>CM042401.1:3109782-3272282 GCA_023634145.1 Thymallus thymallus | reverse complement strand
TCTACAGCAGAGCTTGGACCTGCTAGAGCAGTACTGTCAGACCTGGGCCCTGACAGTAAACCCCAAAAAGACCAAAATAATGATTTTCCAGACAAATTCCAGATCCCAGGGAATAAAACCAAAGTTCTCAATTGGTGCAAAACATATAGAGTATTGCACACAATACAACTATTTAGGTTTAAAAAATAAGTTCGACTGGACACCTAAATAATGCAGTGAATGAACTGAGAGACAAAGCACGCAGGGCATTCTACGCCATTAAAAAACAAATCCAAATTGAAATACCTATTACAATTTGGCAAAAACTAATTAAATGTGTGATTGAACCAATCGCACTCTATGGCAGCGAGGTGTGGGGTCCACTTACAAAACAAGATTTTACCCACTGGGACAAACATCCCATTGAGACCTTGCACGCGGAACTTTGTAAGATTCTCCTACATGTCCAGAGGAAAACTACAAACAATGCATGCAGGGCAGAATTAGGCCGATATCCACTAATATTAAAAACTCAAAAAAGAGCAATTAAGTTTTGGAAACACCTAAAACACAGTGACCCCCTCTCATATCATTACCAAGCCCTGCAATACCAAGAGTTGAGCAAAGATAAGAGTCCCTTCATCCAACTGGTCCAGGGGCTGAGTTCACAAACTTGTTCCACTAACACACTGAAGCCTCAGGACCAGAACATCCAATCAATAAGAATTAACCAAATTACAAAACATCTAAAACAAAACTACATTACCTATTGGGAAAACACAAACACAAGCACAAAGCAAAATGCAGTGCTATTTGGCCCTAAATCGACAGTACACCATGGCAAACTATCTGACCATGGTGACTGATCAAAACCTCAGGAAAACCTTGACAAAGTACAGGCTCAGCGAGCACAGCCTTGCTATTGAGAAGGGTAGACACAGGAAAACCTGGCTCCCTGTAGAGGAAAGGCTGTGCAACCACTGCACCACAGCGGAACCAGAGACAGAGCTGCATTTCCTGACCAAATGTCAAAAATATAAAACCATCAGAGAGAGTCACTTCCCAAATTTGAACAAGTAGTCCGGGGCTTTGAGGACCCTCTCTGACATAGAAAGGCTGCCGATCCTTTTGGGGGAAGACATGACCAGCTGTGTGCTGGCAGCATGCTATGTTGCTGCCTGCCACAAGTTGAGGGACAGTGCCTGACATATTTAATGCATTTATTTTATTTTTTCCTGTTGTTATTTGTTCTTTGATGTAATTATATATTTTTTAAAAATATATATATATATATGTGTGTATGAATGTATGTATATATGTGTATATATATGTATGTGCGTGTGTATATGTATGTATATATATATATATAAAATAGAAAAAAAAAATATATATAAATATATAGAAAAAAATATATATATATTGATGTATGATACTTTGGCAATATGTACATTGTTGCGTCATGCCAATAAAGTGAATTGAATTGAATTGAATTGAGAGAGGGGAGAGAGAGGAGGAGGAGGAGAGAGAGAGAGAGAGAGCAAGAGAGAGAGAGAGCAAGAGAGAGAGAGAGAGAGAGAGAGATAGAGAGAGAGAGAGAGAAGAGAGATAAGAGAGAGAGAGAGAGAGAGAGAGAGAGAGAGAGGAGAAGAGAGAGAGAGAGAGAGAGCAAGAGAGAGAGAGAGAGAGGGGAGGAGAGAGGAGAGAGGAGAGAGAGAGAGCAAGAGAGAGAGAGAGAGAGAGAGAGGGGGAGAGAGAGGAGAGAGGGAGAGAGAGAGAGAGAGAGAGAGAGCAAGAGAGAGAGAGAGGGGAGAGAGAGGAGAGAGGAGAGAGAGAGAGAGAGAGAGCAAGAGAGAGAGAGAGCAAGAGAGAGAGAGAGAGAGAGAGAGATAGAGAGAGAGAGAGAGAGAAGAGAGAGAAGAGAGAGAGAGAGAGAGAAGAGAGAGAGAGAGAGAGAGCAAGAGAGAGAGAGAGAGAGAGGGGAGAGAGAGGAGAGAGGAGAGAGAGAGAGAGCAAGAGAGAGAGAGAGAGAGAGAGAGAGAGAGAGAGAGAGAGAGAGAGAGAGAGAGAGAGAGAGAGAGAGAGAGAGAGGAAAATATAGTGTTATTGGGTACATTATTATTATAATGAAGTGAGTGCAAAAGACCCAGATACAGCTTCCAAAATGATCATGCTTTGTAAAAATGTTTGACAATGTCTATGTATGCATGTGTGTGCATGTGTGTGTGTGTGTGTGTGTGTTTGTGTGTTTCTTTGTGTTCATTCCCCAGGTCACCTCAAATCAAATCACATGTTATTGGTCACATACATCTGTTTAGCAGATGTTATTGCGGGTGTAGCGAAATGCTTGTCAACCCCTGTCTTGGTGAACAATAAGAGAGGGGAGCGTATCATTGAGACACGTGCTGCCAACTGTTGCTGAAACTCAGCTAACATAAAACTATTTTACTGACTGTGAAATGACCCCCCTGGCCACGGCACACTCCGACAGCAACCCCCTCTCCACCCCTGCCCTGGCTCCATTGTCCCTCATGAAAAGGATCAGGGGGTGGGGGCGTGTGTGTGTGTGAGTGAGTTGTTTGTGTGTGCGCGTGCACGCACTATTGAGGAGCGGGTGTATAGGTGTGTGTCTGCTTGATGAGATTCAGTGATTGTGTGTGTGTGTAGGAGGTTCTGCGTGTGTGTAAGGAGAGCTGATTGTCTGGCAGTGTCAGTAGCAGCTGCCCCAGCCCCAGGCCTCAGGGCTGAACAGTGCAGTTTAGAGGGCTGAGGGCACGTGCTGCCTGCTCTGGAGACGAACAATGGATGAATGGAAGAGGAGTCCTTATCCCCCTCTATCTTTCTCTCTCTCTCTCTCTCTCTCTCTCTCTCTCTCTCTCTCTCTCTCTCTCTCTCTCTCTCTCTCCTCTCTCTCTCTCTCCCTCTCTCCCTCTCTCCCTCTCTCCCTCTCTCTCTCCCTCTCTCCCTCGCTCACTCTCTCTCGCCTCCTTGCAGTAGAAATAAGATAGATGTTGACAGGGAGATAGACAGGACAGACAGGATAGAGGGACGAGACAGGACAGACAGAGGGCTTGGAGGTTAGAGGGAGTTGGGCCTCTGTATGGTTCTGAGAGGGCTGGTGGCTGTGTGGCAGCTGTTACTCCTGCAGAGAGATATCTGAGACAGTTCCTTTCACAAATACAAGGGTCTGAGGGGTAGAGAGGGGCAAGGCATGCTTATGTGTGTGTATGTGTGTGTGTTATGGGGCGATGGGTTTTGGTTGGGTACAATGGGTTTTGGGTGGGTACAATGGGTTTTGGGTGTGTACAATGGGTTTTGGTTGGGTACAATGGGTTTTGGTTGGGTACAATGGGTTTTGGTTGGGTACAATGGGTTTTGGGTGTGTACAATGGGTTTTGGTTGGGTACAATGGGTTTTGGGTGTGTACAATGGGTTTTGGTTGGGTACAATGGGTTTTGGGTGGGTCTGGACAGACATAAAAAGAGTCACACTTCTCCCAAATGTCTCTTTTGCTAATTAAAAGAGCAGTCAGGATGAGGGTGGGATGGAGGGATGGAGAAAGGGAAGGGGGAGGAAGACTTTCACCAGCTAAAGAATAGTTACTATTATAATTGTTATTATTATTATTAAGGTCTCTATTAAAACTGAATTGCTGAAGCATTACAGATTGCGCAACAGAAATGTAAAGCTAATTTCTGATTGAGCTGACATGTGCAGCGTTTACCGTGACTGCAGTTTCCGCTGACATTGCCTTTAAATTTCAATCCCGCTGCAACACTGAACTTCCGTGATACGGATTGAATAGAAACCTACGTTTATTCGAAAAGGGACAATGTACAACAAAACATAAGTTGGTTCCAGTGGTGAACAGTTTTTATAGAAAATACATTCAAGCTGTTCTACAAACTGGAACTACAGTTTCAATTCACTGCTCCCCTTGTATTGGACCCTATACTGTAGATAGTAAAGTAGTCACTTGACTACTTAAGGGTTGTGGAACAAGTCCATGTAAACATTTACAAAGCAGCTTTGCATTTGAAAATGTACAAAAACTTTCAAAACTTAACACATTGTGTTTCTTGAGAATTTAACAATGGTTAACCGTTGCTGTTTTTATCCATGTCAATCTATTAAAACAATAAAGGATGCCTGAGCAGAGTCGATGTTTACATAAAGGAGTCATTGAGTTCTTCAAAACAGACTGATATTTACCCTGCAATACAGGGTAATGGGCCGTATGATAATCTGTCCGTCAAACACAAAAACAAACACAATCAAACATGATCAGTTTGACTTTCCTACACATCTCGTGAAGGATACAGGGCTGATGGTTAAAAGGCTCAAAGAGCACTGTGTCATGCTAGAAAACCCTAGTCTATGACGCCAATGGAGCATGGAAAATGCTAAGAGAAATTATAAATGCGTTAGAGCCATGACAGTATTTGCTATTTGAGTCTATCTATGATCGAGTAACTCGAATTGTAACTTCCTGACTTAAATGTCGATTGATGCGAAACAGTTATGTGCTCTTCTCAAGTTAGACCCATTGTCACTCATGCACAGTCATTGATGTTCATTCAAGGATTTGACCTTGAGTGTTTGTGCAAACATTCTTCCCTCAGCTACATGTTCCTCCAACTCTTACTTGTTCTCGTTCTCTCACTTCATCTCATCTCCTCTTCCTCGCCCTAATCTCTCCCTCCTGCCCCAGCTCTTCTTTCCTCATTCCCAACGTTTCTCCAAAAATCCCGCTCTCTAGGCCCCGCTTTGTTTTCAAGGCAACGCTTCAGTCTGATGCACACTGACAGTCCCATTGAGGTTGACATTGTCTCCCGTGACAACTAACAAGCAATCGTCTAATTAGTGTAAAAGATGCTCCAATAACTCAAATGACGGTTGATTCTTTCAGACCTTTTGTGTAACAGCCTCTTTGTCTCCATCATAATCTCTTAACCCTGGAATAAGTGGATGATTCCTTTCTACACTTTTATGATGCTATTTCAGTGACTGACTGTTCTGTTTTGCACAGTCAGAGAGGAACACATACAATGCATCTGATTTTGAATGCAGTCAAAATGTTTAAAGCGTTATTATCCATGTAATCTGTGTGAGACAAGACATTGTCGGGGTCTTGACAGTATTTGACCCTACACTAATAGCAGCATAACAACATTTATAACAACAATGAGTAAACAATGGTCAGATATGTTCCCCCCTCCGAGCCAGTGTTGTGGTCCAACATGGCCTCCGGGCAATTCGTAGGATTTGGGAGATACATTTGTCTCACTTTAGTATGAAACAGTACCTTCAGGAAGTATTCACATCCCTTGACATTTTGTTGTGTTACAGCCTGAATTTAAAATGGATTCAATAAAATCAAAATCTCACCCATCTACACACAATACCCCATAATGAAAAAGTAAAACATGTTATTAGACATTTTTGCAAATGTATTGAAAATGAAATACAGGAATATCTCATTTACATAATTAAAATTCCTCTAGGATTTTGCCTGTGCCTAGCTCCATTCCATTTCTTTTTTATCTTGAAAAACTCCCCAGTCCTTAATGATTACAAACATACCCATAACATGATGCAGCCACCAGTATGCTTGAAAATATGGAGAGTGATACTCAGTAATGTGTTGTATTGGATTTGCCCCAAACATAAAACTTTGACGTATTTTTCCAGTATTACTTAAGTGCCTTGTTGCAAACAGGACGCATGTTTTGAAATATCTTTATTCTGTACAGGCCTCCTTCTTTTCACTTTGTCATTTAGGTTAGTATTGTGGAGTAACTACAATGTTTTTTCCTATCACAACCATTAAACTCTTAACTGCCTCATGGTGATATCCCTGAGCAGTTTCCTTCCTCTCTGGAAACTTAGCCTGTATCTTTGTAGTGACTGGGTGTATTGATACACCATGCAAAGTGTAATTAATAAGGTCACCATGCTCAAAGGGATATTCAATGTCTGCTTTATTATTTTAACCCATCTACCTATAGGTGCCCTTCTTTGTGAGGCATTGTAACAAAAAAAAAAAATCAAGGGATGTGAATCAAGTGACCAAATTCACATAGAAATGTGAGTTATAGATCTGTCATTCTCATTGAAAACAAGCCTAAGAAGCAGTAGATTTGTTCTATGTGCAATATTTCTACACCACCTTCAACAGCTTAAAATACTACGTTTTGGTATATGGAAAATATATTTCACAGTGGTTTAGTCACATAAAATGAAATTAGGCAAACTATTTGAATTTTAGGAACCAGGAAATAGCGGAATGACCTTTAAGTTTGAAGGATGCATTGTTTCATACTTCTTACCCGTTCAGACAATATCATACGAATTGGAATACATAACATACCACATCTTGGAGAACATGTAATATTGTAGCTCTTGCTCTGAGACCAGTCTGTGTTCCGTCCTAACAACAAATTTACATTGGTTAGGAGAACGGTACTGTTGTCCCTGACACGACTCAAACACACAATTTTAGACGGTCGCAATATGCGCTCAGCCATCAGTTTCTGTCTTAAGTAACCAAACCATTATTCCATTTGTAGCAAAATGTTACATATCATACCACATGGAGGCAAACACATTTACGTTCCAAAGCATACGTCTATTTAATGTGGTCAGGCTGTGTGGTTCTAGAAAGCACCAGTCTGCTTACATGTTTATAAAACACTTAAATTACAACAGCCTGTCAACATCTAAATGAGCTGAATGGTTAAATTACTGTAATTACACAGTGTCTGCCACCTACAAGTATGACAAGCCAACTTAAGATTTAACAAATGACGGTTCTTTAACAAATGACGGTTCTTTTACAATTGCGGTGGCTGAAAGTACAGCTGACATTGTAATCTTTATTTTATTTTTATTTAACCTTTATTTAACTCGGCAAGTCAGTTAAGAACAAATTCTTATTTACAATGACGGCCTACACCGGCCAAACTCGGACGACGCTGGGCCAATCGTGCGCCGCCCTATGGGAAGGCCGGTTGTGATACAGCCTGGATTCTAACCAGGGTGTCTGTAGTGACTCCTCTAGCACTGAGATGCATTGCCTTCAACCGCTGCGCCACTTGGGAGTCCACTTGATAGTCTGAAGTTAAATAAATGAAGTTAAATCCATGAAAGGTTTTAGGAGTCATGTGAGCCCAGTTACAGTAACTGCTTCAGCTGCTGTGATTAGTATGTGTAGACAAGGACTTACTGTAAATGCTTACCCATAAAGGTGTGGGATGTAAGGTCATTAACATGTCACTTGAGACACAATCAAAGATATTTGCATTTCTTTTCATGGCCTTCCATAATAACAGAACAATAACCACACACACTGTTATAGCTGGCACATGCCCTTGCACATGGGCTAGACTGTTCATTCATACCCTGGTAGTGTCAAGTCTAAAGCGGTTGAGTTGTATTTCATAAACTGCTAATTTATCAACTTTCCTCTGTACTCTCATCCATCTAATCTATCAACGTTCCTCTGTACTCTTATCCATCTAATCTATCAACGTTCCTCTGTACTCTCATCCATCTAATCTATCAACATTCCTCTGTACTCTCATCCATCCAAAATTGCACTGACCTTTCTCTGCTCCTGTGGCACATACAGTATACCTAACCAGAAACTAGCCTATTAAGCAGGAAATGACCAAGTAAACAGGACAAAATATATGTTCATAAATAGCAGAAATTGTATCTCAAATTATTACACCTAAATAAATAAGGTTTTGGTTGCGGTTGCCTGAGTCACATGGACAAACCCTGCATAACGTGTGTGTGTGTGCGCCAGCACTTGGGCGTGTATGTGTGTTCATGTGTGTCTCACTGATGTCTGCCTGTTTGTAGCCAGATTTTTTTACCTGGCTGTCCAGTAAATGTATGTGGTTTCCTGCACCGGATCAGAGTGTGAGATGTCAAACTTCATTGCACCTTTTAACACATTTGTAAATTAGTGTGAAAGTTTAAAATCTTGGCAGTAGGAGTATGAGGTCAGAGTGCTTCATCCGTTGGTTCTTTCCTCTCTTTGCTCTTTCAACACATTTTGTGTGCTTAAACAATATTTACTTTGCTGAAACTGATGAAAGTGGTATTTATAGCACTTTTGCAAGTGGGTATCTCACCTCCTTCACTACTAATGAAGTCTAGATGTGTCACTCTTAGAAAAAAGGCTTCCAGAGGGGTTCTTTGGCTGTCCCCATAGGAATATGTGTTTGGGTTCCAGATAGAACCCTTTTTTTGTTTCGGGTAGAACCCTTTTGGGTTCCATGTAGAACCCTTTCTACAGAGGGTTCTACATCGTCCTACGGGGACAGCCGAAGAACCCATTTAGGTTCAAGATAGTTCTAAAAGTGCAGTCCCCCCAGACCTCATTCTTTTGTTTACAGCTGACACACGTCAGATTAATATGACATCTGATGACTGATATAAAATAAAAGAGAAAAGACCCTCCTGTGCTTCGTAAACAGACGACACACTTCTACTGCGTGTGTGTAAACAGACAACACACTTCTACTGCATGTGTGTAAACAGACGGCACAAACAACCACCCCACCCTGTTTGAGGTGAAACACACAGACACACACACACACACACACACACACACCATGACATTCGAGGGGGTCTCTGTATTGCAATGTTTTATGGGCCTAATATTAAAGACATCATCATATTTTCATCTGATTGTCAAACAAATCACTTCAAAAATGTAGGCTACCTGTGAAAGTCCAAAATGCATGTACACTCGTGCCATTTGATGAAAGGAAATAGACATCTGTTTACAAAACACCCCGATGTGTGTCTAATGACAATCAGCCATTGCCGTTGATTATGAATTCATAAATTGATGAGACTTGCTGAAAAATGTACCTTTTGTAGCCTGAACAGTCAGGACACCTGAAATGGGTCTGAAACTCTACCGGGAAAAATGGGATGTTCACCGTAACAAGCATCATTAACCTAATAGACTAGACTACAATGTGTATTACCAGTAGCCCATTCTGGTCGGTAGACAGTGTGTTACCGGTAGCCCATTCTGGTCGGTAGACAGTGTGTTACCGGTAGCCCATTCTGGTCGGTAGACAGTGTATTACCGGTAGCCCATTCTGGTCGGTAGACAGTGTATTACCGGTAGCCCATTCTGGTCGGTAGACAGTGTGTTACCGGTAGCCCATTCTGGTCGGTAGACAGTGTGTTACCGGTAGCCCATTCTGGTCGTTAGACAGTGTATTACCGGTAGCCCATTCTGGTCGGTAGACAGTGTATTACCGGTAGCCCATTCTGGTCTGGTCGGTAGACAGTGTGTTTACCGGTAGCCCATTCTGGTCGGTAGACAGTGTGTTACCGGTAGCCCATTCTGGTCGGTAGACAGTGTATTACCCGGTAGCCCATTCTGGTCGGTAGACAGTGTATTACCGGTAGCCCATTCTGGTCGGTAGACAGTGTGTTACCGGTAGCCCATTCTGGTCGGTAGACAGTGTGTTACCGGTAGCCCATTCTGGTCGTTAGACAGTGTATTACCGGTAGCCCATTCTGGTCGGTAGACAGTGTATTACCGGTAGCCCATTCTGGTCGGTAGACAGTGTAATTACCGGTAGCCCATTCTGGTCGGTAGACAGTGTATTACCGGTAGCCCATTCTGGTCGGTAGACAGTGTATTACCGGTAGCCCATTCTGGTCGGTAGGACAGTGTATTACCGGTAGCCCATTCTGGTCGGTAGACAGTGTATTACCGGTAGCCCATTCTGGTCGGTAGACAGTGTATTACCGGTAGCCCATTCTTGTCGGTAGACAGTGTATTACCGGTAGCCCATTCTGGTCAGTAGACAGTGTATTACCGGTAACCCATTCTGGTCAGTAGACAGTGTATTACCGGTAGCCCATTCTGGTCAGTAGACAGTGTATTACCGGTAGCCCATTCTGGTCGGTAGACAGTGTATTACCGGTAGCCCATTCTGGTTTTAGAGATTTTAGCACTACGTGTATCAGGGCATTGCATGCCTATAGGCATATAGGTTTAGGTGTCCACTGAATGATATTGTCATTTTAACAAATATATACAGTATATTATCTATATAAAGGATGAGAAGCTTGGGCCTAACCCCCAGCTCGATTCAGTCTTATGTAGCAAAATTAGAAATTCCTTTTTTTACATTGGATAAAAGTAGAGACCCAGAGGTAGAAAATGGTATATCATGCACTACAGTTGAGGAACAATGGGAAAGTTATTCTGCTTTGAAAGTTGATCAACTTGTAACCTCACTTTTGAGAAAATGGCCCGTGAATGTTTTGGTACCTACTGGAGAGCTCTTCTTTGTCTACACCCATTCAGCATTGTTCACACCCTTCTAAGCTTTAGCCCCACCCATCTCTTTAAGGATTCACATGTGAGGCTATGTACTAAACTACCAGGCTGGTTTATACTACGGGTGTGTTCGTAATTTAAAAACAGAGCTGGTTAGGCTGTTTTCATGTTATCCAGAGCGTTGGTAAATGCAACTGTGCTGCTGGGAACAATTGAATTACGCTTTTTTTGCCAACGTTTACTGACACCGGCCATATTCACCGGATGTTGAGCGTTTGTACAATTGTCAGTTATTCTGCGCTCTGGCACACTCAAGACGAGAGTGCTCTGAAATCGGAGTAGATAGCCAGAGCGAATTTACCAGCTACGTCTATCAACGGTTATTGCAGTGACATCATAAACATTCTATTGAAATAGTTACTTGCATAGTGGAGTCTTTTGTTTAGACGATAGCTAACCAACCAGGTTCAATGTTGGCTAGCTAACATTGGGCTATAACTAACAATGCAAATGGCTCTGAGATACGAATGATATTACTAAAATCTCTTGCCAGCCAGAAAACGTTAGCTAGCTAGCTAACAGTACACTTGAACATGAAAACGACTTTCTGACAAAATTATGAACATGTAATATATGAAAATGTAGCTAGCTATACTCTCTTACCTGTATACATGGATGGACGCTTCTCCCTCTCTGTCACGGATTCCATGGTTACCCTTAGTGTGAAGCCTTCTGTGTTCTCTTTTTGAATCCGTCTGCATATTTGCAATCAAACGCCAGAATTTTCTCCATCTCCTTAGCAATCATACTCTAATTACACTGATTTTTAAACTCGGTCATACGGAAAGTGGAAAGCAATACATACAGTATGCAGTTCTAGTACGTGATATCTTTCAAAAAAGCCCAATAAAAAACACAATACCCTCCCCTGTGCCCAATAAAAAACACAATACCCTCCCCTGTGCCCAATAAAAAACACAATACCCTCCCCTGAACCCAATAAAATACACAATACCCTCCCCTGTGCCCAATAAAAAACACAATACCCTCCCCTGTGCCCAATAAAAAACACAATACCCTCCCCTGTGCCCAATAAAAAACACAATACCCTCCCCTGTGCCCAATAAAAAACACAATACCCTCCCCTGTGCCCAATAAAAAACACAATACCCTCCCCTGTGCCCAATAAAAAACACAATACCCTCCCCTGTGCCCAATAAAAAACACAATACCCTCCCCTGTGCCCAATAAAAAACACAATACCCTATTTTGAACCACCCCTCCGCCCTATGGGACTCCTGTAGTGACTCCTCTAGCACTGGGATGCAGTGTCTTAGACCACTGAACCAGGTTGTCTGTAGTGACGCCTCTAATACTGAGATGCAGTGTCTTAGACCACTGAACCAGGTTGTCTGTAGTGACGCCTCTAGCACTGAGATGCAGGGTCTTAGACCACTGAACCAGGTTGTCTGTAGTGACTCCTCTAGCACTGAGATGCAGGGTCTTAGACCACTGAACCAGGTTGTCTGTAGTGACTCCTCTAGCACTGAGATGCAGTGTCTTAGACCACTGAACCAGGTTGTCTGTAGGGACGCCTCTAGCACTGAGATGCAGTGTCTTAGACCACTGAACCAGGTTGTCTGTAGGGACGCCTCTAGCACTGAGATGCAGGGTCTTAGACCACTGAACCAGGTTGTCTGTAGGGACGCCTCTAGCACTGAGATGCAGGGTCTTAGACCACTGAACCAGGTTGTCTGTAGGGACGCCTCTAGCACTGAGATGCAGGGTCTTAGACCACTGAACCAGGTTGTCTCTAGGGACGCCTCTAGCACTGAGATGCAGGGTCTTAGACCACTGAACCAGGTTGTCTGTAGGGACGCCTCTAGCACTGAGATGCAGGGTCTTAGACCACTGAACCAGGTTGTCTGTAGGGACGCCTCTAGCACTGAGATGCAGGGTCTTAGACCACTGAACCAGGTTGTCTGTAGGGACGCCTCTAGCACTGAGATGCAGGGTCTTAGACCACTGAACCAGGTTGTCTGTAGGGACGCCTCTAGCACTGAGATGCAGGGTCTTAGACCACTGAACCAGGTTGTCTGTAGTGACTCCTCTAGCACTGAGATGCTGGGTCTTAGACCACTGAACCAGGTTGTCTGTAGTGACTCCTCTAGCACTGAGATGCAGTGTCTTAGACCACTGAACCAGGTTGTCTGTAGGGACGCCTCTAGCACTGAGATGCAGTGTCTTAGACCACTGCGCCACTTGGGAGCCCTGTAAAACTCTTAATGACAGAGGTTAATGCAGCTTCCTGTAATGCTTACAGCTCTACCTCCAGTTACTGCTAGAGGAATGAGCACTGTGTTCAATAATGACTGGTTACAGCTCTACCTCCAGTTACTGCTAGAGGAATGATCACTGTGCTCAACAATGCCTGCTAAGGTAGGTTAAAACAACCATTGAACATTTCTAATCAGAACTACTTACTACTTACACTTAATAATTTAAGGGACCCTACATTTTTGTTCACTACATCAAGTAACTTTAATCATTATAGTTCAGAATACGTAATGCAATTTAGTGTCAAAAAGCTAATAAAACACAAAACACCATATGGATTTATTATTGATTTATTTATTACTGAAAACTGAAAAACTTTGAGTTGGGTTTCTTGAATGGTTCTAGGGAACGGGTTTCAACAAAAACATGTACTTAACAGAACAAATTGCTTTTCACAGTGTAGAACAGCATGCAGGTTAGCCAGCGGTGAGGCAGTCAGGCAGGCAGTGCTGTCATCAGGGAGACTGACAGGTAGATAAAGCTGTGAGATACAGTCAGCTAGGCAGGCAGACTGTGCAGACAGTCAGATTGTTATCAGGCTCTGAGCGCTGTGTGGTATGAGTGCAAAAAGAAGAGACAGGAGAACAGACTGTAAACAGTGACTCTCTGAAACAGTCACACTTTGTTTGTACATACTGGGCTGAGGAGAGAGAGATTGTCTGTATGTGTGTGTGTGTGTGTGTGAGGAGTGTGTGCGTGCGTGCGTGTTCATACAGTGCAAACAGCACCATATGCCCAGGTTTATGTAGCTAAAGGTTTCCCTTAACATAGCAGTTCAGTGTGTGTGTTTGTATGTGTGTGTGTTCATACACAATGAACATTATGCAAACTAATGACTTGGAAATGAATGAATAACCGGGAGTTTCATGACAGGAGCATATGCCCATATGCTTTCATTGAAAGGGCTGAATTATATCTCCACATCTGACTGGTGAATTTTACCGAGTGAGGAAGTGTGTGTGAGCTCTGTGTATGTTTGATGGGGCCTTGAGCAAACACACTCGTGTATTAATGCTTTATCACATCCGTCCGGCAAGGCACACCTCTGTGATCCGACCCGGAGAATAACATCCATCTGTTGGATCTAGATACCAGTTGCATCAAGTAGCTTAGATTTCCCCTTACTTGAGGGAATTGGTTTAAGGAAGCTGCGAAGCAACTCAAATGTTTCCTTTTAAGTGCACTGAGGAGGAGTCATATTAGAGAGCAACTCACCATGTCTCAGGAAGATGTTACAGTGAGTGTGAAACCTGCCTCTACCGTGGCACACTCTCACACCATGTCGAAAACAGAGCTCCATGTTTTCAACATAGCTTCAAACGTGAGAGGCAGATAGGCCAACTAAGTACACCTGTGTTAAATTCTATTACCATTAGGTGGGATCTGAAGTGTGTGTGGCTTTGTGTGTGTGTGTGTGTGTGTGTGTGTGTGTGTGTGGCAGATGCCAGGAAAAGGGTCTTGTTTGAAGGTGAGTTCCAGAGAGGTCAGAGGAGAGTCTGGAAAGTTCAGGATGACTCACCATGCTGTCATACTCACACTCACTCACAACTGCAGAGCAAAGCATTAATAGAGAGACAGAGAGAGAGAGAGAGAGAGAGAGAGAGAGAGAGAGAGAGAGAGAGAGAGAGAGAGAGAAGAGAGAGAGAGAGAGAGAGAGAGAGAGAGAGAGAGAGAGAGAGAGAGAGAGAGAGAGAGAGAGAGAGAGAGAGAGAGAGAGGAAGAGCGAGAGAGGAAGAGAGAGAGAGAGAGAGAGAGAGAGAGAGAGAGAGAGAGAGAGAGAGAGAGAGAGAGAGAGAGAGAGAGATATTATCAGGCATGTTCATATGTGTTCCTTCTTTCACCTCTGTTTTTGTATTTTTTTAGTAGATGTCTTTGAAGAGTCTTTTAAGTTTGAGTCAGAAACATCTTAAGATCCACAACAGACCCTTTCATGTTTGTTTCAGGGAGTTTTTCTCTTTGTGAGATGAAGAGACGATTGAGACTCACTCAAGTGATCTGATGTCATTTAAGTCTACACTGCAAATGCAGTAGTTAGTGTGGTATTTTTAGTTAGTCACATTTGAACATCAGATTTCCTAACAGAACTAATTCAAAGATAATGTTATGGCTGAGAGGAATACTGTTCTAATCTAAGAACATTAAGTTGCCGTGATCCAGAATTCCTCCAAAATCCTACTGTTAACCATTGGGGTGCCTTTGGATCAGTGTCATTACACTTCAATACACTTCATATTCTGACTCACCGTTTTGTCTGCTGTGTCACTGAATGGACACATTATAAAACACATCAAAAAGAAAAGGTTTCATTGAAATTATATTTTCTTTGATATCATAACCACTTGAACATTTCAATGTGTGTATGTTTAACCCAGAGCCCCTTGATGTAAAGCCTGCATCAGCAGAGAAGGGGTGGGTCAGTTCCTGTTATATTCAGCTTCCCAACTCTGTCAACAAAGAGCGTATACATCCAGCTGTCCAGGACTCGAGAAGGCCTGGGAACCTGCCTGTTGCTGACTAGGATAGACTGGAGTTCATAGGGTCTGTATACGGAGTTGAATAACCACATCAAACACAACAGGTGACTCTCTCTCTGTCTCTGTCTCACTAGTTCTCTCTTTCTCCCACCCTCTCTTTTCTCTCTCTCTTTCCCCCCCAAGACCAGATCCAGCAAATCAAAAATAGAGGATAGGAGGTGTGGGTGAGAGCTGAGTGCATGTCTCAGCCCCAGCTGAGTACATACTATACCAGCAGCACACTACTGAGGCCAAACACAGTTATACATACACACACTCTCTCATACTCAAGCATTCAGTCAAATGCACGCCATACACAAACACACACGCATACAGACAAGCCTGCATACGAATACACATGTCCACGCGCAAACAACAACCACCTAGTCAAACACACACAAACATAAATATGTTGTTGACACGGTGTTACAATGTTACACGTAATCAATTTGCACAACTGGGAGCTTGCTGAGGGGATTCTTGTAAAACAAGGACATGTAGTCCCCAACAGCAGTGTGTCATGAGGGACTCATAACAGTCACTGTCCTTAATGTCATCTTCAGGATACTTTCTCTTCCATAACATAAACCAACAGGGTCCGTTTCCACCAGGAAATTGTTCCAAAATGACTCCACCCCACCCCACACCCCCATAGGCTTTTGTCCTGTGTTGTCTGTCTCAAGAGCCCTTGAGGGCGCAGTGAGTCGTTATGTTTCACAAACACGGACCCACTGGAGGTGACAGCTTCCCCTAACTCCTCTGGCCTGGCCTTGACATGGCTAGACACATCCCACTGGGTAGATATGTCAGTTCAACGTGTAGTTTTGATTTACATTTGGTTGAGTTGTTAAGTAATGTGTCATTGTATTTAGGTTAAAGGTTGGGTGAAAAAAATGCGAAATTCCCTTACGCCATTTTTCAAATCCAATCAGTTTTCCACGTTGATTCAACGTCATCACATTGAATTTTGGGGTTGAAATGACGTAGAAACAGTGTTGATTCAACCAGTTTTTGCCCAATGGGATGGATAGATGGATGGTTGTATGATATGGGTCTTAGAGGGGCATTTTACAGTCCTCACCTCCCTCCCTCCCTCCCTCCCTCCCTCCCTCCCTCCCTCCCTCCCTCCCTCCCTTGCTCTTTTCTCCTTTACTGTCTTAAGGGCTGAGGCAGCTGCCCCGTGCGCGTGAAATCCTCAAATCCCTGCTGGGCAGGTAGTGCCACATGTGGGACATTAAGGGGCTCTCAGAGCTCTGCATCTCGGGTTACCAGCTGCACGTGACAGCTCCCCCCCCCCCCAAAAAAAAAATATTTGGTTTCATGTGTTTCAGGTTTTTATACAGTTGGTGATGGACACGTATGGTGATGGACCCGTGTGGTGATGGACCCGTGTGGTGATGGACCCGTATGGTGATGGACGCGTATGGTGATGGACGCGTAGTATAAATAAATAATTTTTACCCACCTTTTTTGCCCGACCCTACTTATGAGTCAAGGATGGTTTGACTGTCAGGGACAGAAGGAGAGTCCACTTATCCAACCGACACCAAGCGATGCACTCACTGTCTAATCCAGTACACCACGTTTACAGAAAGGAAAGTCTCCTCTCTGACTAAAGCAGCTCTTACACTCCTCTTCTGGAGGGAAAATCCACTGGGTGTAATCTTTCAAAAGGCAATTGTAAAAAAAAGCAGTGTACCAAAAGAAGTCATTCAGTTATGTACAATAACATGATTCAATTAAGTTTACACATAATCTACCTCCTGTAAACATCTCTGTATCTTTCCCTGGGATAGTGAGATAAAGAGGAGAATACAGGATGCTTCATCGGACAGGATGCCCTCGTTACTGTGGAGGAGGGCAGTGCTGCAAACACACCCAGCATACTAGCCCTACACTGAGCCTCATCTGATAGGGGCAACAATCCACTGTGTGTGTGTGTGTCTTTATGTCTGTGTCGGTAACAATATCGTCCTCCTAACCTCCTAATCTTCTTCCCTCTGCAACTTCCTGTAGTGTCTTTGTGTGTCTGGCCCTGCCTGACAAGGAGGCTTTAAGATGGAGAATTGGAACGTTGTCTGTTGCTAAGGAGACAGTTGGTTTACGTAAGGACAAACAGACTCAGTGACGGTTGCTTATTGCATCTCCTGTCTGGGTTTATCTTTAATGTTTTTTTATTGCAAACAAGAACAATCACATCCCACTGGGCACAGATTGGTTGAATCAACGTTGTTTCAACGTCATTTCAATGCAATTGCATTGAAACAACATGGAATAGACGTTGAATTGGTGTCTGTGCCCAGTGGGTTTCTGTCTATATGGGGTTTCTGCATATATTTTCATATATTTTTGTAAGACTGACTGGTTATGAAACGTGTGTTATCTGCATGAACCCAGATTGCTTTAACACAAAGCTAGGCATCAGCGATGGGAGCTAACAAGAATCTTTAGGTCTCAGGCAAGTTCATTCATCATGCGAACATAGCTCACCAAACCACCTCTACTACAATTGTCATATCAGTTTGCAAGATTGCAAATCATCACAGACACGTACTGCAGTAGCTGGGAACGTTATCTCCACATCCACCACAGACATTAGGTCACCTACAAAACAAACAGACATGTTAGTTACACACTCACCTGTGTTATCTGGATTCTTCATCAGATGACGGAAGGTTGAAATGTAAGGTGGGACAGTTGTCTGTAACCACGTAGCAATGAATTAAGGAAATTAATAGGCTTGAGCTTCTTGATTTTGGTTGTATGGATAGACTGTTGAGTCAATGTTTGGGCAGAAAATGTCAGACTGTAGTGTTAAGGTAGGTTGACCTCTACGATGATCCATTGCACATTTCTCTCTCTTCTTGAACTCACTGTTCACTTCTACATTGTGGACAATGATATCACAATTTGTACAAAGATGGCAACGTGTGTGTTTTTGTTGTCCTCCTTCCCTGTCCCAGCTGATCTTTATCTGATATCTGGAATGTTGTCTGGATATGAATTAGTGGAAACTGTGGAATCTTGAACATTCTGAAATTGACAGGGACATTCGGAACCCAACCTGACACTGTGTTACTATCGGTGACCTGTGCTTAAAGTGAAAAAAAAATGCATATTTATTGTATTCTTATGTTCACAGGGCTCCCTTGCAAATGAGATCCTGGTCTCAATGGTGACCCTCCCAGTATAATAAAAATAAAATGTGTCTATTGTGCCCATGTTTGTGTGTGTGTGTGTGTGTGTGTGTGTGTGTGTGTGTGTGTGTATGTGTGTGTGTGTGTGCTTTCATAACACTGCACTAAGAGACCCTAATACCTCTTTAGCATGCAAGGGTTGACACAACATCTGTTCTCCACCTGTTAATCATTCATGCAACATGAGCCCTTATTGAAGTATATATACATTTGGTGGTTGTTCTCAGTTTAAAAGCAGACCTCCTGTGAGTTTGACTCTTATTGGCCCCCCATTCAGGACACTCATCAAAGCCCAGTGGTCTCAGCTACCTGGTGTGTGTGTGTGTGTGTGTGTGTGTATGTGTGTCTGTGTGTGTGTGAGTAAGTGAGTGATACAGCATTGTGTTAGTGGTGTTATAAGAGCATGGGGATACAAGCTGCTTGCGTCGACACTGTCTGGAGTGTGTATGTGTGCCTGGACATTCACTTCCACAGCTGTAGGCGGTTAACCTGAACTCTCACATGTTACTGCCACTGGAGCAGACTGGTCACTGCACTCTTTATTTACTGTGTGTGTGTGTGTGTGTGTGTGTGTGTGTGTGTGTGTGTGTGTGTGTGTGTGTGTGTGTGTGTGTGTGTGTGTGTGTGTGTGTGTGTGTGTGTGTGCGTGTGCGCGTGTGTGTGTGAGAGTAAGTGTGCATGTGTTGGTTATGCTTGTGTGGGTGTAGAATTGAGCTTGTGTGTATGTGTGTGCATGTGTGCTTTGTATGATGAACATATTGTATGGACAGTATCCAAGCCTTATATTGAGATGACTTACCTGAAGAGATGAGTCAGATGACATTTCATATTTAACACTCCACCATTAAAGGTCACCTTCCTGCTCTCAGTCCAGTGAAGTAGACAGGATCAATAACAAACGTTACACAAGTTAGCAGGACAAAACCCTGCTGCTGACTCCCAGCATGCCTGCCTGCTGAAAAACTCCCTGCTGATGTGTGCTGTTGTTGTGAGGGACTTTTTTTGTTTCCCTCAGGCCTGATCTGATAGTAGACATTTTTATTTTTGTTCTGTTTAGCTGAAGTGTCTTGGGAGTATTTACCTCTTTCGTCCTTGTGACGTATGAGGAATTCTAGTTGTCAAGCAAAATTAGGCGTTGCAATAAAAGTCCCTACACACAGTCTTTTTGATCAATGTCACGCTTAAGAAATCACTCAATGAAGCAGTCCTTGCTTTTTTAAACATACTTTCCTTTCATTTACTTGGGCAGCTTTGTGCGTAACATTGGTAGTAAACAAACCAAAGCTGGTGGGAGGAGCTATAGGAGGAAGGGCTCATTGTAATGGCTGGAATGGAATTTATGGAACGGAATCAACTACATCAAACATATGGAAACCACAGGTTTGACTCCGTTCAATTCCATACATGAGTACATCAAAGCTCTACCAACTGGACATTAAGTAAATACACGCCTAGCTTTAGCTTTTAAAGAAGAGAGGTTTAAAAGAAAATCTAACCAATAGGCATTCATCGCTTCACTACAGGTCTTTTTCCTGGGTATTTGTCTGTCTGTATTACTACAAGCAGAGACGACTGATGCCTATTGCGTTTGAAGCCCAGAATTCTCTTCTGCACTGATGCTTTAAGAGTCTTGGCTCTGGAGGCTATTGTATTGTTGTACAGTGCACTGCGCTGGACAACATGCTCTTGTACAGACTTGTAAAAGACTGCAGGTCTTAAAATGAACCTTTGATGTTCTATGCTCCTCAGTGAACATTAACCTCTATGTCCTGCAAATCTGCCTGTCAGTCTGAGATGTTGATGACAAGAATCTCCTTCTGGTAAGCTTGTTGGAACCAGTCAAAAGTTCCTCATATGAAACTGGTGATAAATATGGTTATGATGCACACAGTTTGTGTTCCAACACTTCAATTCTTC
Source organism: Thymallus thymallus (assembly GCA_023634145.1). Taxonomy (NCBI): domain Eukaryota; kingdom Metazoa; phylum Chordata; class Actinopteri; order Salmoniformes; family Salmonidae; genus Thymallus; species Thymallus thymallus. The sequence goes on along the minus strand of CM042401.1, from coordinate 3,252,021 downwards.
CAGTTGATCTTCATCTTGGGTATGTCATATTTTCCAATGAGTTCTTAGTTCTTGAAAGACAATGCAACTCAAAATGTGAATGAGACCTAGAGTTGAAAGGTGCATTTATATGACCACGTGTCGGCTGCAGGAAAGATTGTTGTTTTATACGGCCTTGTCTAAACATGGTTCCATTACTGACCTGGGTCAACAAGTCAGTGGAGTGCTGGGACAAAGCAGAAAGAAGAACATAAATAAATGACCCTAGCAGGTAGCCTAGCAGTTAAGAGCCAAAGGTCTCTGGTTTGAATCCCAGAGCCAACTTGATGAAAAATCTATCAATGTGTCCTTAAGCAAGGCACTCAACCCTAACTGCTCCTGTAAGTCGGTCTGGATAAATGACTAAAAGTGCTAAAAACAACCAACTACTCTGGGTCATCAGATAGCTAGTATAGAATCACTTCAATCTGAGATGTACAGCACCTTCAGAATCACTTTAATCTGAGATTTACAGCACCTTCAGAATCACTTCAATCTGAGATGTACAGCACCTTCAGAATCACTTCAATCTGAGATTTACAGCACCTTCAGAATCACTTCAATCTGAGATTTACAGCACCTTCAGAATCACTTCAATCTGAGATTTACAGCACCTTCAGAATCACTTAAATCTGAGATGTACAGCACCTTCAGAATCACTTCAATCTGAGATGTACAGCACCTTCAGAATCACTTCAATCTGAGATGTACAGCACCTTCAGAATAACTTCAATCTGAGATTTACAGCACCTTTAGAATCACTTCAATCTGAGATTTACAGCACCTTTAGAATCACTTCAATCTGAGATTTACAGCACCTTCAGAATCACTTCAATCTGAGATGTACAGCACCTTCAGAAAGTATTCACACCCCCTTGACTTTTTCCACATTTTGTTGTGTTACAGCCTGAATTTAAAATTGATTAAATTGATATTTATTTGGTCACTGGCCTACACACAATACCCCATAATGTCAAAGTGGAGTTATGTTTTTCAAAATTGTTTGCAATTAATTAAAAATGAAAAGCTGAAATGTCTTGAGTCAGTATGTATTCAACCTCTTTGTTATGGCAAGCCTAAATAAGTTCAGGAGTAAACTTTGCTTAACAAGTCACATAATAAATAGCATGGACTCTGTGTGGACTCTGGACCCTGTGTGCAAACATGATTTTTGACATTATTATTTTTATTTTATTTTTTATTTAACTAGGCAAGTCAATTAAGAACAAATTCTTATTTACAATGACAGCCTACCTACAGGGTCAGCCCCTGGAGAAAATTAGGTTTAAGTGCCTTGCTCAAGGACACATCAACAGGTTTTTCACCTTGTCATATCAGGTATTCGAACCAGCAACCTTTCGGTTACTGGCCCAACGCTCTATATGATAGGCTACCTCCTGCCATGATACCTCATCTCTGTACCCCACACATACAATTATTTGTAAGGTGCCGCCGTCGAGCACTGAATTTCAAACACAGATTCAACCACAAAGACCAGGGAGGTTTTCTAATGCCTTGCAAAGAAGGGCACCTATTGGTAGATGGGTTAAAAAGAAAAAGAATACATTGAATATCCCTTTGAGCATGGTGAAGTTATTAATTACATTTGGATGGTGTATCAATACACCCAGTCACTGCAAAGATACAGGCGTCCTAACTGAGTTGCCGAAGAGGAAGGAAATCGCTCAGCAAATGGTGACTTTAAAACAGTTTAATGGCTGTGATAGTAGAAAACTGAGGATGGATCAACAACATTCTAGTTACTCCATAATACTCACCTAGTTGACAGAGGGAAAAGAAGGACGCCTGTACAGAATAAAAATATTCCAAAACATGCATCCAGTTTGCATCAAGGCACTAAAGTAATACTGCAATGTGGCAAAGCAAGTCACATTTTGTCCTGAATAGAACGGGTTGTGTTTGGAACAAATCCAATACAACAAATTACTGAGTACCACTTTCCACCAGACACTAGGAGATTAATTCCCCTTTTAATAACCTAAAACATAAGACCAAATCTACACTGGAGTTGCTCACCAAGAAGACAGTAAATGTTCCAAGTTACAGTTTTGATATAAATCTGCTTGAAAATCGATGGCAAGACCTGAATAGTTATCTAACAATGATCAACATCCAATTTTACAGCTTGAAGAATTTTGAAAGGAATAATGGGCAAATGTTGCACAATCCAGGTGTGGAAAGCTCTTAGAGATTTACCCAGAAAGACTCACAGCTGTAATCGCTGCCAAAGGTGCATCTACAAAGTATTTATTCAGGGGTATGAATACTTGTGCAAATTAGATATTTCCATGGTACCATGGTACTTGCCTATGGAGCAGCAAGAGGAACTATCCCTCCCTACCTTCAGTCTATTCTCCTACAACCAAACCCGAGCACCCCCCCCCCCTTTCGTGAACTTACAATCGCACAACTTTTTACCTACTTTATTGAGGAAAAATCTACTTACTATGACTGAGATATGTGGTTGTTCCACATAGCGACTGTTTCTTAAGATCACTCTGGATAAGACTGTCTGCTAAATTACTAAAATATAAAAGTAGTATGAATACTTTGAGGGAACTGTATCTTAGGTTTTAACACCTCGGCAGACAACATACTGTATACCACACATTTGAAGCATGTCAAGTTCATTACCAATAGAGTTCCATGCATAGCTAATGCTCCTTTGAAATGACCAATATTTATGGTATTTACAGAGGCGGAGCAGCAGAATCTCGGAATGTGGATCAGAAATAGAATGTGGGTCAGAAACATATCAAATCAAATACGCTACATGGCCAAAAATCTCATTCCCAAATAATAGGCATTAATATGGAGTTGGTCACCCCTTTGCTGCTATAACAGCCTCCATTCTTCTGGGAAGGATTTCCACTAGATGTTGGAAGATTGCTGCTGCGACTTGCTTCCATTCAGCCACAAGAGCATTATTGAGGTCGGGCACGGATGTTGGCTTGCAGTCGACGTTCCAATTCATTCCAAAGGTGATCGATGGGGTTGAGGTCAGGGCTCTGTGCAGGCCAGTCAAGTCCTTCCACACCGATATTGAAAAAACATTTCTGTATGGACTTTACTCTGTGCATGACCCCATGCACAAAGTCAAGTCCATACAGAAATGTTTTTTCAAGATCGGTGTGGAAACAGGAAAGGGCCTTCTCCAAACTGTTGCCACAAAGTTGGAAGCACAGAATCGTCTAGAATGTCATTGTATGCTGTAGCGTTAAGATTTCCCTTCACTCGAACTAAGGGGACTAGCCTGAACCATGATAAACAGCCCCAGACCATTATTCCTCCTCCACCAAACATTACAGTTGGCACTATGCATTGCGGCAGGTAGCGTTCTCTTGGCATCCACCAAACCCAGATTTGTCCGTCGGACTGTCAGACGGTGAAGTGTGATTCTTCACTTCAGAGAGTGCTCTTCCACTGCTCATGAGTCCAATAGCGGCACTACAGCCTACGCTTGGTATTGCGCACGGTCCCGTTCTGTGAGTTTGTGTGGCCTACCACTTCACGGCTGAGCCGTTGTTGCTCCTAGATGTTTCCACTTCACTATAGGAGCACTTACAGTTGAATGGGGCAGCTCTGGCAGGGCAGAAATTTGACAAACTGACTTGTTGGAAAGTTGGCATCCTATGACCGTGCCATGTTGAAAGTGACTGAGCTCTTCAATACGGGCCATTCTACTGCCAATGTTTGTCTATGGAGATTGCATGGCTATGTGCTTGATTTTATACACCTGTCAGCAACGAGTGTGGCTGAAATAGCCAAATCCACTCATTTGAAGGGGTGTCCACGTGCTTTTAGTGTCGCTCTAAAGATTTAGGCCACCTCAAATAGGTCTATACAATTTTACCACCTCTGTCATGGAGGAGAGGAGAGAAAGAAGGAGAAAACAGATGAACCTGACCTCCATTTCCTGTAACCTATTGAACTCAATGTACTTTCTACTCTCCTCCAATGATGATAGGTTTTAACCAAATGGATGAAAGCACTTTAAATGTCACCCCGTTAACAAGTTCTCACGACTGCAAGGACCTTTAGGATGTAGTTTTAACACAGGGGATGAACAAGGTAAAACAAGGACATAGGGAGTAGTGTGTCATTTGGAACACCGCCACATACAGTGGGGAGAACAAGTATTTGATACACTGCCGATTCTGCAGGTTTTCCTACTTACAAAGCATGTAGAGGTCTGTCATTTCTATCATAGGTACACTTCAACTGTGAGAGACGGAATCTAAAACAAAAATCCAGAAAATCACATTGTATGATTTTTAAGTAATTCATTTGCATTTTATTGCATGCCATAAGTATTTGATACATCAGAAAAGCAGAACTTAATATTTGGTACAATTAATATTTGGTGCAATTACAGAGATCATACGTTTCCTGTAGTTCTATACCAGGTTTGCACACACTGCAGCAGGGATTTTGGCCCACTCCTCCATACAGATCCTTCAGGTTTCGGGGCTGTCGCTGGGCAATACGGATTTTCAGCTCCCTCCAAAGATTTTCTATTGGGTTCAGGTCTGGAGACTGGCTAGGCCACTCCAGGACCTTGAGATGCTTCTTACGGAGCCACTCCTTAGTTGCCCTGGCTGTGTGTTTCGGGTCGTTGTCATGCTGAAAGACCCAGCCACGACCCATCTTCAATGCTCTTACTGAGGGAAGGAGGTTGTTGGCCAAGATCTCGCAATACATGGCACCATACATCCTCCCCTCAATACGGTGCAGTCGTCCTGTCCCCTTTGCAGAAAAGCATCCCTAAAGAATGATGTTTCCACCTCCATGCTTCACGGTTGGGATGGTGTTCTTGGGGTTGTACTCATCCTTCTTCTTCCTCCAATCACGGCGAGTGGAGTTTAGACCCAAAAGCTCTATTTTTGTCTCATCAGACCACATGACCTTCTCCCATTTCTCCTCTGGATCATCCAGATGGTCATTGGCAAACTTCAGACGGGCCTGGACATGTATTGGCTTGAGCAGGGGGACCTTGCGTGCTCTGCAGGATTTTAATCCATGACGGCATAGTGTGTTACTAATGGTTTTCTTTGAGACTGTGGTCCCAGCTCTCTTCAGGTCATTGACCAGGTCCTGCCGTGTAGTTCTGGGCTGATCCCTCACCTTCCTCATGATCATTGATGCCCCACGAGATGAGATCTTGCATGGTGCCCTAGACCAAGGGAGATTGACCGTCATCTTGAACTTCTTCCATTTTCTAATAATTGCACCAACAGTTGTTGCCTTCTCACCAAGCTGCTTGCCTATTGTCCTGTAGCCCATCCCATCCTTGTGCAGGTCTACAATTTTATCCCTGATGTCCTTACACAGCTCTCTGGTCTTGGCCATTGTGGAGAGGTTGGAGTCTGTTTGATTGAGTGTGTGGACAGGTGTCTTTTATACAGGTAACGAGTTCAAATAGGTGCAGTTAATACAGGTAATGAGTGGAAAACAGGAGGGCTTCTTAAAGAAAAACTAACAGGTCTGTGAGAGCCAGAATTCTTACTGGTTGGTAGGTGATCAAATACTTATGTCATGCAATAAAATGCAAATTCATTATTTAAAAATAATTAAAAAGGATTTTCTGGATTTTTATTTTTGATTCCGTCTCTCACAGTTGAAGTGTACCTATGATAAAAATTACAGACCTCTACATTCTTTGTAAGTAGGAAAACCTGCAAAATCGGCAGTGTATCAAATACTTGTTCTCCCCACTGTACTTCTCATCAATCACTGACTTCACAGAACAGAACTAAAGCCATGAGTCATCGTTCATTGGTCACATCTAAAGCAAGCTAAGGATGACATGAAATCAATGGTTTTTATAACTAAGTGCAAATAATACACATAGGTGTTCTTTTGACAACAACCTCATAGACTGCTCTGTATCACTGTGTTACTGTAGGAGTATGTATGGCCCTAAATACTGTTTACTGTAATTCAGAGTTGGGCTAAACCTGGTCCAGGGGGCCCGCAGCAGTTCAACTAGCCCTGCTTAAACTACAACAAGATCTCATGGTTTTACCAATTTAACTTCAGATTGTGACATTAATCCACATTACTTCAAACGTCACATTTCGAAATTGCTCCAAATGTCACATTTCTAAGGGTTTTTGACACCCTGAGTTGACTCATCCTCAGCAGCAACGTTTGGAAGTTAAGTGTTATGGTTTTAAATAGAATGGTTAAAGTAAGGGTTAATGTTTTGAATAAGGTTAAAACAAAAAAAAAATGGGTCTACCACTGGGATTGAACAGACAACCTTCAGATCCGGATTCATGGAATTAACCTACTTAATGGTCATAGTGCTCACTGTTGCCCCTAGTGGACGATTTTGAAGGCATTTCCCGACGTCCTCGGGACATGGACAGACGTTCAATTTCAAAGTCAATCTTGAGTGATCTGCCTGTAAACTAACCATGGTTTAGATATAGAACCAACTATAGGATTAGTTAACAAGACTGTTGCACACATGGTAGCACTTCCTGTTTAAAAAAGAGAGATTTACATTGACTTTTGCACATTACAAACCTTTAAAAACATGACAAATTAAGAGACAGAAATAGCAGTTTCCATTTTGTCTGCAGAGGAGAGTGTGATGTCACTTCCTAGCCTGTTTATCAACCCTGGTATTACATGTGGATTCAATGGTAGTGACACCTTGTAGTTACATGTAACAAGCTCAGATTTTGGTTGGAGTTATTAGCATGCTAATTCGCAGGTGACTTTTAAACGTGTAATTACAAAACATTACTTACAGTGTTATAACATCAGTAATTGTAATAACGTCAGTAATTACAACCTTATTACCGTGTAATTACATAATAACACCTATATAACTACTATGTTGTTACCACAGTTATTACTTTGTAGTTAAATAGTAATATTGGCAACTTAATGTAAAGTGTTACCCTAATTTCCTTCAGCCTGGTGACGATGACTTTTATAACACCAGTCTGTGCCTCTACATCAGGGGTGGGCAAACTATGGTCTGCAGGCCAAATCCGGCCCGTGGAGGATGGAGTAATACAAATTACAAGTTTTGATTATTAATTATTTGGTATTTAAAATACACTCCAGGCCACTTTTGAAAGTCTAAACTAGATAGAAACTATGTAGAAATTATAATGGACATATATTTTCAAATAACTGTCTTTTTAATGGCCCGCAAATTAATATTGACAAACAAATCGGTAAATGAAATCTGTGCTGCCCTCCGTTGAATTTCGAAATCCCTATGTGGGCATCAAGCTAAAACGTTTGCCCTCCCTCTATGATCTCTACATCCTCCTAACCCACCTAAGAGATAGACATTAGGGAGATCTGTGAGCCAAGCCAACTGGTTGCGTACTCAGGTCTCAGTCAGCCGAAGCCTAGCCCTCACGGACTCAGGAAAACAGACAAAACCATATTCCACACGTCACAAAAGAGTATGACCCATCAACGATCTATTCCTATCTCTCATCGTTCAGCTCATCTGTTATGTCTGAAAATAGCAGCTTTCTATCAGGTCTGAAATAGGCTGTGATAATGGAATGGTTAATATAGTCTATGTGTTATGGCTGGATGGAACAGAGATTACTGGTACATGTGAAATACTCCTCTGACTCATCTGTAGGTCTACTCCAAATACGTCTAATCTATTTTTACACCAAGATTCTGTTTGGTAAATGTAAAAAATAATTTTAGCTTTTTGATGGTGTTTTGATTTTAGTCAAGATGATTTTAAAAGGATGTGGTCGGATTATTTCCTAATGGAAAACTCATTAAAGGCCAATTCCACCACTTTTAAACCCCCTTTCCATTATCCTCAGCACATTACCAGTATCTATAAATGTGGAAGCAGCACACTTCTATGCTAGAAAGTTGTATCCAATGACATCATCATTTTAAAAACAGTGATTTTCAAACACTATGAGATGTGCGGTGCCGTGGGGAGCAAGACTATATTCTCCCTCCCGTTAGAAACTTGCAGGTTTTCGAAAAATCAGTGTTTTTCTACTTTTAATCCAACCCTGTGATGTCACAGGACCTTTCTTTCTTCTCTTGTTTAACCAAAAGATCATAGTGCTGTTCTCACATACGTAGACACCTGCTGGGGATAATGAATATGATGCTGCTTCCCTTTACAGCCTCTTTTACCATTTACATTTGTGAGTGGGATTGAAGAAAAGAAGAATTCTTAGATGGTTGCTATTACTTATCAGGAATTTCCTCCACAACCATATAGTCAAATAACATTCGAGTCATTTAGCAGACGCTCTCATCCTGAGTGACTTACAGTTAGTTAGTACATACAGTGGGGAGAACAAGTATTTGATACACTGACGATTTTGCAGGTTTTCCCACTTACAAAGCATGTAGAGGTCTGTAATTTTTATCATAGGTACACTTCAACTGTGAGAGACGGAATCTAAAACAAAAATTGTATGATTTTTAAATAATTAATTTGCATTTTATTGCATGACATAAGTATTTGATCACCTACCAACCAGTAAGAATTCCGGCTCTCACAGACCTGTTAGTGTTTCTTTAAGAAGCCCTTCTGTTCTCCACTCATTACCTGTATTAACTGCACCTGTTTGAACTCGTTACCTGTATAAAAGACACCTGTCCACACACTCAATCAAACAGACTCCAACCTCTCCACAATGGCCAAGGCCAGAGAGCTGTGTAAGGACATCAGGGATAAAATTGTAGACCTGCACAAGGCTGGGATGGGCTACAGGACAATAGGCAAGCAGCTTGGTGAGAAGGCAACAACTGTTGGCGCAATTATTAGAAAATGGAAGAAGTTCAAGATGACGGTCAATCTCCCTCAGTCTGGGGCACCATGCAAGATCTCACCTCGTGGGGCATCAATGATCATGAGGAAGGTGAGGGATCAGCCCAGAACTACACGGCAGGACCTGGTCAATGACCTGAAGAGAGCTGGGACCACAGTCTCAAAGAAAACCATTAGTAACACACTATGCCGTCATGGATTAAAATCCTGCAGCGCACGCAAGATCCCCCTGCTCAAGCCAGCGCATGTCCAGGCCCGTCTGAAGTTTGCCAATGACCATCTGGATGATCCAGAGGAGGAATGGGAGAAGGTCATGTGGTCTGAGGAGACAAAAATAGAGCTTTTTGGTCTAAACTCCACTCGCCGTGTTTGGAGGAAGAAGAAGGATGAGTACAACCCCAAGAACACCATCCCAACCGTGAAGCATGGAGGTGGAAACATCATTCTTTGGGGATGCTTTTCTGCAAAGGGGACAGGACGACTGCACCGTATTGAGGGGAGGATGGATGGGGCCATGTATCGCGAGATCTTGGCCAACAACCTCCTTCCCTCAGTAAGAGCATTGAAGATGGGTCGTGGCTGGGTCTTCCAGCATGACAACGACCCGAAACACACAGCCAGGGCAACTAAGGAGTGGCTCCGTAAGAAGCATTTCAAGGTCCTGGAGTGGCCTAGCCAGTCTCCAGACCTGAACCCAATAGAAAATCTTTGGAGGGAGCTGAAAGTCCGTAATGCCCAGCGACAGCCCCGAAACCTGAAGGATCTGTATGGAGGAGTGGGCCAAAATCCCTGCTGCAGTGTGTGCAAATCTGGTCAAGAACTACAGGAAACGTATGATCTCTGTAATTGCAAACAAAGGTTTCTGTACCAAATATTAAGTTATGCTTTTCTGATGTATCAAATACTTATGTCATGCAATAAAATGCAAATTATTTACTTAAAAATCATACAATGTGATTTTCTGGATTTTTGTTTTAGATTCTGTCACTCACAGTTGAAGAGTACCTATGATAAGAATTACAGACTTCTACATGCTTTGTAAGTGGAAAAACCTGCAAAATCGGCAGTGTATCAAATACTTGTTCTCCCCACTGTACATGTTCATACTTCCTTCATACTAGTCCCCCGTGGGAATTGAATTGTTGCAAGCACCATGCTCTACCATTTGAGCTACACCTGAAGTAACTGTGACGTCACCTTCCCGTCTCTCACAGTTGAAGTGTACCTATGATAAAAAATAACAGACCTCTACATGCTTTGTAAGTAGGAAAACCTGCAAAATCGGCAGTGTATCAAATACTTGTTCTCCCCACTGTATGTGGGAACCAGTGACTTAACATAATCACCACTAATATACTGTAGTTCCCCTTCTTCCTAACCCTCCCCTGACCACTTCCCTACTGCACTCTGCTCTGTTATCTTACCTCAGTGCTAAAGCCACTGAGGTGAACAGAGATACAGGACCTCTATGACTAAACCACTGTCGAGTCAACACCATACAACAGACAACCATACCTACCCCGTACACTCAACCTCAATGACATCATTGCTATGTACTGCCTCAGCTCTGGTGATATGTGCCATAGGGTATTTGGTTACCACAGAGACTACTGTTATGTAGCAAACCACACGGTAAACCACATAAACACCACAGGACAATACCACACATCTCCACTGCAAGTCTTTTTGGTCCTCAGACCACTGCAAGTAAAGCAATGAGCATTTGAAGAAAATCCAAGGAACACAGTAGACCTCATGTCTCATTCATACACTCTGAACCCCTGTACCAACCCCCCCGTGCCCCCTTCCTGCTGACGCAGCCATGGAGGCAGAGCAATTCTTTCTGCCTGGGCCTACGAGCCTCCATTGACGTAGGAAAGGTCATTTCTCCCCAGCTGCAGCGGGCATAGTTGATGATTTTCCTCTCCTCATCGAGGTCTTTACCATCTGATTATTGCTAGGATACAGCGAGGCCCTGTGGTACTGACAGAGACTGGAGCCAGAGACGAACAAAAAGCAAAACCAGTCAATGTACCCACATACACACACACACACACACACACACACACACACACACACACACACACACACACACACACACACACACACACACACACACACACACACACACACACACACACACACACACACACACACACACACACACACACACACACACACACGGGATCAGCAGCATCCACTGGGGGACAGATGTGTGCTTGTACACTCCTCATCCATTGGGGGACAGATGTGTGCTTGTACACTCCTCATCCATTGGGGGACAGATGTGTGCTTGTACACTCCACTCCACTGTTCTCTGTTGCCTTTTATTGCATAATTGAATGGGCTGACTGTACTGCACTGTACTGCACTGTACTGTACTGCACTGCACTGTACTGCACTGTACTGCACTGTACTGTACTGCACTGTACTGCATGGTACTGCACTGTACTGCACTGTACTGCAGTGTACTGCACTGCAGTGTACTGCACTGCACTGTACTGCACTATACTGTACCGCACTGTACTGCACTGCACTGCACTGCACTGTACTGCACTGTATTGTACTGTACTGTACTGCACTGTACTGCTCTATACTGCATTGTACTCTACTGTACTGTACTGTACCGCACTGTACCGCATTGTACTGCATTACACTGCACTGTATTGTACTGTACTGTACTGTACAGTACTGTACTGTACTGCACTGTACTGCACTGTACTTTACTGCACTGTACTGCACTGTACTGTCTGACTGTACTGCATATTACTGTCTGGCTGCACTGTGCTGTCTGGGGATCTATAGAGCATGCTAGGATCATCTGCTTCATCTGGGGATATATAGAGCATGCTAGGGTCATCTGCTTCATCTGGGGATATATAAAGCATGCTAGGATCATCTGCTTCATCTGGGTAGATGAAGTCAGTACACACACATATACATACCTCCACCTGGGTCAATCAGTTAATCTGGCATGTGTGACATGTGGCATGCACCAACCCTGGATGCCACGTAGTCAACACACAGTCAAGTCAGAGGTCAAGCATCATTGCCACTAAACCAGACAAGCACCATTAGTATAGGTCAGAGGTAACATCTATAGGTCAGAGGTAACATCTATAGGTCAGAGGTAACATCTATAGTTCAGAGGTAACATCTATTTTAGGGAGGTAAGACATAGAGTCATAGAGTCAACACTGCAGTGACGTCCCCATCCCTGACACCTGAAGTAACTGTGACGTCACCATCCCTGACACCTGAAGTAACTGTGACGTCCCCATCCCTGACACCTGAAGTAACTGTCTCCACTGAAAGTCTGAGCTTTCATGGTTTAGTGGCACCAAAGGTTCTACTGCATGTGATGATTTATCAAACCTAGGCAGGGTTGATAAATGCTTCACATTCAAGGATGAGAAATCATCACCAACATTCATTATTATGTCTGTTGACAGTGTATTACTAAATGCATTGTACACACAAACATAATGTTTACATATGTCCTATAAGAACAACACATGTGCCACTGCCTTGATACAGTCACAAACAACAGCAGAGCAATGTTCCCCCATCCACATGTTAACATATTGCACACACTCAGAGGGGATCAGTGATGCTGATATGAAATCCCCCTGGGATGTTATTCCCCACTGCAACCAACAGCTGACTGGCTGGTCCAACCCAGATTTATATAAACATATATGTGTTTGTGTGTGTGTGTGTGTGTGTGTGTGTGTGTGTGTGTGTGTGTGTGTGTGTGTGTGTGTGTGTGTGTGTGTGTGTGTGTGTGTGTGTGTGTGTGTGTGTGTGTGTGTGTGTGAGTGTGTGAGAGAGAGAGAGAGAGAGAGAGAGAGAGAGAGAGAACGCGTGAGTGTGTTTGAAATAATGTGTGTTAATGTGAGTAACTGTATGTATTATTGCCTCATCCATATTACGCTGTTGCTGAGGAGAATCTGTCATAATCCATGGTTTCCCCAGTGACAGCCCATCACCTCTCTCCTAAAACCCTGCTATGGCAAGCTGCCTTAAATTAAACAACAGATGCAGGGGACCTCCCGTCATCCACCCAACCCTCTCTCCCTTCTCTGCTCTCCCCCACTCCTTCCCTGCCACGAGTCTCTCCCTCTCTGCTCTCCTCCTTCCTCCCTCCCCTCTGTCCTCCTCTCTCCCTCTCTCAGCTCAGGTAGATTATAATGCACAGCAGAGGGGATAAACACATCAAACAAAAGCTCATAATCTGACGGAAAGGGATTATACCAAGCCACACACGCAAGTTTATAATCTGACACACGCACTCTACACACACATACATTTTACCATTTTAATATTGTTATTTTACTGTATTGTTGATTTTCTATTGTAGATATGTTAAGGTATTGTATCATAATGTGTTATGTTATGTATTATTTTATTGTATGTAATTGTGATTGGACCCCAGGAAGAGTAGCTTCTGCCTTGGCAGCAGCTAATGGGGATGGGAAATAAATACAAATACAAACACACATGCCCGACACGCCCTCCCCAACCCCCCATAACCCCCTTCAAATCCCCCTTCTTAACCACTGAGTGCAGAGCATGGTAAATAAACATACGGCAATAACAACTAATACTCCAGTAAACAAGCTGTAATGCAACAATAGAATTGCTCTTTACATCTGCCCAGATGGGAGCAAAATCAGCTCAGTGATGAATCCTATTGTTTATTGCTAGACAGGACCATTGTGCTGTGTGTATTTGTATTTGTGTTATGTTGTGCTATCCTTTCTGCTCTCCTTTGTCTTCTTGATCTCCTGTGGCGGTAAATGAGGCTGTAGTTAAATACTTCCTCAAGTGTTCCATTGTTGGTTGGGTTGTAATCTCCACTTTAGCACTGAGAGACAGAAACAAGTGTTCAGATGAATTACAGTCTGCCATTACCGCTCCTACCGACTCCAAATGCATGCAAAAAACATGCAACATTTGAGATTTAACTATGGTCATTGATTTACTCAGCATTAACTCAACTTGTGTAATATAATGTAACAATATTGGTGAAAAGCAGGACATGTTTCACATCTATCTTTGAGGGGGGGTCATAACCCCCTATCTCCCCCCCCCCCCTTCCTTTGTGTAACTAGTCGTCATATCGGAAAAGCCCACTAGGAACTTTTCATTACATGATTGCTAAACTGTATGATCTATTGTGTATATATATGTAATTCTGTGTGAATCTTTAGCTAGTAAATCAATCATTAAGACAATTTGTGTAATGCTGATTCAAACTGTTCGCTAGGATTCGTGCAGATTTAGATTTTACGATCCTCAGAATGATAAGAGGTAACGATTAAATTATATAAGATCTTCAGATCTTTAAGATAAACACATTTCCGTGTTGGCCCAGGTTATTCATGAGTTAATTGTTGCTTGATTTAATTCAATCACATCATCAATTAAATGTTAGGTAATCGATTTTATAAAATAGTATGTCTCACATTTAATCAAAGACAACATTACGACATTGCGATTTTGTAAATCAACAATAGGGTTAAAACATTTGAGTAACTTTTCAAAAATTCCCAGGTTTTCCAGACATCCTGGTTGGCAGATTCCTGGAATCAGTTTGGAATAATGGAATAAAACCTTAAAATTTGGGGAAAGTTACTGTAATTGTGCAACCCTAATCACCACACATTTTAGAAAGACAAAAAAGTGTAAAGGTATCATATAATCTGCGGAGCTGTACTCTGGTGGTTTTTTTGTGTTTTGATGTTTGACGGCAGCAGGTTCTTCTGAACATCACACACTTGTGTTGCAGCTGCTCCTGTAAGCATTTAGCCTCTCCCAGAAGAGAAGGCCCCATGGGGACTCCGTTGGGCCCGTGTGTGTGCCTCTGTCTGTGTGCGTGTGTGTTCAAATGAATGCCATCTCTGGAATGCTCCTCCTCTTTGGGGCTGACGTCTGATCCGAGGCGATAGATACACATTCTTTCAGAGTCTCCTCCATAATCAGAGAGTGTTAAGAGAGGGTTAGGCTTAGAGAGTGGGAGAGGAACAGTAACATTTACTGTAAAGGACTTTCACTATTTCAACTGTTCAAATGAATGAGCTGTTTGAGAAACACTATGTTTATGATGTCCATGTAATGCCCACACACACACACACACACACACACACACACACACACACACACACACACACACACACACACACACACACACACACACACACACACACACACACACACACACACACACACACACACACCCTCCCGTAGCCTACACAGTCCTTATCCATAGAGGCAGCTGTGTAATAGACTTCCTAATGGATAGTGTGTCTCTCCTCCCACGGCGGCAGCGGAGACAGAGAATGCGTCAGAGACAGGGACAGGGACAGGGACAGGGACAGGGACAGGGACAGGGACGGAGACGGAGACGGAGACGGAGACAGAGACGGAGACGGAGACGGAGACGGAGACGGAGACGGTGACAGACACAGAGACAGAGACAGAGAATGAGTCAGAGACAGGGACAGGGACAGGGACGAAGACGGGGACAGAGAATGAGTCAGAGACAGGGACGGAGACGGAGACGGAGACGGAGACGGAGACGGAGACGGAGACAGAGAATGAGTCAGAGACAGGGACAGGGACAGGGACAGGGACAGGGACAGGGACAGGGACAGGGACAGGGACAGGGACAGGGACAGGGGAAAGCGTGTGTGTATATATGTGTGTGTGTGTGTGCAGTGAAAGCCTATTGACTGTAAACCTACAGGGCAAAAGGTACTTTGAGATTTACTCACAATTATTGCATTTTCAACTCATTCCAGTATATTTAGAATGTTAAGCCCTAAGCATGATATGACTGAATGCACACAGCAGTGTGTTTGTTTGTGTGTAAGAGTGCTTTCCATTATAATAAGTTTCATCATCTAACATCTGGCTCTGCCAATCAGATTAGTCGTTTAGCCGAAGCCTTGAGGGCATCTTTAGGATTTAGTTAAACACTGACCATGCAATTAATCCTCAAACCAACCATCTCATAACAAACTAATTATATTCGTTAGCACACTCAAGGAGGAATGAGGAGGATGTTGTCCCTAGAGATTGATCCAAGGTCAGTTTTACCTTTCCCCCTTAATGGTAAAGTTAAGGATTTGGGAAGTAAATGATGATCCTAAATCTGTGCCTAAGGCTAACTAGAGAAGTATACAGTGGGGAGAACAAGTATTTGATACACTGCCGATTTTGCAGGTTTTCCTACTTACAAAGCATGTAGAGGTCTGTAATTTTTATCATAGGTACACTTCAACTGTGAGTGACGGAATCTAAAACAAAAATCCAGAAAATCCCATTGTATGATTTTTAAATAATTAATTTGCATTTTATTGCAAATTAATTACCAACCAGTAAGAATTCCGGCTCTCACAGACCTGTTAGTTTTTCTTTAAGAAGCCCTCCTGTTCTCCACTCATTACCTGTATTAACTGCACCTGTTTGAACTCGTTACCTGTATAAAAGACACCTGTCCACACACTCAATCAAACAGACTCCAACCTCTCCACAATGGCCAAGACCAGAGAGCTGTGTAAGAACATCAGGGATAAAATTGTAGACCTGCACAAGGCTGGGATGGGCAAACCTGCAGACTTCTACATGCTTTGTAAGTGGGCAAACCTGCATAATCAGCAGTGTATCAAATACTTGTTCTCCCCACTGTATTTCCTGAAGAAAATGTGAGCTCTTGCTAGCTTTTTAAAAAGTATTTATGGCTTTTAAAAAATGATATGACAATTACTGGTTATAGTTGGAAAAGTAGGTAGATGGAAAGATTGATTGGTTGTCTGATTGACTGATTGATTGGATGGGATAGCCTGAACATGTGAAAGTTAGTTCGGTGTCTCTAGCTGTCTCTATGCTAATCTATGCACATTAAAATGGTTCTAGTTTATCAAGGTTTTAAAGAATTTGAAGTTAAGATAGCCTGAACATTTGAAAGTTGATGTTGTTGCTTAAATGGCAAAGAATACTGTAGATAGATGGAAAGGCTGATTGATTGATTGGCAGATTGATTAATTGATAGGATAGCCTGAACATGTGAAAGTCGGTTTGGTGTCTCTAGCTTGAATGGTTCAAGAGTTACTGTTGGTGAGATATGTTATGCTAAAGTTTATAGTTATAGTTTATAAAGTATTTAAAGGACTCCTGAGTGGCGTAGCCAGCAGTCTAAGGCACTGCATCTCAGTGCAAGAGGCGTCAACGCAGACCTTGGTTCGAACCGGCATCATTAAGTCGACAGTGATGGTGGATGGGACTGGATGGATCTGGTCTCCTGAATGTCCTCCATATGTCCTGTTGTCCCCCTCCTCAGGTTCAGGAGGACAGACTGCTGGGCTCAGCAATGTCTCCCTGGCAACTAGCGTCCCTTTGCAGGCTAATAGATGAGAGCCACAGATGGCGTAACAGTGCGGACGTGTATATTTCTTTATTCTCATTAATCTCATTTACTTTTTCCTGCAACCCGTCTCACCCAACGTGGAAAGGATCTACTATTTCTTTATTTCTTTCCCATTTAACTGAACCTCCGACAGAAACTAGCCTGCTTACTAGCTACTAGCCATTGCTAGCCACTGCTAGTGGTCTCCACCACTGCTCTGCCTGCACCAGCCAGCTTTAGTTGCTCTACCACATCACCGGATTTTTGCCGAAAACACAGGACCATCACACCGGATCATCACAGCTAGCTAGCTGCAACCGAGTTGCTGTTGTTTGGCTAACACTACTGTCCCGAAGCATGCACCAGTTTGCCTTGAGCTAGGCACATCTCCCGGCTAGCCAACCTTCTATTGTAGACACGGAGCCCCGCTGATCCATTACAACTGGTCTGCCGACTTAATCGTCCGACGTGGTTTCAACAGGCTTTTCCGTTGCGACGTCGTTGAAGACCCACCCGCTAGCCCTGGACCCGCTAGCATTCTGAACGGCGTGCCTCCCGCTCGTCTAGCGCAGTAGCGGCCACTGAACTACTCCCTGGCTCACCTCTTTGCTGCTCATCGGATTATTGATCACTCGGCTACACAGCTGACGCCTGCAGGACTGTTCCCTTACACGATACCTCATTCTGTTTATCTGTTAAGCCTCAGACTCTAACTCAGGTCCTGTGTGTAGCACAACATTTCCTCTAACTGACCCTCTTTGTCTATTCATCGCCATTACCTGTTGTTGTCTTAACTCTCTTGATTAACTCCTGTGATTGTTTTATGCCTCTCTCTCATGTCAATATGCCTTGTCTGTGTAGGTTAGTTCTTATTGTTCTATTTCACTGTAGAGCCCCCAGTCCCGCTCAACATGCCTCAGATAGCTCCTTTGCCCCCCCCCCCGTCCACACACAGAGACCTCACCTGGCTTAACTGGTGCCTCCAGAGATGCAACCTCTCTCATCGTTACCCAACGCCTAGGTTTACCTCCACTGCATCACATCCATCTGTGATTGGGAGTCCCATAGGGTGATGCACAATTGGCCCAGCGTTGGCCAGGTTTGGCCGGGGTAGGCCGTTATTGTAAATAAGAATTTGTTCTTAACTGACTTGCCTAGTTCCATTTAAAAAAGTATTTTAAGTTAGGGTAGCCTGAACATTTTAAAGTTGGTCTTATAGCTTTAATTGGCCAAGGAGCAGGACTTTTTTTATAGATTACTCTGTGTTCCTATGGTTCTCATTGAAACCCATGTTAATTTAAAATATGCTAATTTAAAATGGTTGTAGTTCAAAAACTTTTTTTTGACAAACAATCTAAGGTCAGTTTGAACGTCTCAACGTTGGTTAAGATGTTAAACGGTGAAATAGTCTATTGTCCTTTTTTTGCCAATGAAATGCATTGGGAGCTCATTTATATATTGTTGTAGTAGAAAATGTATAAATGCTATCAAAAATATTTTCTTTTGTTAATAGCTTAAATCGTTTAAGCTCTAGAGTGGGCAAAATAAGTCAAATGACAAGAAGTGTGTATGAAATCTAGTGTCTTGCCTTCACCAAACACATGAATTACCCAATAAACAGATGCTGCTGGTCATCAAATGAGTGGCTAGATTAGACTCTATTAAAGAACATCTGTGGACTGATAAAGTTGATGAAGTAAACTCTGTGGGTTCAGCAGGTAGTTATCTCTCCTGGTTTGACCCTTGACCTGTGTGTCTTCTTGTGATTAGTCAAGAGGGCTGATGGTGAAACATCAGTTACACAGTTTCACATTGCTTATCTCCAGCTGCACCAGGGGTGGCCCAGGAGTGTGTGTGAATGTTTGAGGGGACAGCTGTGTTTGGTGCTCTGTCCTTCCCTCTCTCAACCATCCTATACATCTCCCTCTCCACTCCTTCATTCTCCTCTTCCCTATGACAGATGTATACTCTGTGTGCAGCTGTGCTCTCACCTGTCGAGTGAGAGGTAACGAGACGTGAGGTCTCACACACACACACAAGCACGAACACAGCACTGACATACTGACCTGATACCAGCCAGCACCTCTCAAGAGAAACACATTCACCCTGATAATGTCTGCCGGTGGCTCACTCGGTACAGGCCACTGTGTATGACTGGACAAAGTTCTTCTCAAAAGTTTTTCATTCTGTGTGTACAGTGCCTATGAGGTGCACGTGGGATACCTCAGGCTGTAGTGACTCCGCAACACTGTGATGCAGTGTGGGATACCTCAGGCTGTAGTGACTCCGCAACACTGTGATGCAGTGTGGGATACCTCAGGCTGTGGTGACGCTGCAACACTGTGATGCAGTGTGGTATACCTCAGGCTGTAGTGACTCCGCAACACTGTGATGCAGTGTGGGATACCTCAGGCTGTGGTGACGCTGCAAAACTGTGATGCAGTGTGGGATACCTCAGGCTGTAGTGACTCCGCAACACTGTGATGCAGTGTGGGATACCTCAGGCTGTGGTGACGCTGCAACACTGTGATGCAGTGTGGGATACCTCAGGCTGTGGTGACGCTGCAACACTGTGATGCAGTGTGGGATACCTCAGGCTGTGGTGACGCTGCAACACTGTGATGCAGTGTGGGATACCTCAGGCTGTGGTGACGCTGCAACACTGTGATGCAGTGTGGGATACCTCAGGCTGTGGTGACGCTGCAACACTGTGATGCAGTGTGGGATACCTCAGGCTGTAGTGACGCTGCAACACTGTGATGCAGTGTGGGATACCTCAGGCTGTAGTGACGCTGCAACACTGTGATGCAGTGCCTTAGACCGCTGCGCCACTCGGGAGGCCACTGCAGCATTTTCATTAAAAAAATGAACACACACAGACTCAATAAGTTGAATTATAATTGTTTCTGTATGTATGTATGAATACCACTATAGGCAGCAAGGCCATTAAAGGCATCAATCCACACACTGCAGGCTGAGTAGAGTAGAGTGCAGTTTAACTGAGGGATTGGTCTGATTCAGCTTTGTTACTGTTCAGTGGTCCAGCTGCTACCTTTGCTTGCATGCAACAAAGCAACTGATGCACCACTTTGTTCTTTGAAACGACCCTCCCTGTCCTTACCCTGCTCTTTGTTTGAAACAACCCTCCCTGTCCTTACCCTGCTCTTTGTTTGAAACGACCCTTTGAAACGACCCTCCCTGTCCTTACCCTGCTCTTTGTTTGAAACAACCCTTTGAAACGACCCTCCCTGTCCTTACCCTGCTCTTTGTTTGAAACGACCCTCCCTGTCCTTACCCTGCTCTTTGTTTGAAACAACCCTTTGAAACGACCCTCCCTGTCCTTACCCTGCTCTTTGTTTGAAACGACCCTTTGAAACGACCCTCCCTGTCCTTACCCTGCTCTTTGTTTGAAACTACCCTTTGAAACGACCCTCCCTGTCCTTACCCTGCTCTTTGTTTGAAACAACCCTTTGAAACGACCCTCCCTGTCCTTACCCTGCTCTTTGTTTGAAACGACCCTCCCTGTCCTTACCCTGCTCTTTGTTTGAAATGACCCTTTGTAACGACCCTCCCTGTCCTTACCCTGCTCTTTGTTTGAAACAACCCTTTGAAACGACACTCCCTGTCCTTACCCTGCTCTTTGTTTGAAATGACCCTTTGAAACGACCCTCCCTGTCCTTACCCTGCTCTTTGTTTGAAACGACCCTTTGAAACGACCCTCCCTGTCCTTACCCTGCTCTTTGTTTGAAACGACCCTTTGAAACGACCCTCCCTGTCCTTACCCTGCTCTTTGTTTGAAACGACCCTTTGAAACGACCCTCCCTGTCCTTACCCTGCTCTTTGTTTGAAACGACCCTTTGAAACGACCCTCCCTGTCCTTACCCTGCTCTTTGTTTGAAACGACCCTTTGAAACGACCCTCCCTGTCCTTACCCTGCTCTTTGTTTGAAACGAACCTTTGAAACGACCCTCCCTGTCCTTACCCTGCTCTTTGTTTGAAACGACCCTTTGAAACGACCCTCCCTGTCCTTACCCTGCTCTTTGTTTGAAACGACCCTTTGAAACAACACTCCCTGTCCTTACCCTGCTCTTTGTTTGAAACGACCCTTTGAAACGACCCTCCCTGTCCTTACCCTGCTCTTTGTTTGAAACAACCCTTTGAAACGACCCTCCCTGTCCTTACCCTGCTCTTTGTTTGAAACGACCCTTTGAAACGACCCTCCCTGTCCTTACCCTGCTCTTTGTTTGTGTTCTGTTCCATTCTTATGACATCTGTCCTCCTCTCTGCTGTGTCAGCCCATGGAGCCAGAGCCTGGGGCTGTTCAGCAGCATATGGGAGAGGAGTCATAAAAGGAGGGAAGAAAGAAAGAGATGAAGAAAAGGTGCAGGTATCAAAGAGTTGGAAAGAGAGAGAGACAGAGGGAGAGATAGAGAGTCACCTGTTATGTGTGATGTGGTTAACCAGCTCAGTTCAGATGGTACTGTACCCAATGAACCCAAAGTCTGTCAGACAATCAGCCAGTCACAGGCAGACAATCAGCCACTCACAGGCAGACAATCACACCCCCCACCCCCCCAACCCGCACCATCTGCTCCACCTAAGAAGCTGATGCTTTAAATTTGTCCTTCAACCTCCCTCCTCCACGCCTGAAAGGAAGAACCCAAGACTGAGATCCCTCTAGCCTTCCATACCTCCACCTCCCTGTTCCTCCTTTCCCCACACCCCTACCTGAGAACATGAAAGTAAATAGCTCCTCAGATCTTTAGTCAGACTTGTCTCTTATGTCTTCCTCTGTCCTCTTCTGTCTTCCTCTGTCCTCTTCTGTCCTCCTCTGTCTTCCTCTGTCTTCCTCTGTCCTCTTCTGTCTTCCTCTGTCCTCTTCTGTCCTTTTCTGTCTTCCTCTGTCTTCCTCTGTCCTCTTCTGTCCTATTCTGTCTTCCTCTGTCTTCCTCTGTCCTCTTCTATCTTCCTCTGTCCTCTTCTGTCCTATTCTGTCTTCCTCTGTCTTCCTCTGTCCTCTTCTGTCCTCTTCTGTCTTCCTCTGTGCTCTTCTGTCTTCCTCTGTGCTCTTCTGTCTTCCTCTGTCCTCTTCTGTCCTCTTCTGTATTCCTCTGTCTTCCTCTGTCCTCTTCTGTCTTCCTCTGTATTTAAATCTTTGAGTTAGGAGCCTTATCTTTTTCTCTTTTCTTATCTCGTCTTCCCTTTGTTCCAGCGTATGTCTTCCCTTTGTTTAGTAAGCTGGCACAGGAAAGTTATCCTTTCCCTCTCTCATTTCCTAACTTCTTGAATAAAAATCTATTTGTCACATGCGTCAAACACAACTGCTGTAGACTTTACTGTGACATGCTTGCTTACGAGCCCTTTTCAACAATGCAGAGTTTAAAGATAAAATTTAAATAGTAACACGAGGAATAAAATAAAATACACAAGAACGGAGCTACTGTATATACAGGAGGTACCAGGACCAGATCAATGTGCAAAGGTAGGAGGTGAGGTAGATATGTACATGGAGGCAGGGTAAAGTGACTAGTTATCAGGATAGATAATAATAAGGTATTTGAGGTAGATATGTACATGGAGGCAGGGTAAAGTGACTAGTTATCAGGATAGATAATATTAAGGTATTTGAGGTAGATATGTACATGGAGGCAGGGTAAAGTGACTAGTTATCAGGATAGATAATATTAAGGTATTTGAGGTAGATATGTACATGGAGGCAGGGTAAAGTGACTAGTTATCAGGATAGATAATATTAAGGTATTTGAGGTAGATATGTACTTTGAGGCAGGGTAAAGTGACTAGTTATCAGGATAGATAATAATAAGGTATTTGAGGTAGATATGTACATGGAGGCAGGGTAAAGTGACTAGTTATCAGGATAGATAATAATAAGGTATTTGAGGTAGATATGTACATGGAGGCAGGGTAAAGTGACTAGTTATCAGGATAGATAATATTAAGGTATTTGAGGTAGATATGTACATGGAGGCAGGGTAAAGTGACTAGTTATCAGGATAGATAATAATAAGGTATTTGAGGTAGATATGTACATGGAGGCAGGGTAAAGTGACTAGTTATCAGGATAGATAATAATAAGGTATTTGAGGTAGATATGTACATGGAGGCAGGGTAAAGTGACTAGTTATCAGGATAGATAATAATAAGGTATTTGAGGTAGATATGTACATGGAGGCAGGGTAAAGTGACTAGTTATCAGGATAGATAATAATAAGGTATTTGAGGTAGATATGTACATGGAGGCAGGGTAAAGTGACTAGTTATCAGGATAGATAATAATAAGGTATTTGAGGTAGATATGTACATGGAGGCAGGGTAAAGTGACTAGTTATCAGGATAGATAATAATAAGGTATTTGAGGTAGATATGTACATGGAGGCAGGGTAAAGTGACTAGTTATCAGGATAGATAATAATAAGGTATTTGAGGTAGATATGTACATGGAGGCAGGGTAAAGTGAGTAGTTATCAGGATAGATAATAAGGTATTTGAGGTAGATATGTACATGGAGGCAGGGTAAAGTGACTAGTTATCAGGATAGATAATAATAAGGTACTTAATAATAAGGTACAGCAGCAAATGATGACTGTAAAAATGTGTGTGTATTGGACTGTGTGTGTGTGTGATGTGTATCTATGTGTGTTTGGGTTGTATTGGACTGTGTGTGTGTGTGATGTGTATGTATGTGTGTTTGGGTTGTATTGGACTGTGTGTGTGTGTGATGTGTATGTATGTGTGTTTGGGTTGTATTGGACTGCGTGTGTGTGTGATGTGTATGTATGTGTGTTTGGGTTGTATTGGACTGTGTGTGTGTGTGATGTGTATCTATGTGTGTTTGGGTTGTATTGGACTGTGTGTGTGTGTGATGTGTATCTATGTGTGTTTGGGTTGTATTGGACTGTGTGTGTGTGTGATGTGTATGTATGTGTGTTTGGGTTGTATTGGACTGTGTGTGTGTGTGTGATGTGTATGTATGTGTGTTTGGGTTGTATTGGACTGTGTGTGTGTGTGATGTGTATCTATGTGTGTTTGGGTTGTATTGGACTGTGTGTGTGTGTGATGTGTATGTATGTGTGTTTGGGTTGTATTGGACTGTGTGTGTGTGTGATGTGTATCTATGTGTGTTTGGGTTGTATTGGACTGTGTGTGTGTGTGATGTGTATGTATGTGTGTTTGGGTTGTATTGGACTGTGTGTGTGTGTGATGTGTATGTATGTGTGTTTGGGTTGTATTGGACTGTGTGTGTGTGTGATGTGTATCTATGTGTGTTTGGGTTGTATTGGACTGTGTGTGTGTGTGATGTGTATCTATGTGTGTTTGGGTTGTATTGGACTGTGTGTGTGTGTGATGTGTATCTATGTGTGTTTGGGTTGTATTGGACTGTGTGTGTGTGTGATGTGTATGTATGTGTGTTTGGGTTGTATTGGACTGTGTGTGTGTGTGATGTGTATGTATGTGTGTTTGGGTTGTATTGGACTGTGTGTGTGTGTAATGTGTATGTATGTGTGTTTGGGTTGTATTGGACTGTGTGTGTGTGTGTGATGTGTATGTATGTGTGTTTGGGTTGTATTGGACTGTGTGTGTGTGTGATGTGTATGTATGTGTGTTTTGGGTTGTATTGGACTGTGTGTGTGTGTAATGTGTATGTATGTGTGTTTGGGTTGTATTGGACTGTGTGTGTGTGTGATGTGTATGTATGTGTGTTTGGGTTGTATTGGACTGTGTGTGTGTGTGATGTGTATTTATGTGTGTTCGGGTTGTATTGGACTGTGTGTGTGTGTGATGTGTATGTATGTGTGTTTGTGTTGTATTGGACTGCGTGTGTGTGATGTGTATGTATGTGTGTTTGGGTTGTATTGGACTGGTGTGTGTGTGATGTGTATGTATGTGTGTTTTGGGTTGTATTGGACTGTGTGTGTGTGTGTGTTATGTGTGCGTGTGCATATGTAATGTATGTGAAAGTGTGTGGGTTTTGTGTGGGAGTGTCAATGGAGTGTGTGTGAGTGTGTATATGGTTTGTATATATAGTCTAGTGAGTGTGTGTAGGGTCAGTGTAGGTAGTTTGGGTACCATTAATTTACTATTTACCACATCTGGCTATTTAGCAGTCTTATGGCTTGGGGTTAGAAGCCTATTGGTCCAAGAGCCGATGCTCCGGTACCATTTGCCAGACGGTAACACCGTGAACAGTCTATGGCTTTCAGGCCTTCCTCTGACACCGCCTGATATAGAGGTCTTGGATGGCATGGAGCAGTACCCCAATGATGTACTGGGCTGTCCGCACCACCCTCTGTAGCACCTTGCATTCAAGGGCAGTGCATTTGCTATACCAGGCGGTGATACAGCCAGTCAGGATGCTCTTGGTGGTGCAGCTGTAGAACTGTTTGACTCTGACCTCCTTCCTGTTGGCTGACTCATCGCCGTCGGTGATCAGGCCTACCACCGTCGTGTTGCCAGCAAACTTGATGATGGTGTCGTGGGTGAACGGTCTAGAGTTTTAGTGCCCCTAGTGGCGCAGGAGATGTGTTGGTAGAAGTGAGATTAAAGTCTCCGCCCACCAGAAACGCTGCCTCTGGGTGAGCAGTTTTTTGTTTGTTTATGTTTCTTTTTTGTTTGTTTATGACCCCATGCAATTCGTTGAGTGCCAGAGTGGTGTTGGATTGGGGAAGGATGTAGACAGCCGTGATAATTACGGATCAGAACTCTCTTGGTAGATGAAAGGGTCTGCAACTTACCATGAGGTATCAGGTGAACAAAAACTAGAGATTTCCTTCACACTTGAAGCAGCGCAACAGTTGTTATTTATGAAAAAACACACTCCACCTTCTTTCGACTTCTCCGCAGTCGCTGTATGATCCTGCCGTGCATGGAGAATCCACAGAGTACTATGCGTATAGTGTCATCACCCAGCCACGTTTTAGTCACACATATAATATTGCAGCTTTTCAAGTTTCTTTGATAGGAGATTCTCGAATGAAGCTCCTTCTTATTCTCGAGTGACTGGATATTTGCCAATAGAACAGAGGGGTCAGTGTTTGGTTTTCTCTTCGCTTCAATTTTACCAGGATTCCACCTCGTCTCTGGCGTCTACGCCTGCAGCATTTTGGTAGCCCATGGAACAAAGGAATGGGGTCCGGTATGAACAGTGGAAGAGTGGAACAGTTCAAGTCATCTTGGATGTCGAAATCAAATTTAGTAAGTGCTTGGCAGTCATATGTAATAATATTATGAACTTTTTGTACTGAACATAAACACGGAAAATGTATCAACCCCTACAAAAGTATCCATTCATTATAATGCACATAATAATTCACATTTCCTGCAGGATTATTTTCCTGCTGTAGCAAACTGGTTCAAATTAAGATCCTACATATGTATGTGTATTGGTCCATGTACTGTGTATGCTTGTGTGCATCTGTCCATAGACGGAGAAGGGCAACATCTTACGAGTTCCAACTCAACTTTGCTATATAGCAACCTTCATCGTGTTTATGTTTAAAACAATTATTATGTGGATTATAATTAACAGACGTTTTTGTAGGGGTTGATACATTTTCCGTTAGGCCTAATCATGTCTGAAATTTCGAAGTGTATTTTTATTTGTGTTTATTACTCAAATACACTGCAAGTTTTTCACATTCTCAGCAACAAAAGAGCGATCAAATTAAGATCCTACATCTGTACATACGTCCATGAGGAAACAAGACAGATATAAGCACCCACCATCCACACACACAGTATCTGTGTTGAGCAGACAGTAGGCGTCACCCTGAAATCCCCTGAAAATATGTTCTAATGAGTACTAATGCTGCCACAATGGAGCTAGGCCACACCTTCTGTATAGACACTAATCCTGCTGTGTGTGTGCGTGTGTGCGTGCGTGCGTGTGTGTGCGTGTTCATGCGCTAGTCTATCCATCCCTGAGCTGAATACCCATATGTTGGCTCCTTTCAACTCATTAATCAAGGATTGGTTAAAAAAAAAACACAGGATCCAATGGGATTATTCAGGAATGGCAGTTTAAGGGTATTAATTTAGTGTGTGTTTAGAGCTTCATATTTATGTAGGGTCAGCCGTGTCACAAGCTGTATTGTAAGAGCAATAAGCTGAAAGTGGGGTAACAGAGCTGAGTGGGGATGTCATTGTTGGCAGGGAAGAGAGGAAGCGAGACAGGAAAAAGTGAATCTGAGAGCCAATAGGAGAGGGTTTTAGAGGGTTGCTTTGCTGGGGTTGTCATGCAGACTAAAATAAAGGTATGTTGGAGCATCTCAGTGTCCTGGGCCTACTCTAGGTTGAAAATAGACAGATCAATGTAATAATTCAAAGCAGCAGTGTTAGAAAAATAAACAGAGTAGTTATCTTAAATAGTTAGCTTAAAGTCACTATGATTGTGTTTGTTTTTCACTCAGATAGCGAACCTTCTGTA
Organism: Thymallus thymallus; assembly: GCA_023634145.1. NCBI lineage: Eukaryota > Metazoa > Chordata > Actinopteri > Salmoniformes > Salmonidae > Thymallus > Thymallus thymallus. The sequence continues at coordinate 3,224,343 of CM042401.1, read as the reverse complement.
CTGCTAACATTCACATCCAGTCATTTTCACTCACATTGCTAGGCCAATTGTTTAGAATTCTTCCGCATTGATGCAAAGACTTATGGGATATTAGAATCCCTAACCTGTATATTCTCCACCTGCATCCTACGCTACATCCGTCCATCCAAATCTATTACAGATTCCACTGGCCCAGCACCTCATTTAAAGTGAAGTGCATTTGAATTAGTTTCCCTCTGGGGGTAACATCAGTGAATACGCCGACTCAGTCACCAAATTAATAAAACAATGCAAAGTTTATGCGATACCGATAGTGTCTTTCAAAACTTACCCGAATCAAAAAAAAAAAAAGGGAGAGTAATTGAACTGAATGACTACAGACCTGTTGAACTCACGTCCGTCATCATGAAGTGCTTCGAGAGGCTAGTCAAAATCTTTTTCCTCCCCCGACACACTCGACCCTCTCCAATTTGCCTACCGCCCTGACAGATCTATGACGCAATCACCCCCTGAACACTGCCCTCATCCACCTGGACAAAAGGAATGCATATGTGAGGATGCTATTCATTGACTACAGCTCGGCCTTCAATACCATAGTGCCCTCGAAGCTCAACACAAAGCCCATAGCGTGGCCTCACAGAGGTCCAATACCATCATAAAGTTCGCCCCTTCTGCCCCCCATTTTGTATTGTTTTATTTCACTTTGTCCTGTATTTTTGGAGCTCGGAGATCAAGATTTTCACTGTACCCTGTAATTACATCTGCAACACTGTGCACATGACTATTAATTAACTCTCTAATCAAATTATTTGTTTTAAAAACACACACTGCTAGTGAACACTAGTCTGATCAAACTTCTTCCATGAAATGGAAAAGGCCTTCCACACCTCTGGATCAGGCTGGGGTTTGTGAGTGGCACAGCGGTGCACAAGGGGGGCTTCTGAAGGCTCTGGTCTTTCTGCCGACTCCTGGCGTGTCCCTTTACGTCCCCTCCCGTGAAGCCCCTCTGACTGGCTGTAATCCAGCCATGGAGGAGGTATCACAACTCACAATCCCTAATATCAGGAGTCTATGGCCTAGTTGTTCTATTTGTAGAACACCTCCACTTACTGGAGTCACACAGTGATGCATATAAAATCACAAACTGTATTGTATATTCAGCAGACTTGAGCTGGCATCACAATGTGTGCAAAGTTGTATACAGTGTGGTTTTTGATTGTGTTGCTGTCCATCAGGTGATGGAGTACATTGCAATGATGTTGCAATGTGATCCCATCGCATGATTAACACAACCCAGAGTCATTTACACTTCTCTATATTTGACCCGATGGTATGAGGTTCTGTAGGACATGTCAATCAAAGCCTGCCTGTAGCTGGGTCATATTCACTAGGCACCAGACGGGAGTAAACAGACTAGGCTTGTTTTCATGATCCGTTGCAAAACGTTTTGCAATGGTGTGCACTAATGAGTAGGACCCTGCACTGTGACACTTTAGGTGCTGAACATGAGACCGGTGAGAGGACCCTGTCTGACCTCTCCTCTGTAATCTCTTCCTGGTCATACTCTGCATAAACACAGTCATGCATGTGTCAAAACTAAAGTTATTTCAATCCCAATACCACAGACACGGGCAGACAGTCAGTGTTTACAGTAAATATCTTTCTTTGTATAAAAAAGGGGTTACAGGATAAAAACAACAGAACACAAATCAAGGACAGGCCTGGACACACTCACACCACATACATGGACAGGCCTGGACACACTCACACCACATACATGGACAGGCCTGGACACACTCACACCACATACATGGACAGGCCTGGACACACTCACACCACATACATGGACAGGCCTGGACACACTCACACCACATACATGGACAGGCCTGGACACACTCACACCACATACATGGACAGGCCTGGACACACTCACACCACATACAAGGACAGGCCTGGACACACTCACACCACATACATGGACAGGCCTGGACACACTCACACCACATACATGGACAGGCCTGGACACACTCACACCACATACATGGACAGGCCTGGACACACTCACACCACATACATGGACAGGCCTGGACACACTCACACCACATACATGGACAGGCCTGGACACACTCACACCACATACATGCTAGAGTCCATAGTTGTTCGGCATGGAGCGTTGGCATCATGGGGTTCCGATGTGGTTGTCGCAGCCTCTCGTCGTAGCAGGCCACGTCCTCTCCCGTTGCTTGCTTGAATCTGCTGAACATTGTCTGAGAGCAGCTTTTGTGCAGGGGTAGCTCATTAAGTCCATTACTGCTCAGGTGTGAGGGGCAGATCCCTAACTAACACACTCATTCCCTCATTCCCACAATGAGACAAGGACTCAAAAGAATGGAAGTCACTCAAATAAGTAAATAAGAAGTGAAGCAAAACACAGCACATGCTAGGAATATATAAATATTAAAGCACTTCTAAGTGAATCATATTACATGAGGGAAAATGACTAAATAGAACCACAGAGTTACAGAGAGCTAGAAAGTGGGTTAAAGTTTAATGGACCTTTATTAGGTAAGATCAGGCCATGTTTCCACAATACACACAGTTACACACAGGATGGGAGTCCTTGGCTAAACCCTCACCCCTTCTCCCTCACAGACGCAATCTGTCATCCTCTCTCTCTCTCTCTGTCATCCCCTCTCTCTCTCTCTCTGTCATCCCCTCTCTCTCTCTCTCTCTCTCTCTCTCTCTCTCTCTCTCTAGTATAGGAGTGCTGAGGTCTCAGAATAAGCTTCAGCTATATTAGGAAACAGCTGATCGGCTTGGATTTGCACACAAGGCCCTTTTATAGCAGGCTTTTTCAGAATGACTCGTGTTGCAATAAGATTTCACTCTCCACTGAGTACAACTCTCGTAATGAGAGAGCTTTGTTTTTTTTTCTCTCCAGGAAACCGGAGAGAGAGGAAACTGCAGAGCCCATAGTTTGCAGAACACACACACAAACACACAAACGTACACACACACACACACACACACAAATGTACACACACACACACAGCGCATTTCCACCCAGTAAGGCCTCTATTGTATGAGAGAGGCTTAACAGTTGTGATGATTAGACAAAAATAAATCACAGCTTCAGGTTAAGATGGACAACAGAAACTCTTCACCAATTATATTATACACGGTGCAGCAGATGAGCTGAATGCATGCAAGGTGAACATGGGAAAGCACTGAATGTGTGGCCTAGATCATTCTTCAACAAGTTGACTCTGAGTCGCTACTTTCATTATCGCCTATCTGTAATTATGAAGGGAATTTCCATAATACTAAAAAAGCCCAAACCTTCCAGGTGCTGAGTGTGCACACAGTTCCAGGTGCTGAGTGTGCACACAGTTCCAGGTGCTGAGTGTGCACACAGTTCCAGGTGCTGAGTGTGCACACAGTTCCAGGTGCTGACTGTGAAGACCTACTACATGTGTAAATTGTGAACCATCAGATTCAGACAGCTTTGTGCAGAGGTTGAGTAAAACAGATAGTTAGGTATTTACTCCCTAAGAGCCCAATAACACTTCAATGACACACATACACACCCTCCATTGCCCTCTGCAGCTGCATGCCGGCATTAGTCTTTGAAATGCTTTAAAAGTCAATTTATCAACTAAAAGCCTGTGTTTTCACTCTAATGGCTGCCTTTGTAGTCTAGTCTGGATTAGAGGGCTGAGATACGGAGAGGGAGGTTAGAATACTGCTGACTGTTCTACCTAGCAGTGTGCTATATAGGCCCCCTTTAGACAGCGGTAGAGAACATGCCTGAAATTACATTGAACCAACGTGGGATAGATGTTGAATTGATGTCTGTGCCCAGTGGGACAGTAGCTGCTCCGCTGGTTTGCTGCTACAGGGCAGATCGTATTAACTTAACTTTAACTGTCTGGCCCTGTTGATAATAGACTCTTTTTTTTATGACCACATTTGTATATATTTTGTGACTTTTTTTAATGTGGGGGATCCCAGGCAATCTTATAATTTTATATTCAGTTCGTATTCACCTGTGGGTGTCATGTCCACTACTCTCTGGTGCTCGACGTCGCCTGGCTACTAACCGCCGGTCCTGGCAACCCATCCTTACGCACACCTGGCAACCCTCATTACACACACCTGCACCTCATTAAGCACACCTGCACCTCATCACCAGGCATGATTGTTCTTTAAGTCACCACCGACCATTTCCCACATTCTTTGTGTTATAAATATTGTTTCATTATCCACTTTTGGATGTTGGATGTTTTGGCGAGAGGGCTCCTTTTGTTCCTGACATTTCTATACTAATCCAATCAGTTAGTTCGATTTTTTGAACCCATTACTGAAATGATTGTTTTGGTTTAAATGATTTAGCTAGTGTTTTCTATTAAGTTTCTTAATCCTGACAATCATTGTGAATGCAGGTTGTGGGTGAATAAAAATTCTAACTGTTGTATTTCCTAACTCTGGATTACAATTGGAATTACATATCACTTTACAAGTCAACCTAATGTGACCTATAAATCAGGAGTTTCCTAACACCACTGTGTTAGGGTAAAACGAAGCCATCAACTAGGCCAATATGGAAGGCCTTATGGTATATGTAATGTACGTATCATCATATAATTATATTCTTATTGATAGGATTTGCCTAGGAACTCACTTGCTGAAAGCCACATGCATTTAAAAGAATATAATTCAACAACCATGTTTCTGTGTGTAATCTCAACAATTTACTCAAAAAGAACAGGCTCCCTGGGAAATATGCAAATTAGACGTAACACCATACATTGTTAAAACAACACCCCAAAGTGATTTACTGTAACACTACAGTTGTTATTGTCTTACACTGAGACATTTTTACAGCGTCAGCACCAAGCAAATTGAGTCCAGTTGACTCTAAATCAATCAATCAATCAATCAATCAATCAATCAAAATGTATTTATAAAGCGCTTTTTACATCAGCCGATGTCACAAAGTGCTATACAGAAACCCAGCCTAAAACCCCAAACAGCAAGCAATGCAGATGTAGAAGCACGGTGGCTAGGAAAAACTCCCTAGAAAGGCAAAACCTAGGAAGAAACCTAGAGAGGAACCAGGCTCTGAGGGGTGGCCAGTCCTCTTCTGGCTGTGCCGGGTGGAGATTAAAACAATTTATGGCCATTAAGGCCAGTTCTTTCTCCAAGATGTTCAAATGTTCATAGATGACCAGCAGGGTCAAATAATAATAAAAGTAGTTGTGGAGGTTGCAACAGGTAAATACATCAGCAGTGAATGTCACTTGGTTTTTCAGTGCAATAGAGCGAGAGTGAGGTGAAAACAGCAGGTCTGGGACAGGGTGGCACGTCCAATGAACAGGTCAGGGTTCCATAACCGCAGGCAGAGGAGTTGAAACCGGTGCAGCAGCACAACCAGGTGGACTGGGGACAGCTAGGAGTCATCAGGACAGGTGGTCCTGAAGCATGGTCCTCCGGGTAGGCTCAGGTCCTCCGGGAGAGGAGGTAGAGTGGGAGAGAGAGCGAATTAGAGGGAGCATACTTAAATTCACACAAGACACTGGATAATAACATCAGATTTAACAAACTGACCCTAGCCCCCTGGCACATAGACTATTGCAGCATAGGTACTGGAGGCTGAGACAGGGGGGTCAGGAGACACTGTGGCCCCCTCCGACAATACCCAGACAATACCCCCGGACAGGGCCAAACCAGGCAGGATATAACCTCACCCACTCTGCCAAGCACAGCCCCTACACCAATAGGGGGATATCAACAACCACCAACTTACTACCCTGAGACAAGGCTGAGTATAGTCCACGAAAAGATCCCCTCCACTGCACAAGCCAGAGGGGGCGACAAACCGGACAGGAAGTGACGCACCCCTCCTAGGAATGGCATGGAAAGCACCAGTAAGCCAGTGACTCAGCCCCCGTAATAGGGTCAGAGGCAGAGAATCCCAATGGAGAGACGGGAACCGGCCAGGCAGAGACAGCAAGGGTGGTTCGTCGCTCCAGAGCCTTGCTGTTCACCCTTGCACCCCTGGGCCAGACTACACTCAATCATAGGACATACTGAAGAGGTGAGTCTTCAGTAAAGACTTAAAGATTGAGACAGAGTCTGCGTCTCTCACATGGATAGGCAGACCATTCCATAAAAATGGAGCTCTATAGGAGAAAGCCCTTCCTCCACCTGTTTGCTTAGAGATTCTAGGGACAATAAGGAGGCCTGCGTCTTGTGACCGGAGCGTACGTGTAGGTATGTACGGCAGGACCAAATCTGAGAGATAAGTAGGAGCAAGCCCATGTAATGCTTTGTAGGTTAGCAGTAAAACCTTGAAATCAGCCCTAGCCTTAACAGGAAGCCAGTATAGAGAGGCTAGCACAGGAGTAATATGATCAAATCTTTTGGTTCTAGTCAGGATTCTAGCAGCCGTGTTTAGCACTAATTGAAGTTTATTTAGTGCTTTATCCGGGTAGCCGGAGAGTAGAGCATTGCAGTATTCTAATCTAGAAGTGACAAAAGCATGGATTAGCTTTTCCGCATCATTTTTGGACAAAAAATGTCTGATTTTTGCAATGTTACGAAGATGGAAAAAAGCTATCCTTGAAATATTCTTGATATGTTCATTAAAAGAGAGATCAGGGTCCAGAGTAATGCCAAGGTCCTTCACAGTTTTTTGGGAGACGACTGTACAACCATCAAGATTAATTGTCAGATCCAAAAGCAGATCTCTTTGTTTCTTGGGACCTAGAACTAGCATCTCTGTTTTGTCAGAATTTAAAAGTAAAAAATTTGCCGCCATCCACTTCCTTATGTCTGAAACACAGGCTTCCAGGGCAGGCAATTTTGGTGCATCACCATGTTTCATCGAAATGTACAGCTGTGTGTCGTCCGCATAGCAATGGAAGTTAACATTATGTTTCCGAATGACATCACCAAGGGGTAAAATATATAGTGAAAACAAAAGTGGCCCCAAAACGGAACCTTGAGGAACACCGAAACTTACAATTGATTTGTCAGAGGACAAACCATCCACGGAGACAAACTGATATCTCTCCGACAAATAAGATCTAAACCAGGCAAGAACTTGTCCGTGTAGACCAATTAAGGTTTCCAATCTCTCCAAAATAATATGATGGTCGATGGTGTCAAAAGCAGCACTAAGGTCTAAGAGCACGAGGACAGATGCAGAGCCCTGGTCTGACGCCATTAAAAGGTCGTTTACCACTTTTCACAAGTGCAGTCTCAGTGCTATGATAGGGTCTAAAACCAGACTGAAGTGTTTCATATACATTATTTGTCTTCAGGAAGGCAGTGAGTTGCTGCGCAACAGCTTTTTCTAAGATTTTTGAGAGAAATGGGAGATTCGATATAGGCCGATAGTTTTTACATTTTCTGGGTCAAGGCTTGGCTTTTTCAAGAGCGGCTTTATTACTGCCACTTTTAGAGAGTTTGGTACACATCCGGTGGAGAGGGAGCCATTTATTATGTTCAGCATAGGAGGGCCGAGCACAGGAAGTAGCTCTTTCAGTAGTTTAGTTGGAATAGGGTCCAGTATGCAGGTTGAAGGTTTAGAGGCCATGACAATTTTCATGAATGTGTCAAGAGATATAGGATTAAAACACTTGAGTGTCTCCATTGATCCCAGGTCCTGGCAGTTCTGTGCAGACTCAGGACAGCTGAGCTTTGGGGAAATATGCAGATTCAAAAAGGAGTCTGTAATTTGCTTTCTAATGATAAAGATCTTTTCGTTGAAGAAGTTCATGAATTCATCGCTGCTGAAGTGAAAGGCATCCTCTCTTGGGGAATGCTGCTTTTTAGTTAGTTAGCTTTGCAACAGTATCAAATAGAAATTTAGGATTATTCTTATTCTCCTCAATTAGGTTGGAAAAATAGGATGATCGAGCAGCAATGAGGACTCTTCGATATTGTACTGTACTTTCTTTCCAAGCTAGTAGGAAGACTTCCAGTTTGGTGGAGCGCCATTTCCGTTCCAGCTTTCTGCAAGCTTGCTTCAGAGCTCGGGTATTTTCTGTGTACCAGGGAGCTAGTTTCTTTTGGCAAATGTTTTTTGTTTTTAGGGGTGCGACTACATCTAAAGTATTACGCAAGGTTAAATTTAGATCCTCAGTTTGATTGTTAACTGATTTTTGTACTCCGACGTCCTTGGATAGGTGGAAGGAGTCTGGAAGGGCGTCTAGGAATCTTTGGGTTGTCCGAGAATTTATAGCACGGCTTTTGATGATCCTTGGTTGGGGTCTAAGCAGATTATTTGTTGCGATTGCAAACGAAATAAAATGGTGGTCCGATAGTCCAGGATTATGAGGAAAAACATTTAGATCCACAATATTTATTCCACGGGACAGAACTAGATCCAGTGTATGATTGTGGCAATGAGTAGGTCCGGAGACATGTTGGTCAATGATGGCGCCGAAAGCCTTTTGTAGTGGATCTGTGGACTTTTCCATGTGAATGTTAAAGTCACCAAAAATTAGAATATTATCTGCCATGACTACAAGGTCTGATAGGAATTCAGAGAACTCAGTAAGGAACTCTGTATAAGGCCCAGGAGGCCTGTAAACAGTAGCTATAAAAAGTGATTGAGTGGGCTGCTTAGATTCCATGACTAGAAGCTCAAAAGATGAAAACGCTGTCCTTTTTTGGGGGGTAAATTGAAATTTGCTATCGTAAATGTTAGCAACACCTCCGCCTTTGCGGGATGCGCGGGGGACATGGTCACTAGTGTAACCAGGAGGAGAGGCCTCGTTTAACACAGTAAATTCATCAGGCTTAAGCCATGTTTCAGTCAGGCCAATCACATCAAGATTATGGTCAGTGATTAGTTCATTGACTATAACTGCCTTGGAAGTGAGGGATCTAACATTAAGTAACCCTATTTTAAGAAGTGAGACATCACAACCTCTTTCAATAATGACAGGAATGGAGGAGGTCTTTATTCCAGTGAGATTACTAAGGCGAACACCGCCATGTTTAGGTTTGCGCAACCTAGATCGAGGCACAGACACGGTCTCAATGGGGCTAACTGAGCTGACTACACTGACTATGCTAGTGGCAGACTCCACTAAACTGGCAGGCTGGCTAACAGCCTGCTCCCTGGCCTGCACCCTATCTCATAGTGGAGCTAGAGGAGTTAGAGCCTCGTCTATGTTCATAGATAAAATAAGAGCACCCCTCCAGCTAGGATGGAGTCCGTCACTCCTCAGCAGGCCAGGCTTGGTCCTGTTCGTGGGTGAGTCCCAGAAAGAGGGCCAATTGTCTACAAATTCTATCCTTTGGGAGGGGCAAAAAACAGTTTTCAACCAGCGATTGAGTTGTGAGACTCTGCTGTAGAGCTCATCACTCCCCCTAACTGTGTTCTGTTTTACACTGTAGGTGTTGCGTATTACTCTACAGTAGAGCTATGCAAACACCACAATTGAGTTCCTTCGATACTTTAAGTGTAAAAAGGTCACTGCACTGCAGCAGAGTTAAATCTTTAACACTTTCAAAAGTGTTATTTTAAAAACCAGTACAGTGGGACTCATATGTTCACTGAAACTAGTGTACATGTTACACTTTCAGAGTTTCACCATTGACTTTGCATTGAGGGGAGAGATATGTAAGAGGAACACGTTGTTGTAAAACTGACTCTGGTGTTCCTCCTTGATAATTCTGGAAAGACACAGATCTAAAAACCGATCCGTCTCAGAGGAAGACCATGTTGAGCAAGGGGTAGTAGTTTTTAGTTTTGCCGTCCTGAAATATGAACCGTCTCTCACTTCAAACGTCTGGCTGCGGAGCTGGGAACATATGCCACCTGTGCAGAAACACAATAAAATCTTTCATGTTATCCTTGGCATTCGTGCCCGCTTCACCAAACTTGACCCTTTCTGTCTATTTCTGTAGTGGCTGAGGGCTGCAAGCCACCACTGACAAGCGAACGCGGACACACACACACACACACACACACACACACACACACACACACATGCACACAAACACCCACACACAGACACACACATGCACACACACACCCACGTATAAGTGCACACACACTGTTCTTCCTCCTCTGCAGTAATAGGCCTCCTTATTACTGGTAGCAATATATGATGATGGAAGAAAGGATGTTGGTGAGGTGTGTGTGTGTGAGGTGTGTGTGTGTGTGTGTTTGTGAGTGTGTTTGTGATGTGTGTGTGTGTGTGTGTGTGTGTGTGTGTGAGGTGTGTGTGTGTGTGTGTGTGTGTTTGTGTGTGTGAGGTGTGTGTGTGTGTGTGAGGTGTGTGTGTGTGTGTGAGGTGTGTGTGTATGAGGTGTACGTGTGTGTGTGTGTGTGTGTGTGTGTGTGTGTGTGTGTGTGTGTGTGTGTGTGTGTGTGTGTGTGTGTGTGTGTGTGTGTGTGTGTGAGGTGTGCAAGCCACCACTGACTTGCGCACGTGGACACACACAAACCCACACCTCGCAAACACAGAGAGGGAGAGGGAGAGGGAGAGGGACAGATGGAGAGAGAGACAGACGGAGAGAGGATGACAGATTGCGTCTGTGAGGGAGAAGGGGTGAGGGTTTAGCCAAGACGGTTGAGAAAGTCAAGAAAAATAGCGGCATCTTTTTTTATATCTGAGGAATCAGTGTCATTGGTGCATGATATAATGCAATGGTTTTCATAGTATTATGTGATATAGACACACATGCACAGAAAGTGATGGATGACTGAGGTCCCAACAGCAGGTGTGTGGATCTTATCTGCCTGTCAGTCTCCAGCCTTTACGGCCACGAGTCACCTAACACACACACACACACACACACACACACACACACACACACACACACACACACACACACACACACACACACACACACACACACACACACACACACACACACACACACACACACACACACACACACACACACACACACACACACACACTCTATCTGCTGCAGGAAGGAGATATGGGACCACCAGGGCTAATCCAAATAAATCCCTCTGTTCTCTCAGTAACCATCCTCTGGGTGAGTCAGGGTGTGTGTGTGCTAAGCCTTGTCCTCTCTGGATCAGAGGGGAACAGGTGTATACTTCACTCTGAGCACAGGTCATCCCTCTATCCTGTTGTTTGGTCGCCTGCCAAAGGAATGGTTATGATATTACTCACTACTCCTGCTGCACCCACGCACACACACACACATTTTTCGGAATGGTCCCTCGTGGGGATTGAATCCACAACCCTGGCATTGCAAGTACCATGTTCTACCAACTGAGCCACACACACAAAGGACCAAGCAATCCAGACAGACATTCCTGAGATCACAGACATATTCAGCATTCTCTTCTTCAGATACCACATATTTATACCAATGGAAAAAAAGATTTGATGGTTCCATTCTTCGGATTTCTCCTAATGCAAATACTTAAGAACAATGGAATGCAAACAGTAGATGGGACCAAAACAACGTTTTTATCACTCCCACACATGCGCCTACACAACTAGATAATCAACAGCTTCCCTCGATTCCCTGTGAGCACAGTCCCTGTCTAGACATTAGCTGATAACTAATTGAATTAGTAGAACAGACAAACAGTAGTTCTAGAAGACTATTCCAGTTCTAAGGTTTTAAAATAGCCTGAGCCTTTCCAGAGAACGTCTGATTCTAGCAACCTCTCACGTACATGGTGTGGTGTTAGGTGAGTGTATTGGAGTGAATGGAGGACTACTGTAGGCCAGCCAGAGAGCTAAGTAAGAGATTGACTGTACTCTGCTGTTTATATCCCCTAAATTGTGTAAGTTAAATATGAATAAGCACAGTTATCACTATCTGGCCATGCTAGAAAATATTAGAAGTACAGTGCTTTTTGACCAAAATTATTGTCAGGACTTGAACTGCAAACTTCAACTTCAATCCTTACCCAACCCCAACCCCTGACCTTAATCCCAACTCTAACCCTAAAACTGAGGACAAATACCTCATGCGATTGATCATGAGTTTGGGTGATATTACCACTTTTGTCCTTTCTACCATGGCCATCTAACAACTGCCATGTGAACCCTATGGATGTATCCTTGTGTGCTTACCCCAGCCTGTCAAAACAGCAGGTTAAGACTAATATGATTTACAACAGTTTATTTTCAGCTTCATCTTCTGGTGTCTATCTGTGGCTAACTTTGTTTCCAAATACAGTCATAGCCCTGTTAGAATCATGTGACTGGGGCTATTCAGCACAACTAGGGGGAATATGGAAGCTGAGTGTCTGTGGGTCAGAGAGAGAGTCAGTTACTGGTCAGCACATGTCAACTGAGGAAATATCTGCAGTAAGTCTGATCTCTTTATGTTATTCAACCAGATGGTCTTTCTACAGATCTTCGGATGTGTAGTGCATGCTGGTATAAAACATTAGAACAAATGTACAATCAGTTCAAATTGCAGCAACTATAACGAAGGTACTGGATACACTAGCAACCGTTTAGGGCGTGTGGTGGTTATCAATACTCATATGACTGATTGCTTGTCTGTCTGTACTGCCTCCTTCCTCAGGTTGTTGAAGGTATGTGTGTTCCTTTGTCTAATGGTTTCAAAGTTACTGTATGTATCTGTATCTCTCTCTCTCTCTCTCTCTCTCTCTAGGATTGATAAGATCTTCCACCTGCCAGAACATCATGGATAAATCCGAGCTCTTCTTTAAATCTGGAAGACTCCCTTCTGCCGACTTAAGACCTTTTTCATTAACAGTAGCTGTGTGTGTGTGTCAGAGAGAAAGAGACAGAGAGACTGTTGTGTGTTTGTGGTACGCACTACGGGAGCACAAACTCACCCTACTACTGTGTAGGTTGGGTTTGTGGTACGCACTACGGGGGCACAGTCGTGAGTGTGTGTGTGTGAGTGTGTGTGTCCCTGTGAGAACTAGAACAACGAAACAAGGCCTATGCGACTTGATACTGTACAACTGGACAGACAGAGGCAGACACAGGCTACAGTCGGCTGAGAGACTGACGACTCCCCACACACAATTCCCCATCTGTTCACCATCCCCCCCCCGAAACACCTGCACTCTGGGCAGAGGCACCACCTGTCTGGTGTTGTGGTATGGTTCAAATAAAACAACAGCAAAACAAAAAAACACTGTCCAATCAGAGACATGGATAGAGTGAGTGACTATAAACATATCCAAAGACAGGTTTTACAACTTGGTCTTGATTGCCACCAGCATTGACTTGACTTGCCCGGCTACTAAAGTATTTAATGGTGCCAAGAACGCCAGTCATGTTTCTCTGTGATGCATGTTGCATTGAAGTTTATAACACATAAGCTTTGTATTTACCAAGTACCCTGTTGTCTGACACCTCAATGGACATTTATGCATTTATAACTGCTACATTTGTTATGGTTTATATAATGCTATTTCTTTTGTATTAACATTTTCATAATCATGACTATTAAACACTCTGAATCTGAGAATGCTTGTAAAACTAAACACACATCTTACTGATGCAGATGGTTGCCTCTTGACACTGATCTGCCGTCAGTTCTGAGTTCTTCTCCACGTATGGTTAAAGGTAGGATTTGGGAGCAGTGCGGCTTGGCGGGTTTATGTTTCGGAGAACGCGTGGCTCTCGACCTTCACCTCTCCCGAGTCCGTACGGGAGTTGCAGCGATGGGACAAGACTGGACCAATTGGATATGACAAAATTGGGGAGGAAAAGGGGTAAAAATTGTTAATAAAATGTAGGGTTTGGGGAGAATAAACTTTTCTTAGATCCCTGTGTTATTGGGTAACCTTTAACCCAAGCGGTATGTGGATTTGTGCAAATAGTGGGTGACACAGAGAGGCCATTAGTGAAGATTCCTTTGAAATTACAGACAAACAACAACTGGCTGTGATTCTGGAACCAGAGGAGCCAGAGGGGGGTTAGGACTCTGAGGAATGTCTGGCTCACAGCTCCAACACCCAGCCCCGGTATGTAGGCTGGTATGGCTGGTTTAGGTGGAACTTCAAAGGCTCTGGTCACATTAAAGTAAAGGAAGTGAGAATGGAGGTACAGCCAAAAAGCACAGGTACACATCACAACTCCTGCTCATTTTAGAACTGGGGCTTCTATTGGTTCCATTAGAAAACATTCCCGGTAGATGAAGGCTGAGGGGTAATAGACACGGTAATAGAGACAGATCCCACCTAGAATGGGGAAGAAGCAGAGTCAACCAGTCAAAGCCACTTCACAATTAGTGCCATTATGGAGAGAAGTGAAGGGCCTTTAGTATCTGACGTCCTCAGCAGTCTACTATTCATCCACATCCACAGACAGAGCGAGACAGACATAGGCAGACAGATAAGCCCAGAGACAACAATGAGTGTAGTGAGGAATAGAAACAGCAGAAGCAGCATATGGCCTCTCCTCTACAGTACTTCCTTAGGTCAGCCGTCCAAAGACAGACACAGACACAGACAGAGACAGACAGACAGACAGACAGACAGACAGACAGACAGACAGACAGACAGACAGAGACACAGAGAGAGAGAGAGAGAGAGACAGAGAGAGAGAGACACAGAGAGAGAGAGAGAGAGAGAGAGAGACACAGAGAGAGAGAGAGAGAGAGAGAGAGAGAGAGAGAGAGAGAGAGAGAGAGAGAGAGAGAGAGAGAGAGAGAGAGAGAGAGAGAGAGAGAGAGACAATTCTATGAGTCAGCTGTTGAGTGGGAATTGCCAGGGACCTCACCATACGATATCATCATGATAATTAGGTAGCGATATGATATGTATTGCGATTATCACAATTATATGTGTATTCCAATTCAACACTGTGAATTTACTGCGATTCAATGTTCCAAACATATTGCTCACCATATGTCTGCTGCCGAAGGACCAGAGAGAGCCATGGGAAAACTGGTTTTGATTAGTCATGGAAATAAAAGTGCTGAAAACAAATTGGCTCCCTATTTAAAAAGAAGATGGAGAACAAGCTGAAGGGGACTAAAGGGTTTTCTGACAGATACACGTCAGATTGACCTCTCCACCCTGCCAGCTATTGGGCCAGTTATAGAGGTCAGAGGTCACCACACTCCATTAGAGGGGTTAAGCCCTGCCTCTCACTGGAGCAGGACAGAAACGAGACCAGCGCGCAGTTAACAGATCCAGGGGACTGATTGAACAACCCAAGGACAAAACACCATCAGGAGAGACTTGAACAACCCAAGGACAAAACCCCATCAGGAGAGACTTGAACAACCCAAGGACAAAACCCCATCAGGAGAGACTTGAACAACCCAAGGACAAAACACCACCAGGAGAGACTTGAACAACCCAAGGACAAAACACCAAACACCATTTTTATCTACAACATTTAGATTTTTCAGGTGTTTTCTTTTTATGATGTAGCAAGGTTTCTGTTCTGTCTTACCTGGCATTTCCAAGTAATTTGTCTCCCATCATGTTACTTTGTACTGTGTGTGTGTGTGTGTGTGTGTGTGTGTGTGTGTGTGTGTGTGTGTGTGTGTGTGTGTGTGTGTGTGTGTGTGGTGAGCTGTGTGGTGAGCTGATGGTAAACCAGTCTGGCAGTGTGTGTCTATGAGACAGCTGTAACAGAGGAAGTCAGGCTGCAGATTCAGGGGGATTTCTCTGCAGTAGGAAACTCCTCACAACTCAGATATATCATCCTGGGTACTACCACTACCAAGATATACCACCATATATCATGTATATATCACCACCATATACTACCACTACCAGAGTATGGCAAGAGGTAGGGAGGTTGATACGCACACACACACACACACACACACACACACACACACACACACACACACACACACACACACACACACACACACACACACACACACACACACACACACACACACACACACACACACACACACACACACACACACACACACACACACACACACACTATGTCTTACTATACTTGTGAGGACTTTCTGGGTAACAATTATTGAATCAAAATCCTATTTTCCTAACACCAACCCCTAACCCTAACTCCTAGCCATAACCCTAACCCTAACCCTAACCCTAGTCTCAAGACTCCTGGACCAAGGCCCAGAGAAAAGTGGCGGAGTCCAGGTGGATAACCAAACACTCTGGCTCCATCTGGACTCAACAGCAAGGAGCAGACACACACACACACACCACACTACAGTTCTCGGGTGATCATACACATACACAGAAAAGGCAGCAACAATAGACCTGTGCAATTAACGGTTTCACACCATCCACAAAATGATTTTATTCATAAACCTAACCCTAACCCTTACCCAAACTCCTAAACCTAATTCTAACCCTAACCACAACCCTAATTCTAACCCTAACCCTAAACATAACCCCTAAGCCTAAAATAGCTGTTTTACAAGTGAGAACCTGCAAAAACTCTTTACTTCTGGTCAAACGTTTTGAGAATGACACAAGTATTGGTCTCCACAAAGTTTGCTGCCTCAGTGTTGATGATGGCAATTTGCATATACTCCAGAATGTCATGAAGAGTGATCAGATTAGTCCCTCTTTGCCATGAAAATCCACAACTTCTGAGCATTGATTATGCAAGATTGGCCTGACATCAGTCAGGATGTGGCCCAGAAGTTAATTGACAGCATGCCAGGGTGGATTGCAGAGGTCTTGAAAAAGAAGGGTCAACACTGCAAATATTGACTCTTTGCACAAACTCTCTGTCATTGTCAATGAAAGCCTTTGACACTTATAGAATACTTGTAATTATACTTCAGTGTACCATAGTAACTACTGACATAAAGATCTAAGAACACTGAAGCAGCAAACTTTATGGAGACCAATACTTGTGTCATTCTCAAAACTTTTGACCACAACTGTACACACACACGCCTTGCTCAAGGACACATCAGCAGGTTTTTTCACCTTGTCAGCTCGGGTATTAGAACCAGTGACCTTTCGGTTACTGGCCCAACACTCTAACCACTAGGATACCTGCCACCCTAACAGGTTGTTTGTGACATGGGGGCACCTCACACACAGAAAAGTTGAGGGTAAACTTGAATAATGTTTGCATATCTTGCATCACTCATGTCATATGTATATACTGTATTCTATACTATTCTACTGTATCTTAGTCCATGCCGCTCTGACATCATTCGTCCATATATATATACACACCCTGTCAAAGGTTTGGAATATTACTAATTCAAGGGTTTTTCTTTATTTTGCACTATTTTTTTACATTGTAGAATAAAAGTGAAGACATCAAAACTACGACATAACACATATGGAATCGTGTAGCAACCAAAAAAGTGTTAAACAAATCAAAATATATTTTAGATTTGAAATTCTTCAAAAACGCAAACTTCAAATAGCCATCAAATAGCCATCCTTTGCCTTGACGACAGCTTTGCACACTCATGGCATTCTCTCAACCAGCTGTAACTACAACACTTTGAATTGCTAATGTTGGTATCTATTGCTTACTGTACACACTTTCAGTGATCAAGAGAAACCCTAAATAGCTACAGTATCAAGACCATGAAGTATAGGCCTAAGGAGTTTTGCAGATATGTTACAATTTTAAATCTTAAGAGGTACTTTTCCCCTGGATTTGAATGGGAGTCAACCTGAATCACCAATGTCCTATGACTTATTTTCAAAGACACCAAAACACTCTGAACAACAGCAAAGGAATGAGTGGAGCGCAAAGGGAGCGAACCTGATACAAAGTCCAACAATGAAGAGTTTCAGTTGCAGTACAATACTCAGGGGCACAGTTGCCATGGTGACTAAGACACATATTATACTGCAGATGCCTCATTCTGCTGCCTCCTCAGTGTTCTAACAACATAGTGTTGTTAACAAACTAGTCTCTCCTGACTCACTGCTCACTGGGGTGGCTTCACAGGGGTAGCTGTGTGTGTGTGGGGGGGTTACATGTGTAGGGCTGGAGGGGGCAACGTGTGAGTGTGTCTATGTGTTTGTGGGTGGTGTGTGTGTGTGTGTGGTGCATGTGACGAATGACCCTTTGACTCAGGCGTGTGGGCTGTGAAACCTGAGCAGTAGGCAGAGACAGAGAAGGGCAGTGGAAGCAGCAGCTCGGCAGTAAGGTCTCCTCTCTGTCCTTCTCCTCAGTCCCCCAACCCAGCCCCAGGGGATGTGGATCAGCTGCAGCCCCTACAGCTGGCCTCCCCACAGGCCTCTGGACCCATTAAGACAATATTAACCCTTGCTTCAGTCTGTCTCTGTCTACCATAGCCTCAAGCACAAATACTGTACCATATATAATCATGGCAAGGCAAATCAACACGTTTCTTCATGGAGGAAAATCCTCACACTCAGCCATGGCTTTGAATCTAAATGACATCATTTCAATAAGAGGTCAAATGTGAAGCAGTAGTGGCTGGTGGGGTCAGAGGTAGGTCCCTGTATTGTCCATCCTCTCTCCCCTGTGGGTCTCTGAATCCCCTGTAACAATGACTGGGCAGCTGCTCCGCTCATAAAGAGACATTAACCCTGCACAGGATACATTAGCTGGCTGTCTGTCTGTCTGTCTGTCTGTCTGTCTGTCTGTCTGTCTGTCTGTCTGTCTGTCTGTCTGTCTGTCTGTCTGTCTGTCTGTCTGTCTGTCTGTCTGTCTGTCTGTCTGTCTGTCTGTATGCTCTTTTCACAGACATTGTGAAAGAAGAGGTACAAGATAATCTCCGCTACACTATTGGGAGCCTTTTTTGCAGGGAGACTAGTGCATTTTAGCAGAGATAAAATGGTGTTGACATATCTGCTCAAATGCCAAAGCCAAGTTATTTCTTGGAGCTATTTCTTGGACATTCTACAGTAAGCTATTCTCTGTCTTTCTGTAAGGAAGGTATGAATCTCAATGTTAAACTGTGAAAATGGAAATCTAATTAAATTACAAGTTGGCAGGTTGCTGTGTCCAAGCATGGTCTGTAGAATACAGTTTTGTCACAGAGCTGTGGAGTGAGTGCAATGTTTCTCTCTACATTCCTTTGCAGTTAAACGGACATCACCTCTGTTGCGTGGTGCCAAAGTTTAGATCCAAACTGATTTAGTTCTGCTCGATCAGGGTTTGCAGTGCAGGTGAGAGGAGCTGTGAGGTGTGTGTGGTGTTTGTCTCTAGCCAAAAGTAGGGGGTTGGTTTTTCACCCTCAGGGGAGAAAAGCAAACTCTGCGCTGTGTGCTAGATGACTCAGAACTAACATACTGAGGTATTGCAGTATGCTGAACATGATGTCTAATTGTTTTGAGTGATTTTTATTTTGAGGGAATATTGGTAAACGTCAGACCACAGCTGACAGCTGACATCATCAGATAATCCAAACTATGACATCACAACATATCATCAGAAAGAATTGACATCACAACATTGAACATCATAATAGATGACATCAAAATTAAGATCACCAAAACACTTTCCATTACGGAGAAGATCATGACATCACAACAGAGAACATCAGAAGATCATGACATCACAACTCATCATCAGAAGACATGACATCCCAACAGAAAACATCAGAAGATCATGACATCACAACAGAGAACATCAGAACATATAACATCACAATGGAGAACATCATGGATGTGCATCCAGATAGTCAAACGTATATTTGTTTTCTTGGTTCAAGTGCATGATGTTCCTGTCTTCAATCACACTGTTATGAACTGTCCTTTGAATGGTATGTCTACATACAGTATATCTGTGTTCTCTCTGAGTAAACTAAAAAGGAGGAGCAGCTCATTCAGAAAGACTGTCATTGTGTTCCTTACCCTCAGCTCCAAAATCTGTATTTGTATTCTCTCAATTCTGATCTCACGTGTCTGGGTTAGGGTTAGATCAAGACAGCCTTGGTGGCTAATTTGAGAGTGTCTATCATGGCTATCTTCGTACAAACACAAAACAGAATCTTCCAGTAATTGGCTTTGTAATTTATTCTCAGTAAAGAGCTTTTTCGGAACTGTGAGAAAAACAAAACTATGTAATAACTTCTGAGTTATTCCAGTCATAGCATATGAAAAGGCCAAGAGAGATATTGTTGCTTTTATTAGGCATTACAGTAACAGCTTAAAGCCAGCACATGTAAGGACCTAGGAAAGATAATACTGTACTGGAAGTGCTTCCTAAAAGCTATTGATTTCCTTTCCTGCTCTCTGGCCAGTGAAGATCATTTTGTATTTGTGTGTGTGTGTGTGTGTGTGTGTGTGTGTCTGTGTGTGTGTGTGTGTGTGTGTGTGTGTGTGTGTGTGTGTGTGTGTGTGTGTGTGTGTGTGTGTGTGTGTGTGTGTGTGTGTGTGTGTGTGTGTGTGTGTATTGTTGCTACCTCAACATGCCCCCACACTCTCTCTGTCTTTTAAAGATACGAAGTACACACCGCACACACACTCTCTCTCCCCATGTCACGGTGACTATATGCAGTTCAGTAGGTCAACACTGGAGAACTGAACGTACACTTGTTTTCCAGCACAGATGCAGACGACCCTCTGTGAAAACAGAATACAAGCCCACCTATGTCAACTGTGAGTCAGTAAACAGTCAACAGAACCCTCACAGTAAGGGGGTGGGGGAAACACGAAATCCAGGGACAGGAGTCCACTGTCCTGCCCCCTCTGTAAGCACTGATCTACGTCTTAGTCACTTACAGTAAACACAAGCTCTTGTCGAGAACAATCTACAAGCGGGTCACGCAACATACTGGTTAGGTAGGCCAGTGGTGTAAAACTCTGGTCCTTAAGGGTCACAGTGTCTGTTGCAGATTTCTGCTGATCTATGAAACTAAACTGATCAATTAATATCTTTGATTGGCTAGAGTTTCCAGATCTAAACCATTCTCAGATGAAACAGAGGTCTGGTAAGGTGAAATGGTTCTAAACCAGTGTAAAAATGAAACAGAGGTCTGGTAAGGTTGCAGGATATAGACTAGGGGTGTCAAACTCAAGTCCTCCAGAGCCTGTGTATCTATTGTCTGCTAATGGCTATTGTAAGACTGGATTCCCTTTACTGCCATGCCTCTGTACATTCCTGGCTGGGATGAAATAAACAGGTACTTTGTTCTGAGACACGATGTTCAGACTCTATCTCTCTATCCCTCCTCTTACTGTAAATGTCTTGATGGCATTTCTGGTTTGTATAGAGTAAACAGGTTATTTGTTCAAAATCAAACTTTATTTATATAGCACATTTCTTAAGACAAATCCATTTAATATAAAATTATAAAAGTTGAGAAAGATAAAACATAACAGGTTTCCCACAATTGTTCGCCGCAAATTTACCACAACAGTTTGCCACAAAACTAATTTGCATGTGAAAATATGATGCTAAAATATCATCATCAGGCAAGAGTGGGCCAAACTTCCTCCACAGCGACGTGAGAGACTGATAAAAGACTACAGGAAGCATTTGGTTGCAGTCGCTAAAAGACTACAGGAAGCATTTGTTTGGAGTCGCTAAAAGACTACAGGAAGCATTTGTTTGGAGTCGCTAAAAGACTACAGGAAGCATTTGTTTGGAGTCGCTAAAAGACTACAGGAAGCATTTGTTTGGAGTCGCTAAAAGACTACAGGAAGCATTTGTTTGGAGTCGCTAAAAGACTACAGGAAGCATTTGTTTGGAGTCGCTAAAAGACTACAGGAAGCATTTGTTTGGAGTCGCTAAAAGACTACAGGAAGCATTTGTTTGGAGTCGCTAAAAGACTACAGGAAGCATTTGTTTGGAGTCGCTAAAAGACTACAGGAAGCATTTGTTTGGAGTCGCTGCTCCAGTTAATGAAGGTGGCTCAACCAGTTAATGAATGTAAGGAGGCTATTACGTTTTCACACAGGTGCATTGGGTGTTGCAAATAACTTTGTTAATTAAATAAATAAAATAAGTATCCATTTTGGGGGGTATTTGTAAACTCAGGTTCCCTTTATCTAATATTAGGTTTTGGTTGAAGATCTAATAATATTCAGAATCAAAAATACGCAAAAAATAGAGAAACTCCCAAAGTCAGCAAGTACTTTTCCACAGCACTGTATGTACAGTATCAGTCAAAAGTTTGGACACACCAGGGTTTTTCTATATATATATATATATATATATATATAACTCATATGGAATCATGTAGTAAGCAAAAAAGTGTTAAATAAAATATATTTTATATTTGAGATTCTTCAAAGTAGCCACCATTTGCCTTGATGACAACTTTGCACACTCTTGGCATTCTCTCAACCAGCTTCACCTGGAATGCTTTTCCAACAGTCTTGAAGGAGTTCCCACGTATGCTGAGCACTTGTTGGCTGCTTTTCCTTCATTGTGCGGTCCAACTCATCGCAAACCATCTCAATTGGTTTGAGGTCGGGTGATTGTGGACCTTGTGGACCAATCCTTGTTGGTCAAATAGTCCTTACACAGCCTGGAGGTGTGTTGGGTCATTGTCCTGTTGAAAAACAAATGATTGTCCCACTTAGCACAAACCAGATGGGATGGCGTATCGCTGCAGAATGCAGTGCTAGCCATGCTGGTTAAGTGTGCCTTGAATTCTAAATAAATCACTGACAGTGTCACCAGCAAAGCACCCCCACACCATCACACCTCCTCCTCCATGCTTGACGGTGGGAACCACACATGCTATTTATTCCATATGTGTTATTTCATAGTTTTGATGTCTTCACTATAATTCTACACAATAAATAAATAAAAACCCTGGAATGAGTAGGCTGCACTTAAATCAAGGAGTACGAGGACAGAGAGCTTTTTAGCGTCAGTGTTCATTCTGAGGTCGTTCACCACTTTGACTAGTCTCTGACATGAGAGGCATCCTAGGACTCTCACACCTTCTCTCTCTCTCTTTCTCTCTCCCTGTCTCCTCTTTCTCCTATGCTCTTTACTTTACTCCCTCCATCCCCCCCTCCCCTCCCCTCTCTCTCTGATTTCTGAGAAGTCTGTGGACTTTGACACCCAGGAATAAAGGCCTGATTGGGGTTGCGTGATCTATACCTCCCAGGCTCCCATAGGGTGAGCTACAGTAAAGATGGGGCCAGGGCCGTATCAGCTTACACCACTACACCAGAGTAATGTAAACACTTTACGTAAGTCACTTCTGATGCTGTGGGATCCAGAGGGAAAAACAAAATACCTGCGAGATAGGCATGCTATGCTGACATTATAATAGAATAAGAAAAAAGAGGTGACTATTGAGCTTCCTAAAATTGTGCCTTGTTGCATACACAAATTTGGTTGAGAAGAGTGATAAGTAATTATAAATCCCCAAGAAAACACACATAGGAAGCCGTTTGACTGGTATGAAGTCAAACTTCAAACCCCATGGTGGTCTATACACCATCGATCCATTCTATGCATTCTGTTTCCCCCATAGCTAGCGGCAGCTTGAAAAGCGGCTCCAAAGATAGACCCCTCTGTGCAGCCCCTCAGTGGCCAGTCAGCAGTCCGATGATGTCACAGAGGGGCATTCCACCACTCTGGAAGGCCAGTCGCTGCATTCCACATTCCAGCCCCACATGACCCTGTCCCTCGGCAAAGGCAGCAGTGGAACAGAAAATCGTCTGACACACTCAAGGAAGAACAACACCGAGGCGGAACCCTCGTGCCTTCAGAGGTGTCCTTCTCTGTTCGGGCGATATCATGTTACTCGCCCAGTGTTGCCTGTTGTTGAAGTCGATGAACCCTAAGGAACTGTTCAGCGCTGAGGTTATGTAGCTGTCAGTTATGTACATGTTGCAACATCACTCTCCACTCTAAATAATCATATGAGACTTGTCATACTGTATAACATGTCCTCCATCATTGTAACATGAGAATGATAACTTACAGTAGTAGTACAACACAAAACACTTACAAACGTAGGACAGACAACTTGGCAACCGATGCGTCTGTCAACTGTATTTATCCCCATTGGAAAAGTCAGACAGACATATATTGTCCTTGACTGAATTACTTAAATTGCTTTCAGTAGAGCAGTTACCATTGGCAAACATACCATGAGCCCTCATAGAGTCCCTGGTCAAACGACTTTGCATTGCACCATTAGATTTGGGGCAGAGATGGTGTGTGGGTGGCTCTGTTCCTTAGTTACTGATGCTTCATGGAACACACTGCGCATTGCACACATACTGATTTTTATTTAACTAGGCAAGTCTAGGCAGCCATAGTAGTACAGTGACCCTGTAGCAAATTAGGGTTAAGTGCCTTGCTCAAGGACAAATAAACAGTTTTTTTTCACATTGTCAGCTCGGGTATTTGAACCAGTGACCTTTTGGTTACTGGCCCAATGCTCTAACCGCTAGGCTACCTGATACCATTATCTAAAACACAGGATATGGGGACTCATATGCCCCCATAAAACAAAGCAGGAAACAGCTTTAGTCCCTATAAGACAACAAACATAGATAGTCATAGCAAACTTTCCCTACAAACATATCGAGCTAATGGCCAACATCCAATACTGGTTGTTGACTAGATATGCTTGGATTCTAATTAAATGATTTATCATTTAGTTAAATGTGTATTTCTGGGTTCAAACACTCTTGGTGCACTTGTGTTACAGGAATGAGTTTCTTCTTCACTGTGAACCTTTAGAGGTAATTTTCAATAACAATCTAGCTGTTAGTCATCCCAGGTGCATGTTGTTGTGTGTTTGAACATGTGCATTCTGTCGACATCTGCTGTGGGGCCGCAGCGTACATAACCAGACACCTGCCTGTGGCTGTGTGTACGAAGAAAGATGGAGAGAGAGAGAAAGGGAGAGAGAGAGAGAGCGAGAGATAGAGATGGAGAGAGATGGCAAGAGACAAAGAGAGAGAGAGAGAGATGGAGAGAGATGGCAAGAGACAAAGAGAGAGAGAGAGAGAGAGAGAGAGAGAGAGAGAGAGAGAGAGAGACTATGAGTCAGCTGTAGAGTGGGAATTGCCAGGGACCTCACCATACGATATTCTATATGTATTGCCGTTCAACACCATATGTCTGCTGCAGAAGGACCAGAGAGAGCCATGAGTCAATCAGTCATGGAAATAAAAGTGCTGATAATAAGTTGGCTCCCTATTTAAAAAGAAGATGGAGAACAAGCTGAAGGGAAAATACTGTAGTTTTGGTGCAGGTACAGACAACTAGCAGCAAATAATATAGCGATATTGTAAAAATTATATGATACGATATATCTTTAAAAATAATATCCCGATATGTAACTGTGTCTATTTCTTCCACTATCACTAGTCTGCTGGTGACTCACATTGAGAATCCGAGCAGCAGCAGGTCTTTTAGACATCCATTATTATTCCCTAGCGTCTACTGCCCTCTGCTGGTCAAATGGATGTACAGCTAGAATACAAAAAACTGCTGAGTTCTTTGCTGTCAGACATATTTTTTATTTATTTACCCTTTATTTAACTAGGCAAGTCAGTTAAGAAGAAATTCGTATTTACAATGACAGGCTACGTACAGGGTCAGCCCCTGGAGAATATTAGGGTTAAGTGCCTTGCTCAAGGACACATCAACAGGTTTTTTCACATTGTCGGCTTGGGTATTCAATCCAGCGACCATTCGGTTACTGGCCCTACCCTCTAACCGCTAGGCTACCTGCCGCCAAAAAGACATATAGAAGTACATAAGACATATAGTAAGTACATAAGACATATAGAAGTACATAAGACATATAGTAAGTACATAAGACATATAGAAGTACATAAGACATATAGAAGTACATAAGACATATAGAAGTACATAAGACATATAGTAAGTACATAAGACATGTAGAAGTACATAAGACATGTAGAAGTACATAAGACATATAGAAGTACATAAGACATGTAGAAGTACATAAGACATATAGAAGTACATAAGACATATAGAAGTACATAAGACATATAGTAAGTACATAAGACATATAGAAGACATGTAGTAAGTACATAAGACATGTAGTATTACATAAGACATGTAGTATTACATAAGACATGTAGTATTACAGTGGGGTCAGAAAGGATTGACACGCTTGATAAAGATTAGCAAACATGACTGTATAAAATAAATAATTCAAATACTGAGCTATATTGTACGAAAACATTTGAAAATATATGATTTTATAGTAATTCCTCTGAGAAAGAGATTTTGATTTTTTCGGCGCTTATGGACTGTCGCTCTTACACTAAAAGGGCATTATCATCTTTTTCACAGTTTCGCAGTATTATTCCAACCTCATATTGTGGAAATATATAGTATATAAAATACAGGAAAATCCAGTTTTTGACTGCACTGGGCCTTTAAGCATTGAGTTTATGCACATTAATGAATTCATTGAATTCACTTGGTTGTAGGGATTCTCTGAAATGGCAGATTTGCTCAATGGCCTAATCCAACAGTTTTTCATCACTATAGCCTTACCTAGCCCTTATTCCTGGAAACCTGAACGTTTGTGCCAGGGATGATGACCATCCGTGCAAGCGGAATTGATTTTACCGGCAATGGGGTGGTTTAGGCATTATGATTACGACCTCTTTCTCTCTCTCTCTCTCACGCACCTTCCCAGAAGTCAGCGGTCACAATTTATCAGCTCCTTGAGCCTCCACCAAGATTTACCATAAGCATCCCGTTTCCCAGCAACTAATGACTAAAAATCTTGTTTCCTACATTTCATCCTCCTCTGTAGTCTACTCTCTTCTATTTTACTCCAGAGGATGAGAGGCCGCTCGAGAAATGCATTATTGGAAGCACTCTCTGTTGTTTTGTCTTCGGAAATTACTAAGATCACTTCGGTCTTCCAAATGTTGAGTAAATGCAATTTATGTAACATTTACAGATCATAACAGTATAGGCTGCAGGATAAGAATGCTCTGTCTTTTAGTTCAACATACTCGTATGGGCACATTCTAAATTAAACCCCAAACCCTCATTTCAATCTAGCCTTAATTAAATAATCATTACATTTGATTTATAGATAAAAGCAGATATTCAGACGGCTTGATTGCATTGTTAAGTTTAATCGTAGGCTAATTCATCATCCACAGCGACTGAATGCAGATGTCAACCCTTTATACAGAGGAGAGAGAAGTTTCCCTTAACCTCTGACCCCTACAGACTATGATAATCGGATCCTAGATCTGTGTTTAGGGGCAACTTCTAACTAAAATGTAGTGTAATTTCCTATGACTGTACTGTCATTGCAATATCGCCATCATGTGGTCAAAGGACTTTGTAAATCCTACATATGGAACTTGTCAGCCTGCTAGCCTGCCAGCCAGCCAGCCAGCCAACCAGCTAACCAGCCAGTCTGCCTGCCTGTTTCCTTTGCCATGCCTGTTCCCATGCCAGTGCACCTGGCGCAGTCCCTTGAACTCCTAGAACCATCTGGATGCCTAGAACCATCCGGACCCACCTAGTACCACGCGCCTAGGACAGTCCGCACTCAGAAATAAGGTACGGTTAGGGTACAGTATTGTTTCCGGGGGTACAGGGAGATCGAATTACAAATAATGTACCTTTAAAAGGTACATGTGTAATCTCACATGGTACTGTCCAGTACCTTGTTGGGTACATGTGTAATCTCACATGGTACTGACCAGTACCTTGTTGGGTACATGTGTAATCTCACATGGTACTGTCCAGTACCTTGTTGGGTACATGTGTAATCTCACATGGTACTGTCCAGTACCTTGTTGGGTACATGTGTAATCTCACATGGTACTGACCAGTACCTTGTTGGGTACATGTGTAATCTCACATGGTACTGACCAGTACCTTGTTGGGTACATGTGTAATCTCACATGGTACTGACCAGTACCTTGTTGGGTACATGTGTAATCTCACATGGTACTGTCCAGTACCTTGTTGGGTACATGTGTAATCTCACATGGTACTGTTCAGTACCTTGTTGGGTACATGTGTAATCTCACATGGTACTGACCAGTACCTTGTTGGGTACATGTGTAATCTCACATGGTACTGTTCAGTACCTTGTTGGGTACATGTGTAATCTCACATGGTACTGACCAGTACCTTGTTGGGTACATGTGTAATCTCACATGGTACTGTTCAGTACCTTGTTGGGTACATAATTTTATGTTTCAATATTTGTGTTTTTGCATGCATTTTCATTTTAGTCATTCAGCAGACACTCTTATCAAGAGCGATTTACAGTAGTGAGTGCATACATTTTCATACTGGTCCCCCATGGGAATCGAACCCACAGCCCTGACGTTACAAGCTGAGCCACACGGCATGCACATTGATTGATTGACTGATTGATTGAATATCACATATGGAATCATGCAATAACCAATAAAGTTATTACATCAAAATATATTTTATATTTGAGATTCTTCAAAGTAGCCACCCTTTGCCTTGATGACAGCTTTGCACACTCTTGGCATTCTCTCAACCAACTTCACCTGGAATGCTTTTCCAACAGTCTTGAAGGAGTTCCCACATACGCTGAGCATTTGTTGGCTGCTTTTCCTTCACTCTGCTGTCCAACTTATTTTATATACATAGTGGAAAGCCTTCACAGATGAGTGGAGGCTGTTATAGCAGCAAAGGGAGGACCAACTCCATATTAATGCCCATGATTTTGGAATGAGATGTTCGACCAGCAGGTGTCCACATACTTTTGGTCATATAGTGTATAGCTGAGAGATATAAGAAAGATCGCTTGTTTGTTCTTTTATTTATTTTTTTACATTTATTCCCTTATTATTGGCACTATACAGTCTACATATATTCTTACATTTTTCCATCTGGTACCGGGGGACGTTCAGACGAGTCTTGTGAGGCCTGTGGGCGTCCTAGAGCATAACAACCAGTGTGTAGCCCAAACTGTTGGAATGCTACAGACAGAAGTTGGCAGATTGGCTGTACCAACTTCAGACGAGTCCCAAGACATTTGTGGGGTCGTAGAGCAAAACGGACCAAAACCATGGTGTTCATGAGAGTCCAATAGAGGGTTCATTATCGCTTGACGCTACAGACGATGTTGTGAGAAGACCGATTTTTGGGATGTCTCATGGTCTGACAAACACAGCAGATCTGTGTGTGTGTGTGTGTGCGTGTGAGAGAGAGAGAGAGACAAAGATTATATGGCACTTTGAGGTCTTGTCTCTTGTTACAGCACCAGGACCAATAACCCACTTTATATGTGGTTTATACAAAATGCTAGAACCCAGTTGTTGTGAGTTACGCAAACTATTCCAATCATCTTCACCAAGGCCACACATGCGAAGAAACACACCAAAAGGGCCTCTTGTGAGAGACAGACAGTTAGTATGAAACTAATGCAGACCATTCAAATACTTTTCAGTTAGGCCACACACAAAGAGACACAAGAAAACACAGAGCGTGTGTGCTGAACACACATCATACATACACGCTGTCACGTACATGCCTATTAGTGATGGGCATTCCGAGTTGTTTTGTGGGCCGGATCATTATAAATGTAGGGGTGATTGGAGTATGTCAAGCCAAAGGGGTTAACTAATTGAGCCACCCTTTTCTGGGCAAGTTCTATGTTCCCCTTTCGATTAATAAACCATACACAAAATGTATAATTTGACCAAATTTTCTGCGCGGGAAGAAACCACAGGGAAAAGGTGTTAAGCAAGTTAGAAAAAACTGATTTGCACCAATTCAAATTAATTTATTGTGTTAGAGGTTTCATGATGCTTGTAGCTAAACTAAACAAGATAATTTAAGATTGTTCTATACATCAGTCTGAGTCTCTATAAGCTTCAATATGAGGTCCTAAACCTAGCATTGTAGCTGTGTGAGCTAATATAGTCCAAATGTTTGCCCTTGGGTAAGTTGAGCCAATGGCCATGGTGTAAGTTGAGCCAATGGCCATGGTGTAAGTTGAGCCAATGGCCATGGTGTAAGTTGAGCCAATGGCCATGGTGTAAGTTGAGCCAATGGCCATGGTGTAAGTTGAGCCAATGGCCATGGTGTAAGTTGAGCCAATGGCTATGGTGTAAGTTGAGCCAATGGCCATGGTGTAAGTTGAGCCAATGGCCATGGTGTAGTTGAGCCAATGGCCATGGTGTAGTTGAGCCAATGGCCATGGTGTAAGTTGAGCCAATGGCCATGGTGTAAGTTGAGCCAATGGCTATGGTGTAAGTTGAGCCAATGTAAGTGTTTTTTTCCCAGTTGTAATGCAAGGCCCGGCCTTGTTCAAAGTACAAAGTGTTTGTTAGGTGTTAAAATATACTTTAAATGATTCAAAGTGATTGTGATTGTGTTGAATTGTGTTTGGGAAATAAAGATAGACATGGTTTAATAAGGTAGTGGTAATATTTAACTCAGTACAGAAATAAAGATAGACATGGTTTAATAAGGTAGTGGTAATATTTAACTCAGTACAGAAATAAAGATAGACATGGTTTAATAAGGTAGTGGTAATATTTAACTCAGTACAGAAATAAAGATAGACATGGTTTAATAAGGTAGTGGTAATATTTAACTCAGTACAGAAATAAAGACAGACATGGTTTAATAAGGTAGTGGTAATATTTAACTCAGTACAGAGATTTGTAGGCAGCTTAATTTACCCTTAAGTTGTGCCAAGAGTCCCGTTTTTTGGACAAGCTATGTTTTTTCAAAACTGTAGTGTTTACATGAATTCTGATCATTTCCAGGGATACACAACATCCTGAAATATATTTAGATATCTTTGTTAGAAAGAATATTATATTTCAATTGATGGAAGGATGCTGAATGGCTGCACAAAGCTCTAATGTAAAGCCTAAACGTTGCCTGCCATTATGTCAGCTGACCAAACTATTAGATGGCCTGCAAAAATAATTATATGCACTGCAAAAATGCGTTTGGACCAAAACTATACGTTACCCTCACTACCTATTGTTTCTGCTATGACGAATTACCATCTTCAGCATATTTTTTTATGCAGATAACTGTCTGAATTTCAAAAAACAATAGTAGTAGTAAATCCTGGAGCCAAATGAACAGCTCTTTCACAGATGCGATTTGGTTCACGACGTTGTCTGTTCAAAAAGAGCTGTTCCTTTGCAAATGACCCATCACTAATGTCCAGTACTGACAGAGCTGTAGATGAACCAAACACATTGAGCTCCGGATGCCACTCTGACCTCACTATAATGACAAAGATAGCAGGGGAATGGCTTGAACAGACACTACCGTTCTAAGTAAGTTCCAGGATGGGTTGGACTACGTATTTAATGGGATGGGAAGGGAGGGGGAGGGGGAGGTGAACGATGGTTTTGAGAGGGTTGGGAACAGGTGCAGGTCAGAGGAACAGGTTCTCTTAGAGCGTGACTGTCCTCACAACGCCACGTCAACAGCACATCAATAACACACACCCAACCAAGCTGACAGCCATGGAACAGGAAACTGCAAAACCACATGCTTCCTCCCTCGTTGCCATGACGTCTAGTGGGACCACCCACTGTGAAGCCAAACAAAGGGGTGTTTCATACAGTCAGCTCAAGAGTGGTTGAGGTGGGCTGGTGCTGACTGGTATGGACAACCGGCACAACTAATTGTCAGCTGCTTGAGCCAGGATGTCCAGGAGCTCATCCTAATATTGACCAATAGATGGCACAAGATATCCAGGAATAAAATACCCATTTGGACATGAGAAACCAAGATCAAGTACAGTAGCAAAAAACTTACTAGGTATAGAATAGTGGTTGTTGGTTAGAAAGAGGTGGTCAGTTAGTTACATTAATCAGAAAAGCCATCCAACTATTCTGCTGTGGACCTACACGTGTACATTTGATAAGATGCTGAATCGACATTTTAAGATGCTGAATCGACAAAATTACGCAGTCATTTTTCCTACCAATTATGATTTTTGAGATATGATAATTATGAAAATACCCTGGTTTATGGTTTGAAATGGAGCAGCCATGTAAAAAGCTGAATGTGAAATCATGCAAAGTGAGGAGAGAGAAAAATGGTTCCAGATTTTGGCAGTCTAGGCAGCACTGTGTACAGTGTTCAACAACGGACAACTGTTATCTGCACTGACAGCCTGTGTTTGAGTAATGGAATCCACCGAATCCCGAGCTAAATCAGGAGAGAAGGAGAGAGTGTGGGGGGACACTATAATCTGAAAGCCTGTCTATCTGGGGAAAGAGACCCTATAATCTAAAAGTATGTTTATATGGGGAAAGAGAGAGAGAAAGAAAGAAAGAGAGAGACAAAGAGGGAGAGAGAGGAAGAGAAAGATTTATCTCCAGAGTTCCTCCTCACCCTCCAACAACAGGATACAGGAAATGAGTTACTCGTCTTGGGTGAACTGACGCCTATATGCCTCTGGTCCGTTCAGTTTATGAATGGCAGGGTGCACGCACACACGCACACATCTCCGCATACTGCTATGCTGACATTGATGGGACGTGTGTGTAATGACATCCTCAGTGGTCATACAGGCAGTGAAGCAGTGTCGCAGGTGATTTAATGACACTCAGCAAGCAACAACTAGATCTGATTGCTGTTGGTACCCCCCCCAAAGGGAGTCAATGTCAAACACTGAGAGGGATGAGAAACAGGAGGAGTGTTTTTAGATGTATACCTCCTCTTTTTCATCCCTCTATTCCTTCAACCTTTAATTAGGGTGTTTCTTGGTCATTTACTGCAATGGGCTAAATTAGGGTGTTTCTTGGTCATTTACTGCAGTGGGCTAAATTAGGGTGTTTCTTGGTCATTTACTGCAGTGGGCTAAATTAGGGTGTTTCTTGGTCGTTTACTGCAGTGGGCTAAATTAAAGTGTTTCTTGGTCGTTTACTGCAGTGGGCTAAATTAGTGTGTTTCTTGGTCGTTTACTGCAGTGGGCTAAATTAAAGTGTTTCTTGGTCGTTTACTGCAGTGGGCTAAATTAGGGTGTTTCTTGGTCGTTTACTGCAGTGGGCTAAATTAAAGTGTTTCTTGGTCGTTTACTGCAGTGGGCTAAATTAGTGTGTTTCTTGGTCGTTTACTGCAGTGGGCTAAATTAGTGTGTTTCTTGGTCGTCTTAAACAAATCTACTTTGAAACAAAAATATACACCTCACATACATGGTTATGGGCTTACAAAAAAGAAGACAACTGTACCATGTCAGATATAGAGGTGAAAGTGATGGAGAGTGATGAAAATAGAGAGATAGAGAGTGATGATGATAGAGAGAAAGAGAGTGATGAAGATAGAGAGAAAGAGAGTGATGAAGATAGAGAGAAAGAGAGTGATGAAGCAGGAGAGAAAGAGAGTGATGAAGCAGGAGAGATAGAGAGTGATGAAGATAGAGAGATAGAGAGTGATGAAGATAGAGAGTGATGAAGATAGAGAGATAGAGAGTGATGAAGATAGAGAGATAGAGAGTGATGAAAATAGAGAGATAGAGAGTGATGAGAATAGAGAGATAGAGAGTGATGAGAATAGAGAGATAGAGAGTGATGAGAATAGAGAGATAGAGAATGATGAAGATAAAGAGAATGATGAAGATAGAGAGAAAGAGAATGATGAAGATAGAGAGATAGAGAGTGATGAAGATAGAGAGATAGAGAGTGATGAAGATAGAGAGAAAGAGAGTGATGAAGATAGAGAGAGAGTGATGAAGATAGAGAGAGAGTGATGAAGATAGAGAGAGAGTGATGAAGATAGAGAGAGAGTGATGAAGATAGAGAGAGAGTGATGAAGATAGAGAGAGAAGAGAGAGATATATGTGTGTGTGGGACAGAGAACAGGTAGAGAAAGGGAGAGAGAGTGTGTGTGTGTGTGTGTGTCAGGGCTGACTGCTTCCTGTCAGTGCTGGAGGCTGATAGGTGCTTTAATTTTACCTGCTTCTGCAGATGTGGGAGGGGCCAGTCTGACAGCCTGATTTTTAACCTGTCATCACTACCAAGGTTTGATGGTTAATCTGTAGGGCCCCCCACCCCCCCACCTTCCACACACACACCACACACACACTTGGTTAGACCGATTCAGTGACGCCGCCAACCGTGTTTCAATGCTCAGAGAGATCCTGTCAATCGATGACACATCACACCCTCCCCCATCCCACCTGAAAATGAGTGCCTGTCAGTCTCCAGGGCCATGATAGGCTCATCGGCTCTGTCAATCAATGCTTCAGACCAGTGCAGATCAGTGGCAGCCTTGAGCTCGCTGTTTTTTTTTTTTAACCCATTCATGTCCATTACGGAATGTTAAAATGTCCTTTGGTACACTTGTTCTTTGAGATGAATGACGAATACATCTGAAGAAATGCTGTAAATCGGCCAAAGCGTTTGATGTTGTACTATATTTAGTCTTTGGATGCATATGTTTACAGTTTTTTAACACATATCATAAATCAAGTCAAGTGAAAGCATAAATATACAGTTCCTTCAGAAAGTTAGCCTTAATTTAAAAATCGATTAAATTGAGATTGAGACACTGGTTTACACACACAACCCAAAGTAGAATTATGTTTTTAGAAATGTTTACAAATTAATAACGAAAATGAAAAGCTGAAATGTCTTGAGTCAATAAGTATTCAACCCCTTTCTTATGGCAAGAATAAGTGTGAAAGAGTGAAAATGTTCTTGACAAGTTGCATAATAAGTTGCATTGAGTCACTGCATACAATAATAGTGTTTAACTAGATTTTTTAATGACTACCTCATCTCCGTACCCCACACATACAGTTATCTGTGAGGTCCCTCAGTCGAGCAGTGAATTTCAAACACAGATTCAACCACAAAGACCGAGGAGGTTTTCCAATGTCTCGCAAAGACGGGCATCTAATGGTAGATGGGTAAAAATATAAAAGCAGATATTGAATATCCATTTGAGCATGGTGAAGTTATTAATTACACTTTGAATGGTGTATCAATACACCAAGTCACTAATAATATACAGGCATCCTACCTAACCAGAGAGTAAGGAAACCTTTCAGGGATTTCACCATGATGCCAATGGTGTTTTTAAAAAGGTTACAGAGTTGAATGACTGTGATAGGAGAAAACCGAGGATGGATCAACAACATTCTAGTTACTCCATAATACTAACATAAATGACGGAGTGAAAAGGAGGAAGCCTGTACAAAATATACATGTTCTAAAACATGCATCCTGTTTGCAATAAGGCACTAAAGTAAACTGCAAAACATGTGGCAAATGTCCTCAATACAAAGTGTTACGTTTGGGGCAAATCCAACACAACACATCACTGAGTACCACTCTTCATATATTCAAGCATGGTGATGGCTGCACCATGTTATGGGTATGCTTGTCATCGGCATGGACAAGGGTATTTTTTACGATACAAATAAATGGAATAGAGCTAAGCACAGGCAAAACCCTAGAGGAAAACCTGGTTCAATCTGCTTTCCAACAGACACTGGTGTCATGGTTCGAAGATTGGACCCGAGGCGCTGAGCAGTAGTGTGAATACATTCCTTTATTTGTGACCAAAAACAACGGCCAGAACGAAACCACAAACTGATGTGTGACATGCACAAGCAAAGAACCACACCCAGGTGGGCACAATTATGAACTTAAATAGGATCCCAATTAGAGACAACGTGTGGCAGCTGCCTCTAACTGGGGACCAACAAAACTTAAACATAGAGTTGCCTAGACAACCCTACCGTCACCGTCAGGACCTGACAACTGGGAGAAAAATTCACCTCTCAGTAGGACAATAACCTAAAACACAAGGCCAAATCTACACTGGAGTTGCTTACCAAGAAGACAGTGAATGTTCCTGAGTGGCCTAGTTACAGTTTTGACTTAAATTTGATTGAAAATCTTTGGCAAGACTTGAAAATGGCTGTCTAGCAATGATCAACAACCAACTTGGCAGAGCCTAAAGAATTTAAATAATAATAATGTAATATTGTACAATCCAGGTGGGCAAAGCTCTCAGTTGTAAACGCTGCCAATGGTGATTCTAACATGTATTGACTCAGGGGGTTGAATACTTATCTAATCAAGATAAATTAGTGTTTTATTTTCCATTAATCAAAAATCAAAAATCACATTTTTGTGTAGATCGTTGATAAAAAAAAAGTATAATTATATTCATTTTAATCTCACTTTGTAACAAACACAACAAAATGGGGTGTGAATACTTTCTGAAGGCACTGTATATACCTACAATCAGTAAGATCTGATCATTGGAACATTTATTTACGACTTGATTCATGAAATGTGTAAAACAGTAACCCCGTGTCTTTGGTACAGAAACGGCTGTAGATCACAAACGACAATGAGGTAAATCATATATTTGGCATATTTGGGCCTAGAACATAATTTAATTCTGAAATGCATTTACAAAATACGTATGCTGAAGTCATTTGATTGACACTGGAAGTATGGTAGATTACCACAGTCTACACATTTCATTGTCCTGTCTAGACATTTCATGCATTTACACCAAACATAATTGGTTCAGTGTCACATTTTGATATTGTACAAGTGCGTGAATGTGTAAATGCAGTCACAAGGACTGTTATGCATTGACCATGTAATATCACAGGCATAAATTATACATCTGAAAATGTTTGATTTTGGGGTGAACATACCTTTAGTCCAAGATTTCACACAGACCACTAAGAGTGAAATGCTTACTTACGGGTCCCTCGCCAAAAATGCAGAGTTAAAGATTAAAAATCATAAAGAAAAAGATAAACAGGGACACAGTGAATAACGAATACTAATGAAGACTTAAAATAACATGACTATATACAGGTCGACGTGCAGGGGTGTGAGGTAATTGAAGTAGCTATATAGTGTAGCAGGATCGTGTCCCGTCCTCGGGGCGCTTGAGCTAACGTGCGCTAACGTGATTAGCATGACGTTGTAAGTAACAAGAACATTTCCCAGGACATAGACATATCTTATATGAGCAGAAAGCTTAAATTCTTGTTAATCTAACTGCACTGTCCAATTTACAGTAGCTTTTACAGTGAAAGAACCATGCTATTGTTTGAGGAGAGTGCACAGTTTTATACTTGAAAATGTATCAATAAACCAATAGGCAGATTTGGGCAGACTTGATAGAACATTTTGAACAGTAATGCAATGGTTCATTGGATATGTCTAAACCTTTGCACATACACTGCTGCCATCTAGTGGCCAGAATCTAAATTGCTGCTGGACTCCTAAGTAATATTATATCCTTTCTCTTGCTTTTCAAACATGATGTGACAAACCCCCCCCCCCCCCATTTTTTTCTATGTATTATCTTTTACCAGATCTAATGTGTTCTATTCTCCTACATTAATTTCACATTTCCACAAACTTCAAAGTGTTTCCTTTCAAATGGTATTAAGAATATGCATATCCTTGCTTCAGGTCCTGAGCTACAGGCAGTTAGATTTGGGTATGTAATTTTAGGCGAAAATGGAAAAAAAGGCAACTCAATATTAGCAAGGTGTTCTTAATGTTTTGTACACTCAGTGTATGTGTGAGTGTATGGGTAGAGTCCAGTGTGTGTGCATAGAGACACTAGAATGCCCCAGAGGGCCAGAGCGAGAGAGAGAGAGAGAGAGCTCTCCTCCTCCTCTCTCTCCGACCCCTGTTAGTTTAAATATGACACGTTTCACTTCCATTTACAATCCAACTGGATTGTCATAGATTGAGTGTGTGTGTGTGTGTGTGTGTGTGTGTGCGTGCGTGCGTGCGTGCGTGCATGCGTGCGTGTGTGTGGTAAATCTGAAAATAGCAGACAGGAAACAAACTATAATAAAGGGAAGAAAAAAGAAAAGTAGAAAAAAGAATCCTTGACGAAGAGATCTGAGAACCATTTAGTGGTCATTACTGTAAGAGATCTGAGAACCATTTAGTGGTCATTACTGTAAGAGATCTGAGAACCATTTAGTGGTCATTACTGTAAGAGATCTGAGAACCATTTAGTGGTCATTACTGTAAGAGATCTGAGAACCATTTAGTGGTCATTACTGTAAGAGATCTGAGAACCATTTAGTGGTCATTACTGTAAGAGATCTGAGAACCATTTAGTGGTCATTACTGTAAGAGATCTGAGTACCATTTAGTGGTCATTACTGTAAGAGATCTGAGAACCATTTAGTGGTCATTACTGTAAGAGATCTGAGTACCATTTAGTGGTCATTACTGTAAGAGATCTGAGAACCATTTAGTGGTCATTACTGTAAGAGATCTGAGTACCATTTAGTGGTCATTACTGTAAGAGATCTGAGAACCATTTAGTGGTCATTACTGTAAGAGATCTGAGAACCATTTAGTGGTCATTACTGTAAGAGATCTGAGTACCATTTAGTGGTCATTACTGTAAGAGATCTGAGTACCATTTAGTGGTCATTACTGTAAGAGATCTGAGTACCATTTAGTGGTCATTACTGTAAGAGATCTGAGAACCATTTAGTGGTCATTACTGTAAGAGATCTGAGAACCATTTAGTGGTCATTACTGTAAGAGATCTGAGTACCATTTAGTGGTCATTACTGTAAGTCCACTAATGAGAGAGTAGCCAATTACTGTAAAGGCAGGAAAGGGGCCGTGTGAAGGCTTTGACTAAGTGGCAAGTAGTAGGGGGCTGAGCAGGAGAGAGAGAGTGTGTGTGTGTGTGTGTGTGTGTGTGTGTGTGTGTGTGTGTGTGTGTGTGTGTGTGTGTGTGTGTGTGTGTGTTGAGAGGTGGACTCATTTATACTTTGGTGCTCAGCCACTCTACCTTTCTCTTTCAACAGACCTTTACGTAACCAAATACACACAAGCTAACACTGGTGTATGATGAACATACCATGGTCAGAATTCCTCTGTGTCTCATCCAAGCTGTGTTGGACTTTCTCTGCTCCTATAGGAACGGAGAGAGAGATAGGAAAAAATATATACTGTAGTTGTTGAGTGTTTCACAAAGACAGACTCAGTAAATCCTTGTCTTATTGTGTTCAGTGATCATAAAAACAATGAAGTCCTCTTCTCCTACCATGTATAAGTAGAATCCCGCACCACCACAAGCAAGAATCTAACCTTCCAACTTTTTATTCTACATTCACACATTATTTCAGTTTTGAATTAATTGGAATTTCTGTTTTCTCTCGGACACTTATGTGTTCTGCCTCTTGCTCAACAATCAGTTTCACAGTTCAGAAAAGAAAGGTATGCCTCCCAGTGCAGTCAAAAAGGTGATTTGTATATATACAGTTAGGTCCATATGTATTTGGACACAGGCACAATTTTAGATTTCTTTAGGTTTTTACCAAAACATATTCAAGCTATAGTTATATAATGGATATGGGCTGAAAGTGCACACTCTCAGGTTTAATTTGAGGGTATTTACATCCGAATTGGAAGAAGGGTTTAGGAATTACAGCTCTTGAGAGTAGCTACCCCCCTTTTTCAAGGGACCAAAAGTAATTGGACAATTGAATCAAAAGCTGTTTCATGGACAGGTGTGGGCTATTCCTTCGTTATTTCTTTATCAGTTAAGCAGGTAAAAGGTCTGGAGTTGATTCTAAGTGCGGTATTTGTATTTTGAATCTATTGCTGTGAACCTTCATCATGCGTTCAAAGGAGCTCTCCATGCAAGTCAAACAGGCCATAATTATGCTTAAAAAACAAAACAAATCCATCCGAGAGATAGCAGGAACATTAGGAGTGGCCAAATCAACAGTTTGGTACATTCTGAGAAAAAAAGAATGCACTGCTGAGCTCAGCAACATAAAAAGGCTTGGACGTCCACGGAAGACAACAGTGGTAGATGATCGTAGGATCCTCTCCATGGTAAAGAAAAACCCATTCACAACATCCAGCCAAGTGAAGGAGACTCTCCAGGAGGTAGGTGTGTCAGTGT
Organism: Thymallus thymallus; assembly: GCA_023634145.1. NCBI lineage: Eukaryota > Metazoa > Chordata > Actinopteri > Salmoniformes > Salmonidae > Thymallus > Thymallus thymallus. Next base: position 3,184,639 of record CM042401.1, on the reverse strand, counting down.
CAAAGTCTACAATCAAGAGAAGACTTCACGAGAGCAAATACAGAGGGTTCACCACAAGGTGCAAACCATTCATAAGCATCAAGAATAGAAAGGCCAGATTAGACTTTGCCAAAAAACATCTAAAAAGCCTGACCAGTTCTGGAAAAACATTCTTTGGACGGATGAAACTAAGATCAACCTGTACCAAAATGACGGGAAGACAAAAGTATGGAGAAGGCTTGGAACAGCTCATGATCCAAAGCATACTACGTCATCTGTAAAAAATGATGGAGGCAGTGTGATGGCATGGTCATGCATGGCTTCCAGTGGCACTAGATCACTGGTGTTTATTGATGATGTGACAGAAGACAGAAGCAGCCGGATGGATTCTGAAGTGTATAGGAATATACTGTCTGCCCAGATTAAGCCGAATGCAGCAAAGTTGATTGGACGGCGCTTCATGGTACAGATGGACAATGATCCAAAACACACTGCAAAAGCAACCCAAGAGTTTTTTAAGGAAAATAAGTGGAATATTCTGCAATGGCCGAGTCAATCACCTGATCTCAACCCGATGCAGCATGCATTTCACTTGCTTAAGGCAAAACTAAAGGCAGAAAGACACACAAACAAACAACAATTGAAGACAGCTGCAGTTAAGGCCTGGCAAAGCATCACAAAGCAGGAAACTCAGTCTTTGGTGATGTCCATGGGTTCCAGAATTCAGGCAGTCATTGCCTGCAAAGGATTCTCAACAAAATATAAAACATGAACATTTTATTTATGATTATATTAATTTGTCCAATTACATTTGAGCCCCTGAAAATGGGGGGACTGTGTATAAATATGGTTGCAGTTCCTAAAATGTTTACTTGATATATTGTTTCATTTTAATTGTATTCTGGTGGCATACAGAGCCAGAAGTATGAAAATTGTGCCTGTGTCCAAATATATATGGACCTAACTGTATATTTCCACACAATGAGGTTGGAATAACACATACGTTAAGCTTATTAAAGAGCAGTGATATTATCAAGAGCAGTGATACTATCAAGAGCAGTGATATTATCAAGAGCAGTGATACTATCAAGAGCAGTGCAGTGATACTATCAAGAGCAGTGATACTATCAAGAGCAGTGATACTATCAAGAGCAGTGATACTATCAAGAGCAGCGTGTGGGTTTCTTCTTTCTTTTAATTTCATTAAACTGTTACCATGCACCTGCAAATAAGACAGCTCAGATGTGCGAGTGCCTTTTGAATTTGGAATAACACTGTGAACATGACATTTTTTTCATTTAGCAGACGCTCTTATCCAGAGCGACTTACAGGAGCAATTAAGGTTAAGTGCCTTGCTCAAGGGGACATCAACAGAATTTTCAAACCAGCAACCTTTCAATTACTGGTCCAACGCTCTCAACCACTAGGCTTTGCGCCCTAACGCCCTTTTAGTGTTAGAGCTGTTTGAAAAGATTGCCTGAAATGTAATCCTGTTTTGGTGGGATGGAGTTTTGGCCTTCCTGGTGTCAAAGGTAAGGCAATAGCCATCTACTAGACCTTAATACAGTGCTTTTTACTAAACACAAGTCCTCATGTATTACACAATAAAGGAACATTTGGGGACTGTCTGTGTCTTTAAATTGTTTTATCAATTTGCTTCTGAATCGCAGTCTTTATGAGCTGTAGTAACAAGTGACTGTGGTGTCGGATTACATTACATGGCCACCGCCACTGATGGCTGGAAAGATGGCTGGAAAGTCAAGGGGCCTGAATACTTTCCCAAAGCACTGTAAGGAGTTAGGCTTTCATAAGGTATTATGAGCCAAAGGTCATCTATAAGGCGTTTATTCAGTAATCTTTCTTCTTTATTTAATAAATGTGTTAATTCATTTACAACTAGGCTGTTTCCCAGTCTGCCCCTGAAGTTAGCCTTAAGATGCGTTTGGGAAATCGAGCCGAGAGCAGTAGGAATCTACTGTATTTTGTGTATATTGATTTGGTGTGTCCACTTGATTTGATGTCGAAATTAGTATGTCCTGACCTGCCCCCGTTTTTGTATCACGCTTGTTTACCACCACACATGAGATTAATGATTATTGGATTTAGCCCACTAATCTAACTAATGCACTTAGTCTTTGGTTCATTAAGCCATCTTGTGCCATGATAACAAATCCCAGATTAAATCCCAGATTATATAATCCCACATTAGCCATAGAGAATATAACATGCACCAAATCATATGGCATCTTTTTAAAGAAGAGGCACTGCTGTGGCATCACCAGAGTTAAGATATTGTCACACAGTTTAAGCCGTGTTCTGAATATGAACATTTAGCTAAATCTCTCAGCTTTACTTTATCTCATATCAGACACTTCAGGGAAAGTGCTGTGGGTTGGATTTTTCTACCCCAAGGTCTGATTCGTTAGGGGCTTCTTTCACTGCAGCCACTATCCATATATCTCCTCTCCTCCCTCCAGTCCAAATTACTATAGTCGGCTGCTCCCCATCTCCTCCGGGGATTAGTAGGGCCAAACACAGAGAGAGGCTCAGTAGTATATATGCGAAGGCTCCTCCTCGGATCGCAAATTCAACCAGTGATTGAGGGGAGCAGGGAGCTTTGTGTGGCCCCCCAACTGAGCAAGCCAAGCTGTGAAGCGCCATGTTGCCAAAATGACCTCAAACCGACAGTAAAGCAACCTTCGGCGGGATTTAGCAGGCCGGCACTCTCGCTGGAACCCGATGATAAGGCTACAGATTAACTGATGGGACTGGAGGGGATGAGACCGACCCCCGTGATACAGGAGATTAAGGAGACACACCTGCCCCCACGTACACACACACACACCAAAGCCGAAGGTATTCGGTCAGCAGAAATATGCCGTCTATTTTAATGTGATTTGTTAGACACCGCAAATGTCTCTGTATCATTGCTGGTGGCTGTAGATCTATCGGTAGAATTACTGCAAAACATTTATAAATACACTAACAGGTATTTGGTCAGCAAAAACATCTGATTTGATTTGTTCCTCCCCACATAGAGCTGTATCTTCATAGGTTCACAGCTTTAGAAGTAACTGAAGAATTGTGCTAAAAGATATGATGGATAATTTAATCTCCTAAATGCAAAGACATCGTTAGGTACCTCTATCAAACTCTAAAGAGCAGATGGCCAAACTGTATATTTCTCCCATTAATCGAAGGCAAATATTAATCAAAGATGAGATCCCTTAAAGGGGAAGTCTGCAGTTCCTTCATCTATTTTTGGAATTATAAGTTAATTATATGTACCCATTGATTTTTTAAGAATATCTTTTTTAAATGCCTCATCAGATTAGCTCAACTGTCTTACCCAATCAGAATGCAACATACTGTATTAACCTGTTTTACTCCAGTGTTTGTAAACATTGTAAATGTAAACAAACACTGTATAGCCTCAAAACATGCTTAAAACTATAATTGTGATATATGGGATGGTCAGTCTTTGCATCCATAGCTCCTTCTATGAATTTGAGAGTGGTTACATTTTTCCAGATGTATACCTCAGCTTTTAACCAACATGCTTTGTTATTGTTTCTACTGCAGATTGGCACTTTAATAGTTCATCTAGAAAGGTTTCTACAGGTTAGGACACAGAGAATAAACTGTAGGTTGGGCACAAAGCAAAATCTCCAAAAGCTTATCACCTGAACAAAACAATACTTGAGTGCAGAAAGAGCACATTTACTGTATATCCAGAACCAGATCTGTGCTCGAAACGTGATTCCTCTCAGAACAAAAAGCCATCTAACAGTCTGTGAGTTCATTTTGGTTGCTTCACCCCTACTGCAAGGCCAGGAGATCACCCTCCCTTTAATATTGGCTGAGCACCAGCTCTCGCTGACGGCCGTGCTGCTGCTCTGACAGTGACACATGGAGACTTATCCCTCCATAGGCAGAATAACAGGGCCGTGCTATGTCCTGCATGATAATAATATCAGTGGGCTGTAAAAGGAAGCCTGCAGGCTTAATCAATAGCCTAATTACAGTCATGGAAAATATTATGTCATGCCTGCTCTCCAGAGGGACTGATTAGCCTTGTGTATTGTAATCAGTGGAAGATACATGAACAGACATGATGAGTCCTCTCTCTAAGGCTCCAAGTTGGCCCAGGGAGAATAGGATGGAATAAGGCTGATGATAAGATGATATCATAGAGCAGGCGTGGCCAACCAGTCAGAGACTAAGAGCCACATTTTTTTACTATGTTACTGCAAAGAGCCACATCATACATACGGGGACACATGAACATCCCCCATCGTGCCGTAAAACAATGTGCGCGCCGTAAAACAATGTAGTAAACAACAGGAAGCATGGTCGCCAGTGAGCCACATTACCTTATGTCTTGTACTTGTCACATCCTCCATGTTAGCGACAGTTTATGGCCACTGTGTGATGAGAGACGGCCTGATGAGGCCGTGTGTGTCCGCCGAAGGGTTGAAATAAAGTGCCTCGTTCTGAACCTCATCCATGGATCAGGTTAGTTGTTACCACCGACGAGCCAAAGCTAGGCTAAGCGAGCTAGCTAGCTACACGCAAGAGGTCTCTTTAGTGCAGCTGGTGAAGGAACAACAGTTACCGACGGAGGATCGAGCCTTCGTTGCCTCCGTCATGGTGCAAATTAGCGGGTTCACCCATGTGTGACGTTCACATCAATACCGATCGGAGTTGAAGCCGATAAATATCAGATATGAACGTAAGAGCCGCATGAAACCAGGCAAAGAGCCGCATGCGGCTCGGGAGCCGCGGGTTGGCCAAGCCTGTCATAGAGGATAAACAGGAAAAAATACGGGGAGTGGTTCCATTCGGAGATCAGAGACCCCATCCGGTTTATTCAGTTCTATACACTATGAAAGTGATATGGAATTTTTGGGCATCTTGCTATTGTTTGAGGTGCCTTTGGAGAGACTTCCGCATTCACCTGTCCACTTATTGTTGGCTCTCCACATTCACCTGTCCACTTACTATTGACTCACCACATTCACTTGTCCACTTATTATTGGCTCTCCACATTCACCTGTCCACTTACTATTGGCTCTCCACATTCACCTGTCCACTTACTATTGGCTCTCCACATTCACCTGTCCACTTACTATTGGCTCTCCACATTCACCAGGCCACTTATTATTGGCTTGTAATATTCCCTGGATGAGTGCAGTGTCAGATAATGTCCTATTAACAACAACATTACTCTATATTGTAAAGTAACAGGTAGTGAATAGATGCTGCTGGAGTTTTGATTGAATATGTACATGTCCTGTCTAAGGAGCTGTGATGAGATGTGAGTTAGGCCTAATCTAATCTTCAAGGTCCACAACACAACAGCTTTCTGACATTACCAATGTTTCCCTCACTCTACAGACTCAGCCACTTCAATACTCACTGATCTTGGTGTGCTGAATGCGAGCAAAGAAGTAGATTTAATTTTTCTGGCAGACTTGAAAACAAACATATTATGTATGAATAATTACGTATGAATAAAAGCACTCTGATATTTGAATAATGAAAGTACTCGACATTCAGATCTGAGCATGGCTCTTTTCAAGCAGAACCTGCTCACTCAATTTGTTTGAATTTGACATAGCTCAAACTAGTGGGCAACAGTTATTCTCCCTCATTAAGCATTGTTCCCATTCAAGTTGCATTCGTCTTCTGTTCCTCAACATACCAGATAGAGTTCCCATCACACATACTGTTGGTAGCCTACACAGGCTGGCAAGCGACTGCTCCTTCAAGAGCCCTCTAAACACAACTACAACAGAACACAAAATGTCACGACTATGTACGTTTCCCCGACAAATACAAAAGAGTGCCTCTTCACCTGTCAATTTGACCATTAACATTCTGTAAGCTCCCCAAACCAAGCTCCACATTTTACTTTCCCACAATGCAGAGCAGGGAGTTTGGACAAAAGAGACCTACGCTGATGACTGGTTTACCTCATGCCCTCTCACTGAAGTGGCTGGTCAGACTGTTCTCTGTCTATCTTCCTTTATGGTGTACAAGCAGAGAGAGATGGAAGCGGAGAGAGAGAGCAAGATAAAGAGAGAGACAGAGAGAGAAAGAAAAAGAGAGAGAGAGAGAAGTAGAAACCATAAGAGAGACCTCCCTGTTCTGCATTCAGACCAGAGTGTATGAGTAGGCCAAATGGGGCAATTAGTGCAGATGGAGAAAGGAGATAGGGTCTACTCTAAACAATGGACTGTTACCTCACCAGGAGTGCTCTAGAGACATCGGTCACCCTACATGAAGCCCCCCCCCCCGCCCCCCCCAGACCACCATTCCATTACACTGATCTCACCATGTACAGGACCCAGTAGACAGATATCTGTTCCACAGCAGTACAGTATGTAAACTCTACAACACAGACACATTGAAACACATTGAGTATAATATTGCACCCTTTATGATCATGGATACATTTGTCATTGATCAGGTATCCAATTTCAGAGTTTAGAGCAGTAGTGTTAGATGGAATCATAGCTTGAATAGCTCAAAGCTGTTAGTGGTAGGTGGCTCTGAGTGTTTCAAATCATAAATGAATTGGAGAAGCATGTAATACCTCACTGGACCGAGATCATCGATTTTGACCTGAGAAGAAAAAAAGAAAGAAAATCCTTTTGGCAGACACTGTGGAAGCAAGGCACTCGATTTACTGACTTAACCTTGAGCTGCTGAATAATTTTATTTTCATTTGATGAAGGACTAAGTGTTTTACCTGAGACATTGAGAGTTCACTCTACACCTTCGGTGGTATCCAGCAGATGATTTAGAAGAATAGGCAGGTGGTAGTGAGTGGAAGTCAGGGTTTTAATCGTTAAGGACTGCAGTTTTCTGTGGCTAATTGAAGAAAATATAACTTTCAAAGTAGTGGGTATTTCTGGTAAGTCAATCGACTGAGATGTCAGCCCAGCAGGTTACTCTGGTTAGCAACAACAGGCTGCATCCTCCCGAGAGAGAGAGAGAGAGAGAGAGAGAGAGCACTGTGACCAACATACTGCATTGGCGGCAGAAGACAAATTGATTTTCTCCATGTGGATAGTTCTGGTATGGGGCCTGCTTTGGGCGAAGGGGAGTCAGAGATATGTCATAGCCACTTGACCACATTGGCCAACAAAATGATGAGATGGAAACCCAGAGGCAACAAAACTGAGGCTTTGCTGTGTTGGGCCTTGCAAAGCCCCTTTTCTGCATGCTATTGGATAACTATAACTTCTACCACTCAGGGAAATCGCCCTGAACAGTTGAAGTAACGCTTGAACCTATCCTGTGCTTCTGGTCAGCGAAACGTAAGACTCAATACTGTCAAATGACCAAGTGACTGGTGGTATCAATGTTAGATCTTCAAAGCTGTGTGACTAAAGTCAGTGGGTGTTGTTTGTCCTGTAGGTTTGATTTTATGGTTCCTGGAATGCCGTGAGGTGGCTGTAGATCACCGCAGGGGCCAAGTCCAATATGTCACCCCACCAACGGCATTACGACTGGGGAGTTTAAAGGTGCGGAAAGTGGAGAGTTCTAAAACTGTCACTCCAGTGGCGATGCTTGGGCAATTAAAGCTTTTATAATCAGCACTTTCACGGAACTGGTGCGCCAGGATTAATGGCCAGAGTTGTGCTTCAAATTGCCAAACGCAGACTCTGCCAAGAAATGTTTTGTGTTGAATGGAAATGCAATGAGGAATGAGTTATAGTGGGGATGGAGAGAGTGATAAGAGCAAAGATTTGTTTGAACTGACCCAAGATTCACCACAGCCTGTCGTTTCCAATGGGAGCAAATGAAGCATAGCGGGCAGAACGAGCAAAGAGGTGGGCAGAGCCAAGCCAAGCTAGTGAGATCCTATTGGCACATTCTAATATGTATTTGCATATTTCCATTAGTGAACACCTACTCTGTGAAGCGCGTGTGTGCAATAACTAAATTCGCCCTTGCACTCCTTCTAAACAATGTCATTTTTTAAAACTTTGGCAAAGGGTAAAGTCTACAAAACTTAGTCCACTCTGTTAGTAACAGATTCTTGTTTTGGGAACAGAAAACTGTATTGAGATCAAATGTTTAATCGATGAAAAAATATGCAGAATGTTGGCACCAGTTCCCTCTCGTTCCATACTCTCCAACTGCCAGCCGCTGGACTTCCTGTGTTATTAAAATACCACGATTACATCATCCTTAAAACAGAGGAGGAACCGTTGCTCCAAAGATCTATGAAAATATAACTAACACATCACCATTTATCGGAGCCATTTCCATATCATTATCTGGGCTGGTGCCATTTCACAAGATCACAGCAACAACACCCCTGTGTCACCCAGGCCATGGGAGAGTCCCCAGCCGTACGCTTAGTGATAACTCTCTCTCCCCTCGGAGACGGATGTGTCTGCAGATCTTGGCTAAGGGGAGTCCCAGCGGAAAATTATGTTGTGTCTCTGTTTTCAATAAAACAAAACAGTAAATTATTTAGGGGCAAGCCACTGAGGGTGCATCCATCTCATTTGTATTCTCATCATCACGGTGATAGATGTGACATCATGATAATAAATGAAAGCGCTGGGGTTTTAAAAAGCCCTTCCTGTGGAAACCAAGGACAGATGGGTATACATTTTATGAGGGGGTAGAAGAAGCAAAATGTAACTAAATTAACAGGACCAGTCACCACCAGATATGAAGGCAACGGAGTGTTTAAAGTCATGATGTCAACGCACAAATACAGTGTTTTTTGAGGGGGTGACTGTTTGATGTTGATATTTAATTTTATTTCAGAGGGATCTTGGAAGGCATCAGCAGGGAAGAACCATCATGTACAATGCACATAACGAGGTGAGCTGTAATTTTTCAGATTATTTATTTTAAAATGCCCACACCACATTTCTCAGCTGAAAGATGTTGGCCAGAGCTTACCAGTGACGTTGCACAATGATTTAATTCAATAAGTCATCGTTTTAGTCAAAGTATGATATAGTTGGGCTTGAACAGAGAAGTTAAACTTTGTATTTTTCAGTGTCTGTGTTTCATGATAAAATTACATACGTTTATATCTCACTATCTCACCTGTCTTTCGAGGGATAGCTTTAGTTAATTTAGAACCACCTAAACCGACATGTACTGTACTGGTCATGTGTAGGCTCATTTATTCCTGTTTACAACCTGGTGCTACTGCTTACTGCTGTTTTTAATGCATGTAAGAAAATATTATTCTGATGAGCTATCGATGTTCACTTGGCTACAGTAAACAGCCTGGCAAGTCACACGTTAACATTAGCTGGATAGCTAGCTAGTGACATAAAAAAAGTGGATGAAGACATGGATACGTGAAATGTTAACACAGCTGGGATACATTTTCTTTTCTGGAGACATGTTATGCACGGGCAGTGCTTCAGTAGCAGCGAGAGTAGGCCTATGGGTCACTAACTATATACAAGATTGGCTGGTGACGTAAACTGTGCAGTGAAGTAAGTCCATATAAAGTAGCTAAGTTCATATATATATTTACCAGTACTAGCTAGGGCTATTGCACAGCCTTTATATTCACATTTGGTTATGTGATACAAAATATCAAAAGGACAAAACATAATTATGTTTTAATTAGCTAGCTAGCTTACTTTCAATGATGAGAGATTGGGTGTATATAGCTAGTGATATTAGTTCATCCCTCAATGTTGCACTTCTGTGTTTAGCAGAGTAACATTCTGTCCTACCCAAAAGGTACCAAGTGTGAGAACTTAGTACTGTAGTTGCCTATAAGCCATTTTCTCGTAGGCTACCCATTCCAGCCCCCCTCTGCTCTGCACGGCCACAGAAGTGAAAACATGGCCAGACAGAAACCTTCCTCCCATATGTCATGGTCAGAATTTAGGCTATACATTGATCCACAAAAGACAGACAATGCGACTATTCACTCCACCTTCGCGTTTGTGTTTTCTGGAGTCAACAATCAATCACATTTATTTATAAAGCCCTTTTTACATCAGTCGATGTCACAAAGTGCCATACAGAAACCCAGCCTAAAACCACAAACAAAAAGCAATGCAGATGTAGAAGCACGGTGGCTAGGAAAAACTTAGGAAGAAACCTAGAGAGGAACCAGGCTCTGAGGGGCGTCCAGTCCTCCTCTGGCTATGCCGGGTGGAGATTATTACAATTCATGGCCATTAAGGCCAGTTCTTTCTCCAAGATGTTCAAACGTTCATAGATGACCAGCAGGGTCAAATAATAATCATAGTGGTTGTAGAGGTTGCAACAGGTAAATACATCAGGAGTGAATGTCACTTGGCTTTTCATAGCCAGGCATTTAGATGTGGTAGAGAGCGCAGGTGCGGTGCGATAGAGTGCATGTGCGGTAGAGAGAGAGTGAGAGAGAGAGAGAGAGAGATGAAAACAGCAGGTCTGGGACAAGGTGGCATGTCTGATTAACGGATCAGGGTTCCATTACCGCAGGCAGAAGAGTTGAAACCGGTGCAGCAGCACGACCAGGTGGACTGGGGACAGCTAGGAGTCATCAGGGCAGGTAGTCCTGAAGCATGGTCCTAAGGCTCAGGTCCTCTGGGAGGGGAGGTAGAGTGGGAGAGAGAGTGAATTAGAGGGAGCATACTTAAATTCACACAAGACACCGGATAATAACATCAGATTTAACAAACTGACCCTAGCCCCCCGGCACATAGACTATTGCAGCATAGATACTGGAGGCTGAGACAGGGGGGGTCGGGAGACACTGTGGCCCCTTCCGACAATACCCCCAACAATACCCCTGGACAGGGCCAACCAGGCAGGATATAACTCCACCCACTCTGCCAAAGCACAGCCTCCACACCAATAGAGGGATAGCAACAACCACCAACTTACTACCCTGAGACAAGGCTGTGTATAGCCCACGAAAGATTCCCTCCACTGCACAAGCCCCAGGGGGCGACAAACCGGACAGGAAGTGACGCACCCCTCCAAGGGATGGCATGGAAAGCACCAGTAAGCCAGTGACTCAGCCCCCGTAATAGGGTCAGAGGCAGAGAATCCCAATGGAGAGACGGGAACCGGCCAGGCAGAGACAGCAAGGGTGATTCGTCGCTCCAGTGCCTTGCCGTTCACCCTTGCACCCCTGGGCCAGACTACACTCAATCATAGGACCTACTGAAGAGATGAGTCTTCAGTAAAGACTTAAACGTCGAGACCGAGTCTGCGTCTCTCACATGGATAGACAGACCATTCCATAAAAATGGAGCTCTGTAGGAGAAAGCCCTGCCTCCAGCTGTTTGCTTAGAAATTCTAGGGACAATAAGGAGGCCTGCGTCTTGTTACCGCAGCGTACATGTAGGTTTGTACGGCAGGACAAAATCTGAGAGATAAGTAGGAGTAAGCCCAAGTAATACTTTATAGGTTAGCAGTAAAACCTTGAAATCAGCACTAGCCTTAACAGACAATAACAATTCAGCCTCAATGAAGTTTGTCCAGAAAAATGCAGTGTACACATTAATTTGAGTAACTTATTGTGAAGGTAGGCTATGCCACTGTAAATAACCTCACAACTCACACACGCCCAGAAAACAGAGACGTTTTCTCTCTCCCAAAAACTGCAAATCAGGTCACCATCCATGCTTGTCCAAACCTACTAATCCCTACACCACCTAGGTGAAGTAAAGTCAGGCCTGCAACAATGCTAGACAATCATGGGTGGCTTGGCCCGGGGGTTGATGTACACAGTGGGTAGGAACCAGACAGCAAAATCTTGACTGATACAGAGAGAGAGAGAGAGAGAGAGAGAGAGAGAGTGAGAGAGAGAGAGAATCCCTGCCTGATTCCCAGCTGATTCCCAGTTCTCTGGGCTAAGCTACTGTAATGTATGGACCGGATCGATGACAGGCATAATGACCATTCAACAACCTACCTATGTGTTTCATGTGACTTACAGGACTGAGGACTCCTGGGCTGTGTGATGCAGATCAAGGACAGAGGCTGAGAAAGCAGTGGGGATGTGGATGTCACAGAATGGTTCCATCTTTTGTTCTGTTTATCATTCAATGCCTGTTCTGATCATGTTTACAAAACCAACTACAATTACAAGCTGAGCAAACAATGGAATGGAAAATTTATTATTACAATGTATATAAATCACACATGTTCATTATAGTCTACTCCTGCGCTCAGGGTCCTATCACACATTGACTACAGAGGGTTCCCAATGTTACAATATGTTTGGGGGCAACATTGACATTTCAACTGTTATGGGGGTCCTCATGAGCACCACTGAGAACCAGAACCACAAGCCACCATTTCCTCCTCTCTTGGCTATAACCTATATTACAGTTTACACATTCTGTTACAGGAACACTGGTGTTATTGTTCAGAGAATACAAGATAACAAGTCATTTTTCACTCCATACATATCAACAGTGTACACTCTTAGAAAAAAGGGTGAAAAAGGGATTCCAAAAGGGTTCTTTGGCTGTCCCCATAGGAGAACCCTTTTTGGTTCCAGGTAAAACTTTGTTGGGTTCTATGTAGAACCCTCTGGGGAAGGGTTCTACCTGGAACCAAAAGGGTTCTACCAGGAACCAAAAAGTGTTCTCCGAAGGGTTCACTTATGGGGACAGCCAAAGAACCCTTTAAGGTTCTAGATAGCACCTTTTTTTCTGAGTGTAATATCTGGATGAAGTTTGATAACGCTAAGTAAATAATAAGGAACACACAGTAGTATTACATGATATGTGTACATTGTCAGATGTTTATTGCAGTAGAGTTCCATGATATGTATACATTGTCAGATGTTTATTGATAGGCAATGCATTTGGTACAGAGTATGATTCATGATTTGACCAAGTGACAGCCTTATTCTAACCGGCTCCTCAAAACAATGTGCAAGAAGTTGGGCTATTGTATTAGTAGCTAGCTAAATTGATATAAAAGTATTGGTCCACATTCTAGCTAGTATAAATCCCTGATACAGGCAATAATTGCTTTCTTTGCACCCCCTCCAAAAAAAGCTTTTAGGACCAACTGTTATATCGGTCTTCTAATAACCAGCTAGTGGGGAAACATTACAGCTACACTCTGTATTCATCCTTCAACATTCAATTCCGTTGAGGAAGAAGGAGGAAAGAGAGTGGATGGTCCTCTGCCTTGTCTTAGCTAGCTGTACTGTGCCGCTGTAGTGATAAGAAAGCTACCCTGACCCTGGCTTTTTCGTGTGTTTAAAATCTGCGGACTGTGGGCTGTGCTAGAGGCGTTATGGGCTGTGCACACAGGGGAAGGTGGAGATGACCGACTAATAAATATTTATAAGGAGCTAGTATTTCCGCACTAGGACACGAATTAAGTCCAAATAGTGACGGCAACTTGGATGGGTCCTTTAACCTTTATTTAACCAGGAAAATTGTGGCAGGTTTCCTCCAGACGTGATGCTTGGCATTAAGGCCAAACACTTTAATCTTGGTTTCATCAGACCAGAGAATCTTGTTTCTCATGGTCTTAGAGTCCTTTAAGTGCCTTTTGGCAAACTCCAAGTGGGCTGTCATGTGCATTTTACTGAGGAGTGGCTTCCGTCTGGCAACTCTACCATAAAGGCTTGATTTGTGGTATGCTGCAGAGATGATTGTCCTTCTGGAAGGTTCTCCCATCTCCACAGAGGAATGGATTAGGTTTCTTGGTCACCTCCCTGACGAAGGCCCTTCTCCCCCGATTGCTCAGTTTGGCCGGGTCAGGCCAGCTTTAGGAAGAGTCTTGGTGGTTCCAAACTTCTTCCATTTAAGAATGATGGAGGCCTCTGTGTTCTTGGGGACCTTCAATGCTGCAGAAATGTTTTGGTACCCTTCCCCAGATCTGTGCCTCGACACAATCCTGTCTCAGAGCTCTAAGGCAATTCCTTCGAACTCATTGCTTGGTTTTTTCTCTGACATGCACTGTCAACTGTGGGACCTTATATTATATAGACAGGCGTGTGGCTTTCCAAATCATGTCCAATCAATTGAATTTACCACAGGTGGACTCCAATCAAGTTGTAGAAACATTTCAAGGATGATCAATGGAAACAGGAAGCACCCGAGCTCAATTTCTCGTCTCATAGCAAAGGGTCTGAATACTTATTTAAATAAGGTATTTCTGTTTTTTTATTTTTAATACATTTGCAAAGAATTCTAAAAAACTGTTTTTGCTTTGTCATTATGGGGTATTGTGTATAGCGTGATAAGGGAAAAACATTTTTTCATCCATTTTAGTATAAGGCTGTAATGTAACAAAATGTGGGAAAAGTATTCAGAAGGGTTCTGAAGGTACTATTCAGAGTACAAAGTGTACAAAACAATACAATATATTAAAAACAATCACAATGGTCAACACCGTTTTACTTTATCAGAGCTTTAAATTCTCCAGTTTTATTGTTTTTTGTAGCTTGTTCCGAGACCAAGGAGGATTATTGGGAAATTACATTTTGGCCTCAGGAACCGTGAAAGATAGTAGCAGATAGTTGTGATGACCTTGTAAGTGAGATAAGTAGGCAATAGTCCAAGCACTGCTTTGTAGACAATATATACCAATGCTTCAATATGTACCAATGCTTCAATATGTACCAATGATTCAATATGTACCAATGCTTCAATATATACCAATGCTTCAATATGTACCAATGATTCAATATGTACCAATGCTTCAATATGTACCAATGATTCAATATGTACCAATGATTCAATATGTACCAATGCTTCAATATGTACCAATGCTTCAATATGTACCAATGATTCAATATGTACCAATGATTCAATATATACCAATGATTCAATATATACCAATGCTTCAATATATACCAATGCTTCAATATGTACCAATGCTTCAATATGTACCAATGATTCAATATGTACCAATGATTCAATATGTACCAATGCTTCAATATGTACCAATGATTCAATATATACCAATGATTCAATATATACCAATGCTTCAATATGTACCAATGCTTCAATATGTACCAATGATTCAATATATACCAATGCTTCAATATGTACCAATGCTTCAATATGTACCAATGATTCAATATGTACCAATGATTCAATATGTACCAATGCTTCAATATGTACCAATGCTTCAATATGTACCAACGCTTCAATATGTACCAATGATTCAATATGTACCAATGATTCAATGTGTACCAATGATTCAATATGTACCAATGCTTCAATATGTACCAATGCTTCAATATGTACCAATGCTTCAATATGTACCAATGCTTCAATATGTACCAATGCTTCAGCTTTCTCCTAGGATTGTCTATACACATGCAGACACATGCAGACACATGCAGACACATGCACACACCCACATATTTTAAATACTTTATTTGAATCCACCAATAAAATTTTGCTTTGCTAATCGCTACAGAGCACACACACACATACACACACACACACACACACACACACACACACACATAAACACAAAATGATTACATCCACGTATTGTGTAATAATAATCACAAATCCCATTTCCTCAGTTTGAGAAGACCTGCGAAAATAAATCCATTCCTCCACCTGCCATGTTCAACACAACACATTCTCTGACCTTATGACCCCATCATTTATCCGCCCCTCCCCCTCCTTCTTACAACCCCACCTCCTCTACTTCTGCCAAACCCCCCTCCGCCCACCCAAAACCCCCCAAAACCCCACCTCCACATACACACACGTTAAACCTGCAATGTGATTTCATACAAATTTGTACTTTCTTGGCCGGAGTCAGCATATGGGTCTTAAAAAATAAATTGCCTCTGAAATGCTTTTCTAGCAGATGGCGGCCATCTTAGCTTATCGACGAGTAGGAGCGGCTTTTGGGCCAGGGTACGCTCTGTATCACACCACTCTCCTCCCCGCCTGATTGAACATAGGTGAACCGACTGATTTACAGTCCCACTGTTCAACATTAACCCCCAGATCCAGGCTGAAATAGTTATTACTGATGACACCCAGTGTAATTGCTAATTTTACGCTTCAGCAGACACACTTTTCACTCTTCTTTCTCATTCTACTCCTCTTTCTTCTGATCTTTTTCTCCGATCTTAAGTTATTCATCCCTCTTTTTTTTATATATACCTCTCTGTCTTTTTCTTAAGAGCTATTCATCCTTCTTGGTTATCCTCTGTCCATAGCGAGGAGGGATAGAAGGCTGGTGTCACTGGAAACGTGGTTCTGTCATTTCAGGCCAGTTCATTATAATCAATACATCACCTACTCAGACATGTTCAGACACGTTACCGTTTTTTTTTCTCTGTTAAATGGCTTCCCAAATAACACCTTAGGGCCAAGTCATGCATGAAGTTATGTACAGGTACAGTATTTAATAATATGGATGTTAAACTGTCCATTTTACTACTTCATTTCCCAATCCTATGATGCTTATATAGAATTAATTTGGTGACCTTTGCTATGACAAAAGGCTGGTTTTATAGAAAATATCACTGGGGCCTCTGTCTCCTGCTCTAGGAATAGGGCACGCAACTGTGGTGTGACTGACAGATTCACAATAATTTCAGTTGCTAATGTTTTCATAATAAAATTCTACCCTGCTAAGGGCTATCAAATTTTTTAAAACCAACAAATGTTGAGGTTTGTATAAAACAACCTTCTGTTCCATGAGGGTTGTCAACATTCTAGAAAATGTGCTCCTACATCCATTCCACCTCACCTGTAATTAAACAAAGCTCCCTAGCACTCGCCTAACAATGTGTACACTGTCATCCCTGGCATTAGCAACAGCTATTCTAATCAACCCTAATGTCACTCATAATTGCACCTGGGATAATTATTCCACTTAATCTTTTGTGTAAGCCCCGGTGGAGTTATTTGCCGCCCCTCAATGAGCAACAACGTGACATTAAACCCGTCATTATCGTAGCGCGTGGCAAAAGGTTAGCATGTTTAGCTAGATTAGCGTACACAGAGTGTTGAGCCCGATAGGGGTGACATCTTACGTTGGGAATGCCACAGACTGAGTAGTAAGATAATCCACACCTCTATCATTCCTCCTTAACACCAGGCCTGGTTAATTGCTGCTGCTGTGAGAGAGCCTTTTAAAGAGAGACTCTCTGCAGCCAAACCAGTCCATATGTCAGCCATTCAGGCTACAGACTACAGGTGGACCAGCTACCATTCAATAACCCATTCAGCTATTGGGCCAGTCAGAACCAAGGATTTTTCTGGTCTTGTGTCTGTTGTTGCTTGGGCTATTTATTTCAATATCAAGCTGCACTGATGAAGTTTCTCTTGGAAAAGTTTTGTTTCAAACTGCTGAACGGTGAAAACGTATGCTACATATTAGTCACACAGTCATAGTATTCATACTAGCCATACACATCAAATATTTGGTATGCAGCAACGTTACTAGTGGACGGTACATTGTACCAAGGTCAGGTCCTCTGAACTGCAATAGCCATCCTGTGACTGAGTGACTGAAAGAGCCCCAGGAGAGGGAAGATGAGAGGCAGCAGCTTATAAAAAACAACTGTACATGCACGAATAACTCCCCATGTCTGTGCCAAAGAGGCAAAAAATTCAAAAGGTCATGACCCTTAGTTGGCACATGCTCACTCTCATCTGCATTTGCTCTGAGGTCAGCTCCACTCGCCAGGGGAATGTATTCTGAAAGATGAAACACAGGTGAGTGTTTTGCCCTTGGATGAAGCTGCATGAAGTCACAAATGTGTAATACTGTTGAAGAGAAGGCCAGAAACCACTAAATCAGATGTTTACTTAAATAGATAAGGGTGAGTAGATTTTAATAATTATTTTTATTTAAAATGTGGGGAGAAAGTCAAACCAATGACTACGGACGCATAGAAGCAAAAAGGTGTTTACTTCACAGGGGTTGGAATAAAAAAATCATTTTCCAATCGTTTTGTTCTGAACAGAACCGTTCCGTTCCACTGTTCCGACCAGCAAAATAACGTTCAGAAAAAACTACAAAAAAGTAAAGCTTACTTTCTTTTCCTTTTAAACATAAATCTTTTTTTTTTTTTTTTGCATTTTGCTCAACATTACATTACTTCACCAATGGAGTTGCTTGCTATGGAGCGGGCAACATGCTTAAAACAATTATAAAGTAAACTTTATTTAACTAGGCAAGTCAGTTAAGAACAAATTCTTATTTACAATGACAGCCTACCCCAGCCAAACCTGGGCCAATTGTGAGCTGCCTTATGGGACTCCCAATCACTGCCGGATGTGATACAGCATGGATTCAAACCAGGTACAATAGTGGCACCTCTTGCACTGAGATGCAGTGTCTTAGACCACTGCTCCACGTTTAGTGTAGGGTGTGACATGCGACAGACATTTTGCCGGTTTGAAGAGTGCTGGGCATGAAGTGCTGGGCGTCTTGTTGTTATGAAATGATCTGTATTAGGCCCACAGAATTATACCCACGGAGGAGCAGCTTCTATGAACGATCTTTGAACGTCTTTGAACTTCAGAGAGTTGACTTAACCAACCTTGATCATGACTCTCAGTTCCGTTACATTACACATAATGCCTAAAGTTTTCGAGAGCTAGACCAGAGCTAGCTAACAAGCAAGCAAGCTAAATAGCTTGTGTGTGCAGAGAGGCACCAGAACAAAAATAAAATAAGTCTTCCCTTTTTGTAGTTAATAAATCCAAAGTGAAATGTGAAAACTATAGTATCCTTAAGTAGCATTGAAAAAATTAATCCATTGTTCTCTAATTAAAAATGTCTCTCCTTCATTTCTGAATCACGCCTGTAACGTCAATAGCTACAGTAGAATACGGATGATTAATCACACCTGTAACGTCAATAGCTACAGTAGAATATGGATGATTAATCACGCCTGTAACGTCAATAGCTACAGTAGAATACGGATGATTAATCACACCTGTAACGTCAATAGCTACAGTGAGGGCTTTGCATAGGTGCTTTGTTGCATATTTTGTGGGACTGGAAAACTATTCTGGAATGTAAAATAACGTTCCCATGCTTTTTAAAATAACGGCTCTGTTCCAGAACAGTATAAATCACTTTCGTTCTCGGGTTCTGTTTTTATTCCTTGAAAAATGCAGTTTATAAACAGACAAGACTGTGCTGTGTTATAACATAAAGCTCTTTAGAAGTGTCTGAATTGTTAGCTCAAGATAATAAAGGACTTGACAGAGGAAATTTAAAGTTATGCACTTATTTGTTGCGATATTTAGGCTACCACTTGTCAGTAATATTCAGAGTACTTCAAGGAGATGGCAAAATTAACGCTTGGCTGGAGAAAGACTGATGGGAAAAATCTATTGTAATATAAATCTATTCACGCATGAATAATCAAATGACATGTTGTGATGACACGGGGTGGAGAAGATGACAGCAACCACAAACACATTTCCGTAAACACATTCCTGACAAAAATAGATTTCTTACATTTGGACACGTTGTTGACAGCCATTTTCTTAGCACGTCTAATATTGTGTGCTCGTAAAAGTGATAGATTGACAACGTATGAATATTGTCTTTGTTCATTATGTATACATTTAGGGAGAAAATACTGAATTGTATTCATATACTTTCACATCAAATATAATTGTCAAACAAAAACAACGGGAGGAGAGCAAGAACATTCCGGGTTGGGATAGACATGAGTACTACTCGTTGATCTCATTCAATACACTCTTTCTATTCAACCTTGCCTTTTCACATTCAGAATATAAAACCACTGGCCTAGTGATACTATCATGAACAAGAGGCCATGCTCTCTCTCATCAACGGTCATCTCTCGTAGACAGACTACGTAAACATAAATGCTACCGTAGATCTGTAATGATACAGCGGGATGCGTGCGACAACGAGCAGCATTTGTTCCGGTGCTTTGGACAAATCACAATTTCGCAAGATGTTAGATCTTTCGAATTTCAGAAGGGCAGGGGATATTTTGACCCATAGACTTGCCCGTAACTTGCAAAGAGAGAGGTTGGAGCTCTTTGTTTCCGGTTCCCCTCCTCTCTTCTCTTAACATGGACCCAGAACTTAATCCAGCATCTGACCAATTACACAAGACTTCAGTTCTGGGTTAACTGAGATTACATCACCAGCAACAAGTGGCAGGCGAGCGCCCTCGAAAACGAAAACATGAAAGACAATAGGAAGAGAGAAAATAAGGGTAGATATATACAGTATGGGTATAAATATAGATATATACAGTATGGGTATAAATATAGATATATACAGTATGGGTATAAATATAGATATGTACAGTATGGGTATAAAGATAGACAACAACTTATTTTTAGTTACCAAATACACTTAAAACTGGACCACGTCATCTCTTAGGGTCAAATGAGTAGATTGCCACGGTCACTTAAACATACAGTTATATCATTGTTCTTCAAACAATGTTAAAATAAATCTATTTTTGTTACAGTAGCCAAATTAAAGATTTAGCTCATCTTCTAGACACTTACTAAACCATGAGCCTTTTATGTAGTTCTGGATGAATCCACCTCATGTGAAGCACATCCGATTGACTGAGATGATAAGCACGGGAATGAGAGCTGATATGCCAACGGCTAATTGGCCACAGAGGGATGCTAGCGAGGAAATGCTGTCTCTGCTCTAATGTATCAGTAAACAAAGCCCTGACTCATCACTCAGTGGGAGTGGAGGAGCGATTGTCCCCCAGCTAGTTGTTCGCTCAGACGCACACAGCCACCCACTCACGCAGACAGGAGACAAAAAGACATACGCAGAAACCCCACTCCAAACATGCATGCTGTACATCTAAAGGTCATCTAAACGTCAGACTTTGTATAGAGGATAAACAATCAGAAATTAACAGTAAATATTACACTCATAAACATTTCAAAGGAATACAGACATTATTATGGCTATTTACAGTGTTTTAATCTCATCCAGTCTCATCCCCCCTCTCTCAAACACACACCTGCCAAGTCTGAGGTCAAAGGCCAGCAGCGGATAGGCTTGTCAAACCAACGTTCCAGTGGTGATCAGCGTCCCCCTGCTCCCTCCAGTCAACCCCCCAACCACTCAACCTTATCCTTCATCCTAACCCCTCATCCTCACCTCATCCCTGGACAGACGAAGTGCTGACAGACACATGGACAAGGGGGACGAGGCCACGATGTGTCTGGCAGATGTTGCTGTCCTCTGGGGTCGTAGCTCTGCCGGTGAGTCCTCACTGGCCTGTGTCTCACCTCACACACACACAGAATCACACAGACACAAACACACACACTTGACTGACCCATTTCTTTCCTAGTAGCCCTATGCCAGTGGAGGCTGCTGAGGGGAGGACAACTCATAATAATGGCTGGAACAGAGCGAAAGGAATGGCATCAAACCATGTGGCAGACATCTTTAGTCCTACGGAGGACTTCTGGGGAAGTCCTGTACCTGAATAAAGAAAACTCAGACCTCTGCTCTTCTCCTAATATTCAACATTCTCAATTGGAACTAGGTGGCGTCTAGATAAAGACAACCAGGATAGTCTCTGGAACACATCTATTTCTGTTAGCCTTGGACTCATCGACCGAGGAGGGGCCTTTCTGTATTCATCACAATATTATCCATGTGTTTGTTGAAGGTAACCAAGCATACTATCGATCTGTGGATTTTTATAGGCTCAAATTTACATTTTGATTTCCCAGAGTAAACACAGTGTGTTTGGAAACGGATGTAAAAAAAGGGACGTAAATCTGTCTGCTGAATCCATTTGTCATATAGCCTCTGTTCAATAGCTCAATAAAGTGTGTGAGACAGCCACTGCTGAGGGAGGAGCTTCAAGGAGAGAGTGTGACAGTTAATTTATGGTATTTCTGGAGGGATGGAGGGGCTGGTTGATTTACATTGACATTTTAGTAATTTAGGTGAATTGGCATGCTGACTGCATGAGTGTCCACCAAAGATGTTGCCATGGAATTTAATGTTCATTTCTCTACCATAAGCCGTCTCCAACTTCGTTTTAGAGAATTTGGCAGTACGTCCAACCGGCCTCACAACCGCAGACCACGTGTATAGCATAGTGTGGGTGAGCGGTTGGCTGATGTCAACGTTGTAAACACAGTGCCCAATGGTGGCGGTGTGGTTATGGTATGGGCAGGCATAAGGTACGGACAATGAGCACAATTGCATTTTATCGATGGCAATTTGAATGCACAGAGATACCGTGACGAGATCCTGAGGCCCATTGTGAGGCCCTTTTCTTTTTAAGTATCTGTGACCAACAGATGCATATCTGAATTCCCAGTCATGTCAAATCCATAGATTAGGGCCTAATGAATATATTTCAATTGACTGATTTCCTTATATGAACTGTAACTCAGTAACATCTTTCAAATTGTTGCATGTTTCGTTTATTTTATTTTATTTTATTTGATATAGCTCATTATAAAGTGGGTGGTTCCAGCCTTGAATGCTGTTTGGCTGACAGCCATGGTATATCAGACCATATACCACGGGTATGAATAAAACATTTAATTTTACTGCTCTAAATACGTTGGTAACCAGTTTATAATAGCAATAAGTTAACTGGGGGGTTTGTGATATATGGCCAATATACCAAGGATAAGGGCTGTATCCAGGCACTCCCTTGTCCGTGGTATATTGTCCATATATCACACCCCCTCGTGCCTTATTGCTTAATTCTCACCACTTATCTCCCTCCTCCCATAATCCATAGTGTTGTCTGCTAATGAACAGTGCTTGACTTGGGCCGGAGCTGTCATGAACACCGTATCTGCACTTCTCTATAAAAACTAAGTAGCCTATCACTTGCCCAGATTCACACACTGAGGCAAAAAAGTTTGATCAAAGAGCAATGAAGGCGAGATCTTCATTGAATAGCAATGTAGACTGGGCATTCACTTCCTGATTCCACTTTGTTTAAGTTCTGAATTGCTACCGTTGTCAACTGAGGGTTTGTAAGGTCATGAAAAGTCATGAAAATTGTTGTTAATGTAATTCATGAAAGCAGACATACCAGCCATTATCCCAATGACCCTTCAGTGCATGTCTTTGGTGCTGCATGTGTGCCAGTGGGCTTTTTCCCAAGGAGAGAGAGCATTCCAGCAGCAGGTATGACATAACTGTAGACGGAATAACTAGATCACCAATTCAACACATAACTATAGCTAACTAAGCATTCAACTCATTGTTGCCTTTCCACACGCGCCGTAGAGCCTAAATACATCTGCACCGTCCTCTCTATTAAACAGCAGTCATGTAATTGCAACAACGTTGAAAATATTCAAAAAATTGCCTAATTGACAAATAACTTCCTGTGCATTCAAACATGAATACTTGAGCCTTATATATAAACATGTCTATAATTATTATAGGCAAGTCAGTTAAGAACAAGTTCTTATTTACATAGACAGCCTACACCAGCCAAACTCGGACGACGCTGGGCCAATTGTGCACCACAATCACAGCCAGATGTGATACAGTCTGGATTTGAACCAGGTTGTCTGTAGTGACACCTCTAGCACTGAGATGCAGTGTCTTAGACCACTGAACCAGGTTGTCTGTAGTGACGCCTCTATATCTGAGATGCAGTGTCTTAGACCACTGAACCAGGTTGTCTGTAGTGACGACTCTAGCACTGAGATGCAGTGTCTTAGACCACTGAACCAGGTTGTCTGTAGGGACGCCTCTAGCACTGAGATGCAGTGTCTTAGACCACTGAACCAGGTTGTCTGTAGTGACGCCTCTAGCACTGAGATGCAGTGTCTTAGACCACTGAACCAGGTTGTCTGTAGTGACTCCTCTAGCACTGAGATTCAGGGTCTTAGACCACTGAACCAGGTTGTCTGTAGTGACGCCTCTATATCTGAGATGCAGTGTCTTAGACCACTGAACCAGGTTGTCTGTAGTGGCGCCTCTAGCACTGAGATAGTGTCTTAGACCACTGAACCAGGTTGTCTGTAGTGACGCCTCTATATCTGAGATGCAGTGTCTTAGACCACTGAACCAGGTTGTCTGTAGGGACGCCTCTAGCACTGAGATGCAGTGTCTTAGACCACTGAACCAGGTTGTCTGTAGTGACTCCTCTAGCACTGAGGTGCAGTGTCTTAGACCACTGAACCAGGTTGTCTGTAGTGATTCCTCTAGCACTGAGATGCAGTGTCTTAGACCAGTGAACCAGGTTGTCTGTAGTGACTCCTCTAGCACTGAGATGCAGTGTCTTAGACCACTGCGCCACTTGGGAGCCCTGAAACAGTACCTTGCTTTGAAGTAGCCTGCCTTATCCTTTTGATCCCTGGTTTATTGAATGAGGCAATCATTTTATAAAGACAATAGTATTTGGTTGTAATGTTGAAAAAGCCAAGCCTGCACACCCAGGAGCTAACAGTACAGTTCTATGTGGGGTGCTAAGTGCCTTGACAACGGCAGGAGATGGTAGGTCTACATGGGATCAGACAAAGCCGCTTTCCAGTGTCAATAATGCTTACCTTTATCATGTAGGCTATAATAATAGTTACGAATATTTGGTTAAAAGTCATGGAGAAGTCATGGAAAATGTTAATAAACCGTTAACAGTGAATAATCAGAGGTCTCTATAGCATAATGTCATTTGTAAATTTCGGTGAACATAGTCTAAAGACAGCTCATGCACTTCTTCCATCCCAAGTCAAGCACTGCTAATGAAGCCATTTATCCAAATCCACTTCAGAGGAGAATAATATGTTCTGGGCTGACAAGAGAAATAATACCAACTTCTACTACAACATAAGCTGTCATTTTGATTAAGGCATAACTCAATGATGTTCATTATCAAGGCAATATAATGCATTGTCAATAATAAATGACTATCTGCCTGGTTGACATTTGAAGCATCAACACTTCAAAGGGGTTTGATTGATTCCCTGGTTAAATTCTCAAGACAATAGGATCCATTATATCTGAACTATCAAGTTGTAAAGTAATTGTCTCCAATCCTGTTCCCGGAGAGCAGTGCAGGTCTTTGGTCTAGCCTAGTAAAAAGCAGTGAAAGACCTGATATAGCGTTTTTGAGTTAATAAGTTATTGATAGTCAGGTGGCACAAAGGCGCACTTTGTGGATTTCCATAACCATGGTTTGTGATCACTGGTATAAATGAAGCAACTTGAAAATGAATTGGTCATTCAGCTGTAATAGAAGTGGACACAAGCAATTATGGAGCGTTTGTAAGTTGAGTTTCTGGCAGACTGTTCTGGTTTTGCTGTGATTATAGAGAAAGAACTTAGTCACCATGTTAGTCTGATTATGATCTCTTTAATATGTCATGAAACCTTTCTTATTATTCATTTATACAATTATTTCTTACATTTCTTAAAATGTTGTTATTTTAATGCAAGATATTACTGCACTGTTGGAGTATTTCGTTGCACCTGCAATAACATCTGGGTACGTGACCAATAAACTTTGATTTGATTCCCAGAGCATGAATATGTATGACCAACATACCAGGAGTATCCCATTACCAGCTGCGCATTAATATTGAGAGAAGCTTCTTAAATCACATTACTCACAATGAAGTCACGTCATATACAGCATATTACATGTATCTTACTTACATAAATAGGCACATTTTGTGAGGAATGGAGCCAGTGAATTCATTCAGGCTTATGTGCCTTTATTGTGAACCCCTACTGCTCTGTGAAATCTGCAGAAAATGCCTGTGTGTGTGTGTGTGTGTGTGTGTGTGTGTGTGTGTGTGTGTGTGTGTGTGTGTGTGTGTGTGTGTGTGTGTGTGTGTGTGTGTGTGTGTGAAGCTAAGGGATAGTCGCATCCAGGAAATGCCATTGACTCCCATTATACCCTTAGAGCCCTATATACCCCATTACACCACAGAACAGATTAGCCCCTATGAAGACAAATGGATCCACAGAAAGACAATAATGTATCGTTCAGCATATAGAATTCCCTTTGAATTATTTACCAGCCCACTCATTATTGTGAAGGTAAAATGTACGGCTATAGGCCTGCATTCCCGACTAACAAATCTTGTCCGAGGGACACGTAGCCGAAACACCCCATGTGCGTACGCGCACGCACACAGAGACACATTAGCCATTATCCTATTTACACAGCTGCAGAGAGCCATACATCACCGCTCCACTGACACACAGGGATATTATCTATAGTCTGTCATCTGGCCAGCCCTGTGTCTAAGTCTCTCCTGTGATGGTGGTGGTAGGTCGGTGCTGAAGAGTCTGGAGAAACAGTCACATAGGTGTTTTAAACAACCAAATCCATCACAACACCTTTATAACAAGGGGTGGGATGGGAAGACCGGCTGAGTTTA
Organism: Thymallus thymallus; assembly: GCA_023634145.1. Lineage (NCBI taxonomy): Eukaryota > Metazoa > Chordata > Actinopteri > Salmoniformes > Salmonidae > Thymallus > Thymallus thymallus. The sequence continues at coordinate 3,158,363 of CM042401.1, read as the reverse complement.
GGGTAGGAGGTGTATGTGAATGCGTGTGTGGGTGGGGGGTGTGCGATTGTATGTTTTGTTCTAGCTGGTACACACACACACACACACACACACACACACACACACACACAAACACACACACACACACACACACACACACACACACAAACAGAATCAACAACATGTGGTGCCCAACCCCAGATCAGCGTGAGTGTTTACCTGGCTGACACCTACATTCCCCACACAGTAGTGCACACATTGAAGACACCCAAGAACTGATGGATCCTTAAACAGGGAGTTTAAGGTGGCAGTGACACAATGTCTGTATGCACAATGGAGTTGCTGGCTATATTCTTGGCTGTTGAGTGAGTGGAGGAGGTGAAGCCAGACAGGGTAGTCATCTGCTCTGACTCATGTGTAGCACTGATGGCCTTAAATTAATTTGTGTCACGGAGCACAAGATGTATTGTATAAGATTTTGCCTATTTAGGGTGAGACAGATGGGGGTATTTGTGATGTTCTTCTGGGTACCAGCTCATGTATTTTGTATTGTTTTATTTAACCTTTAATTAAAGCAGAGACCTTCCCTGTATCTGGTCCACACTCCAGTCCAGTTGTTGGTGGTAATAAACCTTAAAGTTGGTTTGGTAACATTTCCTGTAATTCTTTCCATTTTGCCATCAGGCATAGAGAAAATGTTGTGGTTTTAAAGCAAATTGTGGGGGTTGGGGCCCGCTAGCAGCTGGGGGCCCCAAGCCCTAAGCGACCCCTTATATCGCTTATGCCCAGGGCCGGCCCTGGCTGGGGTTATGTGCGGAACTCTGTTGTCCAGGTATTCACATCCATTTTCTCTGTCGCATGTCGTAATGTGTAAAACTTTGTAATGTGTATTAATCCAGTGTTGTGTTTAGGGTATGCCAGGGTATCGCCTGATCCAGTACACGGCCGGACCACAGGGCTTAACTCCTGTCGTAACTAAAGTCCAATAGGAGGGATGGTGGACAGGGAGCCAGTCCAGTCCAGTCGCATGTGCTGCACTTGCGAAATGTGTACAAATCATTGTTTCCTTTAGAGTATTCATATACAGAGAAACATTGTTGTGTGTGATTGAATTGTGTAGCTTTTCTATGGTGCTGCCCAGATTGTTGGCTACAGAAATGTCTGTTTCTTTCCCACCGGCCCGCAGATGATCCGGCGCGCACTGTGTCTTGGTAGGCAAGCTGGGGTGACATTCCCGTGTTCTGCATACATCAGTGTGTTGGTGGGGGGTATTCTCTTACCAGGTGTTCTAATATGTAAATTCTCTTACCAGGTGTTCTAATATGTAAATTCTCTTACCAGGTGTTCTAATATGTAAATTCTCTTACCAGGTGTTCTAATATGTAAATTCTCTTACCAGGTGTTCTAATATGTAAATTCTCTTACCAGGTGTTCTAATATGTAAATTCTCTTACCAGGTGTTCTAATATGTAAATGCCTTGTTGTGGTTTTGTTTTGCATTCTTCCTCTTTGGCTTTCTTTCTTTTCCTGCAGGGACACAGTGGTGGGGGATAGGAGGAGGCTCCGGTGGTGGAGGTTAGGAGGAGGCTCTGGTGGTGGGGGTTAGGAGGAGGCTCTGGTGGTGGGGGTTAGGAGGAGGCTCCGGTGGTGGGGGTTCGGAGGAGGCTCCGGTGGTGGGGGTTAGGAGGAGGCTCCGGTGGTGGGGGTTAGGAGGAGGCTCCGGTGGTGGAGGTTAGGAGGAGGCTCCGGTGGTGGAGGTTAGGAGGAGGCTCCGGTGGTGGGGGTTAGGAGGAGGCTCCGGTGGTGGGGGTTGGGAGGAGGCTCCGGTGGTGGGGGTTAGGAGGAGGCTCCGGTGGTGGGGGTTGGGAGGAGGCTCCGGTGGTGGGGGTTAGGAGGAGGCTCCGGTGGTGGGGGTTAGGAGGAGGGCCCGGTGGTGGGGGTTGGGAGCAGGCTCCGGTGGTGGGGGATGGGAGCAGGTTCCGGTGGTGGAGGTTGGGAGCAGGCTCTGGTGGTCGGGGTTGGGAGCAGGCTCCAGCTCCCCAGAGACGCAGTGTTGGGGGATGGGAGCAGGCTCCAGCTCCCCAGGTGCCAGTGGTGGGGGTTGGGAGCAGGCTCCAGCTCCCCAGGGACGCAATGCGGAGAATGTGTCTGGTGGTTGGCTAGACATGATAGGGTATTTTATATGTATGAAACGGTCCTCCATTTCCTAACCCTTGTGAAACTATTTAAACGCTGTGATAAAACTGCCATTTTTCATTTTCTAAAACTGCCTCATCTAGCCAGGCTTTAAGGTTGAGGTCCTTCCCTCAAGAAACAGAAGGTGGTGTAGTCAACTCTACTTAGGCAGAGTTTACACAGACAGCCCAATTCTGATATTTTTCCACTAATTGGTATTTTGAAATAAAATATTTTCACAGCGGGTCTTTATCTGATTGGTCAAAAGACCAATTCATCAAAAATATCAGAATTGGGTAACTTTTATGAAAACGCAGCCATAGTGACCTATAGGCTTAGGTTACCACACACACAATGAGCTGTAACATGTGTGAGCTGTAACATGTGTGAGCTGTAACATGTGTGAGCTGTAACATGTGTGAGCTGTAACATGTGTGAGCTGTAACATGTGTGAGCTGTAACATGTGCTGTACAGTGCATCTCAGGTTCGGCTGAGTCATTCATAGAGTGACTGTCTGAACACCTCCTAGAACTGGCTGACAGTGAGCAATGTGGTTGTGTGTGTGTAGGCTGACAGTGAGCGATGCATATGTAATGAGGTGATGATGGACACACCACACAACGGGCCAAACCTGTGAGATGGTCAATTAATCTTGGCTGTGGAGACATGACTGGTGGACCTCACCTGGTTACTGTAATATGATTCCACACGGTATGGAAACCAATGAATGTCACAGTTACAATTGTAGTTTGGCAATATACTGATGAAAAATGATGAACCACACACAACACAATTGCACACATTTCTGGTAACAAGCCGCAATCCCAAACTCTCTTAAGTCAAGCTTTAGAATCAACCTACTGTAAATAACAATATGGTGACACTCAACACTCTGCCAAATGTACCTCCATGTAGTGTCACTACGAGAACAATACACAGTCCACCGTTAGTCTCACATTCTCTGTCTCCAAGATCCATCAACTGCCAAACTATACCTCCATTTCTGACACCACCAAACAGGTTATAGGATCTGTTGATTGATAATAGAGAGGTATGTGTGTCCTGCAGGCCTGGCCTTGATTGTGTGTGTGTTTTTAGTTTGACTATCCTTGTGGGGACCAGAAGTCCTCACAAAGATAGTCAAGCAAGTACAAATTCAGACAGCTGGGGACATTTCGCCGGTTCCCACAAGGAAAAGGGTTATTTTAGGGTTATGGGTTCGGTTTAGGGTTAAGGTTAGGTTTTGTGTGTGTGGCTGAGGGTAGATGCATCATCCATCTGGCATCATAAGGGCTACTGTGTGAGAGGAAATGAGCGTTAAGAGAGGAGCGGGAGGTGAACATGGGGATTAAATTCAGCCAGAGGGCTGCAGCGTTGCTTCTGTCTGAGACAGAGGATATTTTATTTACACATTAGCTACGTGTCATTACCCAAGCATGCCTCCTCCACCTCTGCCACTTTCTCTTACTCCTGAGGGTGTGTGTGTGTTTACACGCGCGCGTGTGTGTGTGTGTGTGTGTACACGTGTTTGTGTATCTTTGTGTCTTAGGGGAAAAGTCTAGTCTTCAGTCTACTCTCATTGGGTAATTCTGCAGTGTCATTCTCTATGTCTGCTTTCCTTTCATTGTCTAAACGACTGTTACTGGGACACTGTGAATGATTCATTTTGTTGTGCGTTCCTAATCACCGTGCCTGGACATTTTATGCTCTTTGTTACTGCTGTTTTGTCTAAATTGGATTAACTTCTTCCCTCAGTGTTCAGCACTAATTATAAACACCAGAACAGATGGGATGTAAGCCCTTTCTAGAACATTCTGTACCTCTGCCAAGAAACTATGGCCACTTCTATTCCATAGTCAGTCTTCACTCGGCTGCGAATGTGAGGAGACCAGGAATGGTGCTGTACTGAATGCAGAATTATATATGCGACATAAACTCACACAGAATCTCTCTCTCTCTCACTCTCTCTCTCACACACACATAAACAAACAAACAAACAAAAAGAAAGAAACACCTCAACCTACACAAGCTGGAATCCGGCATCCGATGATGTCACCCTCATTACAAAGTTCTGAGATTGTTTTGCTTAGATCTGCAAAAGAAACGCAGTCCCAGATCAACATAACGATGTGAAGGAGGAAACACACTATCATAACAACGACCTTATAGCCATGGATATTAATGACAAACAAAGTCTCATGAGAAACACTCAAGCGAAATAGGATGGAAGGATGAGACATCTCTCTTAAGGATGTTAAGACATGATGTTCTCACCGATAAGCTGTAAATTCAAACAACGATAACCATGACATATGGCCATCCTATGGTCACACAATCTCTAGCAGCCAGGTCACCTGTGATACAAGTCAGTAATCGACGTCGATCCCTTTCTGAGGACGTCGGCCACTAGGGGCAACAGTGAGTGCTGTGTTACCTTCAAGTAGGTTTTGGTTTCGCTAGGGCGTTGTGGAAGGGCGTCAGCATCTGCCTCTTGTGCCAAAGGTTGCATGTTTGAATCCAGCAATAGAAAGTCGTTTTTGCTATTTTTTAAGCCTATCTCAAACTTTAACCTTTACCTTAAACATTCAGAGTTAATGCCTCAACCTAAACTTAAACACTTTGACATTTTACGTTTGGAACAACTTTGAAATGTTACGTTTGATAAAATGGATGAACGTCTAATTCTGATGTTAGACTGTGAGAGCTAGTTGATATTTAGCCCCCTGTATTCTACTAACAACCACCCCTTACTTTCCTTCCCTCTCATTTACTTTTAAATAGCTGTAAAGAACCGTGTGTGTGTGTGTGTGTGTGTGTGTGTGTGTGTGTGTGTGTGTGTGTGTGTGTGTGTGTGTGTGTGTGTGTGTGTGTGTGTGTGTGTGTGTGTGTGGTTGTGTGTGTATTTCACTAATTGAGATCACACTAGTTTTGTAGCTCTGTAGTCCTGATTTTAGAGGAATGGGATTGAATTCATGCAATATATATGCAGTTCATGTTGCAAGCTTTGATGCATAAACATCATATAAAGAGGTGCTAGCTATGATCTGCATTATCATATAGAGTATTAGTTGTGATCTTCTGCAAAGCAGATGGTGGTTCCACAGTCATAAACAGGGTACTATTGGCCAGTGGCCTTCTCTGGTCAGTAGTCATAAACCAGCCATATGCCGACCAGATTGGGACAGAGAGGGTGACTGTGTAGTATGTGGTGACACAAGGTTAAGATGAAACCCTCATTTGTCCCAGATGGGGATTTGGTGACATATGCTCACTTGAAGAAGACCCATCCTGTCAGTGAATGTGAAACGGACAAAAAGAGAGCTAGCATTAGCCTAGCGGTTAGAGAGTTGGGCCAGTAACTAAAAGGTCGTTGGTTTGAATACCTAAGCCAACATGGTGAAAAATCTGTCGATGTGCTCCAGGTGCGCCATACTACTATGGCTAACTCTGTAAAACAACACATTTCACTGCACCTATCCGGTGTATGTGACCAAAACAAAACAAATGAAGCCACAGCCACATTGCCCCAGCAATAACCATGTCCACAACACTGTGCTCACTCACCAATGGGGACCTGTGTATTAATAGATTCTGTCCAGAGTCTTCGGCAGGACATAACAGTAGAACTATCCTTAACTAACTGCAAATAGTTCTTCTTCTCACAAGGAAATGGACTCCTTTACATCCTGACAGGTGAGGAGGAGAGAAAAGGAGGGCGGTGGATGAAGAGAGAGAAAGAGAAAATACAGAGAAAGGGCCTATACAAGGTGTCAGATTGGTTGTAAGGGCCTATACAAGGTGTCAGATTGGTTGAAAGGGCCTATACAAGGTGTCTGAAAGGTTGAAAGGGCCTATACAAGGTGTCAGATTGGTTGAAAGGGCCTATACAAGGTGTCTGATTGGTTGAAAGGGCCTATACAAGGTGTCAGATTGGTTGAAAGGGCCTATACAAGGTGTCAGATTGGTTGAAAGGGCCTATACAAGGTGTCTGATTGGTTGAAATTGCTTGCTTACCCTTATGGTGATGGCAAAAAGGTGTGTGTTTGTGTGTGTGTGTGTGTGTGTGTGTGTGTATAATTGGAGCAAGACCAGACAATTTCAGGGAGCTTCCTGAGAGATGGTAGTGAACAGGTGTGGTTGGATAACCCTTACAATGACCTGTGTGTGGTATTGGACAAGTAGGAGTTGGAGCAATCCTTGACAAGAGTTGGCAGAGAGCCGAAGTGACATTTCAGTTTGGATTGTGACGCTGAGCAAATCGCCTGCGCCAAGATGGATCTGTGTCTGCGATCGGACGAGACAACAAATCCTTCACTGGAGAAAGGAGATGTCCGTCCTCTATCCTTCTTCTACTGAACAAAGCCCCCTGTTCTATCAATACGATACAGGGTGAATCCTTTAGATAAAGAGTGACATTTTGACAGCGAAAATAATGACAATATTTACCAAATACTTTATCATCATTGAGATCTTTATCAGATTTAATATGTTTTAATAGTTGATATAATCATTTAATACAATAATGTAATACAATGGGTTCTGTCAACAAAATCATTGACAATAATGTTCTTCATTCCTCACGACCGCTCTCCGCATCTCCTTCTCAAAACCCATTGGATAAGAAGGTGAGAGGGGCGGGACCTCTGACCTTCTCATCCAATGGGTTTGGAGAAGGAGACGAGGCGAGAATCTTTTTTGACAATGCCAGACAGACTGACTGACTGACTGACTGACTACCATAATAAGCCATGGCCTGTCCAGAAACAACCCCTAGCCCCTACTGCACAGAGTGTGGACACTCGTGGAGATCTGAGTGGTATTGATGAAGGGGCGTTTCTGGGTTGTTTCTGGACCGGACCCCACAACCCTCTGGGTGTGTGGTGGACTTACAGCACGCTTGAGGCATTGTTTGGATGTTTAATTCCATTGCTATGCACACACCGATTTGCACAGTTGTAAGCTGAACACACCCAAGGCACCCTATCAGGCTGATTAGACAGGTCGGGGTTATTATACATTTAGATGTCTACTATTCACAGCCTTGCTTCATTGCAGCTAGCAATGAAGCAAGTCTTAACTGACTTGCCTAGTTAAATAAAGGTTAAATTAAATAAGTCACTTATCTTATGCAGAAATTACCTTATCTTGGCACAGTATGGGCAGCTTTGAATCAATTATTAGTAAATAATAGATTATTAAATTATTAGAATGGAGTTAGAAGGGAGACCTACATTTACATAAAAAAACATTACATAAAAAAAAAAAGAAAAAATACAATTTTCACATTCCCGATTGCTCCGTTTTAACACAGAATACAAAAGATCAAAAAGGTACACGGACCGTAATCTTACCTCAGGAATCTTGATTTAAATGTAATGTTGTACGGGAAGTAGGCTACGTTCTGTCAATCTTCGAGATCAACATTAATTGCTGCACTTTGACTGTTGTTCAATCGCGTGCAAGCTCTTTATCACTTGAATGTCATTCAGAAAATCCTTTCCTGAATCAGCTGATGTTGCACGCCAATGTCCCCATGTATCTAAACATCTAGATATCAAACTACTATTATGGGTAATTATTAAAAACCCTGTTAACGACAGTATCGATTGTTTTTTTTTTTTTAAGTTACTCTTTCTGTTAGAAGCATTGGATTTTGCAATCAAATACAATATTTTGGATATGTGTCCCTATGAAAACTGTTTTCACATCGTAACATTGGGAGATACGAAATGTTACGAGGTTACAGTACACTGACTTCTCAGATCTCCATACAAAAAAAGAATCTGACAGCAATATCCAGGAATTTCACAGGATCAGGGAAGGTCAATGTGTAATTCAATTACAATATCCTGGAGTTTCACAGGATCAGGGAAGGTCAATGTGTAATTCAATTACAATATCCTGGAGTTTCACAGGATCTGGGAAGGTCAATGTGTAATTCAATTACAATATCCTGGAGTTTCACAGGATCTGGGAAGGTCAATGTGTAATTCAATTACAATATCCTGGAGTTTCACAGGATCTGGGAAGGTCAATGTGTAATTCAATTACAATATCCTGGAGTTTCACAGGATTTGGGTAAGTCAATGTGTAATTCAATTACAATATAATTACAATATAATATATGAAACAAATCGTTTTGTTTTCTTTTACAGCGTTACTGTTCATATTTATTAGACCCTAATCTATGAATTTAACATGACTTGGAATACAGATATGCATCTGTTGGTCACTGAGAAATAAGCTTTTTGTGCTTAGGGAACTTTTCTAGTATATTTCATTTCAGCTCAGGAAACATGTTGTGTGTATATGTTTGTTCAGTGTATTTGATACAACAACAAACAACAGAATCATGAATATAAAGAAAGAAAGGTAGTGTTTTATTAAATCTGTGAAGACTCCAAACATGAGGAAGGGTTCATACCAATCATGAATTATATTAAATGTATTGATCCTCCTCCTTTACATCTTAATGTATTCACATGAAAAAATTGCCAATTATTATTAATTAGTTTATAACGGCGCCAAACAGTTGTCCACTACAAATGCTCACTAGTACCCTAGTTTATAGAAATACCCATGTACGGTCTTCCTGTGTTCTGTTTCAGTGTTACAGCAACCAATTTCATGACCACAAAATTCAACCTACCTCAAATATTTTTGAGTGTGTTCAGTAAGTGGGGTTATTGACCGAAACACACTGTATAATCATAAGATCTATATCAGATTATTTTATAACCACAGCAGTAGCTGCTGTGTTTTAGAGCATATGCATGCTGTACTGATCTTCTCTTCAGAGAGTCTAGAAAACAGCTGGAGTTGACGAGAGCCATTGAGAGCTCATCTCGTGAGTCCAACATCCTCACAATCTAAACCCTCTGCACTAGCCCACCATTGCAAACAAACTCCTAAAGCTGAGCTGAAGAGCTGTAGTCAAATGTACAGACATTGCAGTATAGACTGTAGCTTGGAAACGTACTGTACATGCACATACCATGTGCCCACAGTTAGCGCACAGGTAAATCTGCCCCTATGGGCTCAATTCACCCACACTGCAGTATTGGACACAACTTATACTACCAGGTAGACTCCCCTTAGAGTTAGATCCTTCCAGTTTTCATAGCTTTGGCGAGATTGGATGTACCCCAGTCTAACGTCCAAACTATACAAATGCCATTACGTCACCGTAACATCTCCGTAACGTGTTCTGCAGTTAACAACTCACACTGGTCCATGATACATGCTATACCACATGCAAAAGCAGCACTCCTGCGAAGCGAGGCTCGCTCGAAGGAACACATTTTTATGTTTTCAGTCTGTTTTTCTCATCAGCGAGAGCGTTGCAGATCCACAGAAATAAGCACATAATATCAAATATAAATGATGAAATCATCTAAATAATCCTAAAACTAAGTAGGAAAATAGCAAGAGTCCCCCTGCGTACGTTAAAATGTTCGGTATCGCACTTGAGGCTATATATATCTAAGAAAAATCTAAGTTGATACAATTCAAATCAAATCATATTTTATTGGTCACATACACGTGTTTAGCAGGTGTTATTGCGGGTGTAGCAAAATGCTTGTGCTTCTAGCTCTGACAGTGCATTAATATCTAAGTAATATCTAACAATTTCACAACATACTGTATAACCAATACACACAAATCTAAGTAAGGAATGGAATTAAGGATATGAGATGAGTAATGCAAGATACGTAAACATTACCCAAGCGACTAAGATACAGTAGAATAGTATAGAATAGAGTTTATACATATCAGATGAGTAATGCAAGATATGTAAACATTATTAAAGTGACTAGTGTTCCATAGTGATGGCTGTTTAACAGTCTGATGGAAGAGATAGAAGCTGTTTTTCAGTCTCTCGGTCCCAGCTTTCATGCACCTGTACTGACCTCATCTTCTGGATGATAGTGAGGTGAACAGGCAGTGGCTTGGGTTGTTGATGTCTTTGATGATCTTTTTGGCCTTCTTGTGACATCGGGTGTTGTAGGTGTCCTGGAGGGTGGGTAGTTTGCCCCCGGTAATGCGTTGGGCAGACTGCACCACCCTCTGGAGAGCCTTGCGGTTGGGGGTGGTGCAGTTGCCATACATCTGTAAAAGTTTGTGAGGGTTTTAGGTGCCAAGACCTCCTGAGGTTGAAGAGGCTCTGTTGTGCCTTCACAGTGTCTGTGTGGGTGGTCCATTTCAGTTTGTCAGTGATATGTACGTCAAGGAACTTGAAGCTTTCCACCTTCTCAACTGCGGTCCCGTCAATGTGGATAGGGGGGTGCACTCTCTGCTGTCCACAATCATCTCCTTTGTTTTGTTGACGTTGAGTGAGCGGTTATTTTCCTGGTACCATACTCCCAGAGCCCTCACTTCCTCCCTGTAGGCTGTCTCGTCATTGTTGGTAATCAAGCCTACTACTGTTATGTCGTCTGCAAACCTTTTGATTGAGTTGGAGGTGTGCTTGGCCACGCAGTCATGGGTGAACAGGGAGTACAGGAGTGGGCTGAGCACGCACCCTTGTGGCCCCAGTGGTGAGGATCAGCAAAGTGGAGGTGATGTTTCCTACCTTCACCAACTGGGGGCGGCCCGTCAGGAAGTCCAGGACCCAGTTGCACAGGCCGGGGTTCAGACCCAGGCCTCAAGCTTAATGATGAGCTTGGAGGGAGGCGGTGAGGGCTACAGGGAGGAGGTGAGGGCTCTGGGTGTTGAATGCTGAGCTATAGTCAATGAACAGCATTCTTACCTAGGTATTCCTCTTATAGGGCAGTGTGCAGAGTGGTGGCGATTGCATCGTCTGTGGATCTATTGGGGCGGTAAGCAAATTGAAGTGGATCTAGGGTGTCCGGTAAGGTAGAGGTGATATGATCTCGGACTAGTCTTTCAAAGCACTTCATGATGTAAGAGGTGAGTGCTACGGGTTGACAGTCATTTAGTTCAGTTACCTTTGCTTTCTTAGGTACAGGAACAATGGTGGCCATCTTGAAGCAGGTGGGGACAGCAGACTGGGATAGGGAGAGATTGAATATACCCGTAAACACACCAGCCAGCTGGTCTGCGCATGCTCTTAGGACGCGGCTAGGGATGCCGTCTGGCCCGGCAGACTTGCGAGGGTTAACACGTTTAAATGTTTCACTCAGGTCGGCCACGGAGAAGGAGAGCCCACAGTCCTTGGTAGAGGGCCATGTTGGTGGCACTGTATTATCCTCAAAGCGGGCGAAGAAGGTGTTCACCTTGTCTGGAAGCAAGACGTCGGTGTCTGCGAAGTGGCTAGTTTTCCTTTTGTGTCCGTGATTGTCTGTAGTCCCTGCCACATACGTCTGGTGTCTGAGCCATTGAATTGTGACTCCACTTTGTCTCTATACTGACGTTTTGACTGTTTGATTGCCTTACGGTTTCTGGTTAGGCTAGGTTTTAATAGTCACAGTGGGTACGACATCTCCTATACACTTCCTGATAAACTCAGTCACCGTTTCAGCGTATTCGTCTAAATTATTTTCGCAAGCTACCCGGAACATATCCCAGTCCGCGTGATCAAAACAATCCTGAAGGGTAGATTCCAATTGGTCAGACCAGTGTTGAATAGTCCTCAGCACAGGTACTTCCTGTTTGAGTTCCTGCCTATAGGAAGGGAGGAGCAAAATGGAGTCGTGGTTAGATTTGCCGAAAGGAAGGTGGGGGAGGGCCTTGTAAGCATCCCGGAAGTTTGAATAGCAGTGGTCGAGTGTTTTATCAGTGCGAGTACAACAGTCGATGTGTTGATAGAACTTCAGCAGCCTAGTCCTCAAATTTGCTTTGTTAAAATCCCCAGCTACAATAAATGCAGCCTCAGGATATGTGGTTTCCAGTTTGTATAAAGTCCAGTGAAGTTCTTTGAGGGTCGTTGTGGTATTGGCTTGAAGGGGGATATAAACGGCCGTGGCTTTAACCAAGGAAAATTCTCTTGGGAAATAATACGGTCGATACTTGATTGTGAGGTATTCTAGGTCGGGTGAACAAAATGACTTGAGTTCCTGTATGTTATCACAATTACACCATGAGTCGTTTATCATAAAAAATACACCCTTCTGCTTCGCGGAGAGGTATTTTTTCCTGTCTGCGCGATGAACTGAGAACCCCTCTGGCTGGACCAATTTCGACAGAATATTCCTAGAGAGCCATGTTTCCGTGAAACAAGGTTTGTTAAACCATTGCCCTGAGCTCGTAAACTTTGTTATTCAAAGACTGAACATTATCGAGTAATATACTCGGAAGTGGTGGGTGGTGTGCCTCTTTGGAGTGTCTCTCCTCCGCCGGAGATAGTTTGGGTCGGCCTCTGGAATCATCTCAATTGCTCTGGGGAGAGCGAACAAAGGATCTGCTCCAGGGAAGTCATATTCCTGGTCGTAATGCTGGTAGTTCTGGTGAGTTTCCGCCGCTCTGATATACAATAGTTCTTCCCAGCTCTATGTAATGACACAAAACATATCCTGAGCTAATAATGTAAAAAATTATAAATAAAAAAACAAATACCGCAAAGTTACCTAAGAGCTAGTCGTGAGGCCATCATCTCCATCAGAGCCATCTTTCACTCAACGAACCAGGTTTGCTGATACAACTTCTTCAAATACTTTTTATTACAAAAAACATGTACATTTGTTGCTAAGGTTGAAAGAATATCCTCCCATTATGAAGTGTGGCCGAAATATATTTCAGATAGCATCCCATTATGAAATAAAGCTAATGTTTTCAGTTAGGGTATTGAGTCTATACCATGACATTCTACATTAGGGATTATATAGTTAGGGTATTGAGTCTATACCATGACATTCTACATTAGGGATTATATAGTTAGGGTATTGAGTCTATACCATGACATTCTACATAAGGGATTATATAGTTAGGGTATTGAGTCTATACCATGACATTCTACATTAGGGATTATATAGTTAGGGTATTGAGTCTATACCATGACATTCTACTTTAGGGATTATATAGTATTGATCACGTCACTTGCTATTCCGCCGTTTCGTTGGACATTTGATGACATGTGCATGAGGTCACCAGACAGGCCCTTCCCATAGCAAAAATGATTGGGGAAAGAATAGGGTTAACGCTGACAATAAGGTCTGGGGTTAACACAGGCTTAGGAGATCTTATACGTTTTGTTCTATGAGATAATATCAGTCAGTTAACATGATCTTTATGAATTACGAAGCCTTTATGTGCTTTATGTGCTTTTTAAATACATACACAAATGCTTAAAAATGCCCAAAAAGATTATGAAGATGAAGATCATCTCATAGAACAAAATGTATACTATCTCCTAAACCTGTTTTTAGCACAGAGCTTATTTTTGGCATTTATCCAAAAACCTTACAAAAACTCCCATAGGCTTTGTCCAACGAACCATGGTGGAGTTAGTGGCTACAAAAAGACGGCATTACTATTTCTCTCTATATTGATTGAAAATGGACCATCACGGTATGCTTTCGTCACGGTGTCAGTGTAGTTTTGCTGTAACTCTCAGCCCAGAAAGTGACCTCACAGATAACAGCACCAGCTGTTTCTGAATCTCCACAAAACTGATAAGAGCCTGTCTCGTTGGTTGAAGACCAGATGGAAATCTAGAGGCTGAACTTTTATTAAAGTCCTACTCTCCTTTTCACCTCATTTACTTCACAAAAGGCACCTCAAAATGGTGTGGCTTTCCTCTTTTGTTCTCTAATACTCCCGTACTGTTCCTCAAGCAAGGGTGGAGGCCTATTTAGTTTGTCTGTCTGTCTGAATGAGATATACAGTTGTGATATCACTGAACTGTACCTGTAGCACCTGAACACAACCGAGAGATCCAAGAGAGACCGTGGAGCTACTTAACATGTGGACCACGCAGATAGCAGCTGCATCAGCACTATGCTGTAGTGAGTTAATTACAGCATCCACATTAATGATAAGTGCCTCTCATGGGTGGAGATACTCACGTTACATTACATCCACACTGCTGTCTGAGCCTGCTTCTCAGGTCTAATGGACACAGCCTGAATGGAGGGGGAATGGGACCCTGCAGCTGCTTGCTACTTCAGGAGCAGGAGGGTGTTACCCTTACATCAGGGCTAGTCAACTCTGGACCTGGAGTGCAGCAGGTAATGCAGGGTTTGGTTCCAACCAAGCAGCATACCTGACTCTACCAATGAAACAACTGAGCTAATTTATCATAATCAGTGATCTTGTCTACCTAGTCTAAAATCAAATATCAGGGTTGCATTCCCCTGCGGATACTGATCTAATGTCTGTTTGGCATTTTCTGCCCTATTGGTTAAGGTTAACATTTGTGAAAAAGGAAGCTGATCCTAGATATGTGTGCCTGTGGGCAATTTCTACTCCGAAACAGCAACTCGTGCTGCTTCATTGGCATGCATTAGCTGTGTCGTTACCTGTAAGAGTACATTCCTCTGTGTTCAGAGGAAAGAGGTGTACTCTTTATAAAGTTGTGCGGTGACTCTATCGCTTCACAGAATCTCTCCTGAATGTCATTCCTCGGAATCATCTGAGGTCAGGCCAGCAGGTAGTTCGGGAACGCCATCGGAACTCCGAGAGGTCCGAATGCTCAGACAGATCTCCGATCCAAGATAACATCCCTCTGAGACAGCACTCCAACGTTCCCTCCATTTCTCTCTCCCTCTCTTCCTTTTTAATCTCTCCTCACCCAAACTTTTTAGAAGCACCACATTTCTCCTCTTAAATAGTGATAACTGCCCAGGTAGGAAAAAGATAGAGTCCACTAACAGAGGGATAAAGGAGGTGGCCCTCCTTGCGTGTATCAAGGTTATTATTTTTAAAATTATATTTCATTTTAGTTTCAGTTTTAGTTTTAGTGTTAGTGACAGAAAGTAGCCAATGCATGGGAGTTTATGTTTTGTGTTCTTGGGGATGTCACTCCTTACCGCTGTGGGGCAGTAATGCATAAGGTGAGGGGTCAGGTCATCGGTTAGGTTAGGTTTAAACGTAGACTCAGTGAGATCATGTAGATTCACAAAGTAAACTGTAGTAGTGGGTCAATTTCTGTAACAAACAGAAGTCTTGAAGCGTGAGGCTGAAGTTCTCAGCTGTTTTGGTCCCGTAGCTACCACATTGTAGCAGCATGAAGCACACCTGTGTACATGTGTAGATGCTCTGTGAGAGCAAAGTCTTGCATCGTACTTGCATTGGCCGCGTAAGAGTGGATCACTTTTGTCAAGTCGTCACCGCCTTTCAAAGTGTGTTGCATTCTGGGGATAAAAATTGCACAGAACAGCATAAACTTAACAAAAATCATGTGATCAAAGGTCATGTAGTTTTGACTGCAAGTTTCTGCAGTTGCTCTTCACCAAATTCCTGCAGCCATCGCCTGCATTGTGGGAGGCTCTATTGTCAACCAATCATTAGGGAGTTTTTGTTTGACCCACACGAACATGAACAAACACATGACTGAAACAGGAACCAATTTGCCCCAATTTATGTATACACTGGATATATACAAATAAACGTGACATTTGAGGCTTTCTCACTAATTTGATTGTACAATGTATTGTTCTTAGATAAATAATTTTCCTCTTGACATGGTCAAATAACTCTTTTCTAATTTGGCACACACAAACTAGAGGCCATGAGTAACTTGGTCAAAAAGAATGGCACTGATTGGCCTTTAGGTGGCACTGTTATAAGCAGTCTCACTTAAACCCTCATATCTGCCACCCCGTTTGACCTAGAAACTCGAAACTTTGTATGAACAGTATGTGTCTTTCCTCATGCTGAACAAATTCACCTCAAGGAAGCATAAGGTCTGTCAGGATAAATGTTCCACCATCTCTGAAATTTTGGAAAGTCTTTAAAAAATGTATTCTAAAGAACCAAATAACACCAAAAGGTATGTTTGCCCATGGTACATCTCTTGACTGAGTTTGAGAAAAGCTAAGGGATTGGTAAAGAGATGGCTGAGTTGTTGGTAAATCTGTCCTTTTAAATCCTTAGTAAATCCACTTCACAATCAACTTGAAACTTTTTAGTGTCATCAAAGACATTACAATGATGATAACTTTGGCACTTTTTTGACAATGTACCGCTTATGCTTAAAATAATCTTACAAAATCTTCTTCTCATGGACTAAAAGTCAGATTCACTCCAAATGTGGTATTTGGACTCACAATAGTCCCTACAGAGATTGAGAAAATAAGGTTGATGAATTCAAAGATGGCCACACTACATCAGTAGATGCATATTAGCGCATATGCTAATGTGCTAATATATGGTAAAATTACTTAGTTTCTGGGACGGCACTTCTGTTTTTGGGAGATGCTGGTTTATCGCATATCTGGTCGCTGAATTTCTTTTTGAAACTAGGCGTATGTCGCACATCACTACTTAACAGGACAGGCATTTGACCTCAAACATGTATTTTTTATTCAAATGCGTTTATGGGCAGAAATACCTTCTGGAACATGTGAACTTTCATGTGCCCTAATAACGAACTTGTATGCCATCTGTAAATACGAATAAATTGAATTATTGTTAAACTACAAGCCTAGTTGGTTTGCCAATGGAAAAAGACAAGAACCGTCCCGCTAGCCATGATTGGCAGAGATAATGGATGGGTTGGACATGCCTAGAGATGAGTTTGGATTGGTCTGCCACGTAGCATGCTTCTGTCTATAATATGAGCTGTTCAGTATGTGTAGGTAATCCATTCTAACACAGCTTTTTTTTTAAAGATACCACGAAGAACTGCAAAAGGGTTGCTAATGCTCTCCACTTTCTGGAGGAGGATCGTCCCATGCTGACTCTCTCTGACTCTGAAAATAAATCACATGATGAGGAAATCCCTGATTCATGTAAAAACATTTCCGTTAAACCAGATATTGAAGAGTCTTCTGAAACGACGATCAACAGTGTTGATGTCACGGAATCAGTGGAATTCCCAGTGGAAACAGAGTATGATAGCTAAGGAGTTGGAGAAAATTCTAGCAAATGGTCCGATTCACACATTTATCAAGAGAACATACCTGATCATCCTTATGTCTCATTGTTGGAGTGGGCCCCTTGCTATCCGCCAATAAATAAAATAAATACAATTGTGCCATCTGTTTTGCTTAATATAAGGAATTTGAAATTGTTTATAGTTGTACTTTAATGTTTTATACTTAAGTACATTTTGGCAATTCCATTTACTTTTGACACTTAAGTATATTTAAAACCCAATACCTTTAGACCTTTACTCAATAAGTATTTTACTAAGTTTCACTTTTACTGGGCAATGCCAAGAGTGTGCAAAGCTGCCATCAAGGCAAAGGGTTGCTACAAAATATATAATATATTTACACTTTTTTGGTTACTACATGATTCCATATGTGTTATTTAATAGTTTTGATGTCTTCACTATTATACTACAATGTAGAAAATAGTAAAAATAAAGAAAAACCCTTTGTTTTGAAACGTTTGACTGGTACTGTATATCAAATCAAATGTTATTTGTCACATTCGGCGAATCCAACAGTATTAGACCTTACCGTGAAATGCTTACTTACAAGCCCTTTACCAACGATGCAGTTTTAAGAAATAAAGTTTAGAAAAGATTTACTAAATCAACTAAATAAAAAGTAACACAATAAAATAACAATAGTGTGGCTATATACAGGGGGTACTGATACAGAGTCAATGTGTGGGGGTACAGGTTAGTCAAGGTAATTTGGACATGTAGGTAGGGGTAAAGTGATAGATAATAGGCTATATACAGGGGGTACCGATACAGAGTCAATGTGTGGGGGTACAGGTTAGTCAAGGTAATTTGGACATGTAGGTAGGGGTAAAGTGATAGATAATAGGCTATATACAGGGGGTACCGATACAGAGTCAATGTGTGGGGGTACATTAATCAAAATAGTCTGTGTGGAATGAAATAACAGTTAATGACCCAAAACTGTCCTAACTAACTATGTGTGTGAGTTGGTTTCCAACCACATAACATCTCTATTAGTGATAATTCAAACACAAAAAGCAATTGATGCCAAGCCACAAGCCGTCGACAATTTGTTGACAGCTGCACCTTGGAAAGAAAAAGCAAGTTTCCTTCAGATTCTTTACCACATAGAAGCCAATTACATAAACAAACACTTAAACAACCTGCTGGAAATCTGAAACTCACACTCGGAAACAGGCAAAGAGAGGGAGGGATTGAAAGAGAAGTAAAGAGAGAAAAAACATCATGTTTCCATTTTACTGGGGCAGTTTTAGTGGGGTCGCCACAAGCACGACTTATTCCAGTTAAAAGGGAAAGCCTGTCGAGTCATTACTGTCAAAGCTAATGCAGAGGGATGAGGAGTAGACCCAGAGAGGTATGTACTCACTAATGAATGAACACACAATTACACTGCCATGTTAATGTAAGGATAACACATCGATGGTACTGAACCACCACTTAACTTTCAGGAAATGGACTTTCTTTAATTTAGTTACCGGTTTCGGTTTGCATTCTTGGAAAGTAAGAAGAGAGCATTTCCACGGCCATTGGACGTAAAGATATCAACAAATTCCACTAGAAAGCCGTTGCTTCAGTGATCTTTTTTTTCTTCTTCATTTAGTTGGTTGGGTTCTTATTCTTGGAGAGCAAAATGGGAAAACATTTTAGGGAAACGGTCCTTAGACTGGGTTTCCTATGGTCACTGTATTAATTGGAAAGAGAAGTTCACAGAGCTCTTAAACTCAGAGGAAAAGGAAAAATAAATGTTGGGACTGTGTAGGGCTCTGTGTATGTAGGTTCCCCCACATATCTTTCTTGGAGGTAAATAGGAAAGAGTGACAGGTTGGAATCAATGACCCTTCTCAGTTCTTGCCCCACTTTCATTGTTTTTCCTAGTAATAAATAACGAATGCCGGGAACTAACCGTATAAAGTAGATCCACTCACACGCTTCCAAGAATAATGTACTAACTCATTTTGTATAGAGAGGTATGGCATTATCCAGCCCTAGCATCTTTTCTGAGGACCCAAGTATTTTAATTCAGTCTTTGACATGTGGAATCAATTATGTGTTTTCCCCTCTATGTAAATACACAATGGCAGACCAAATCATCAGAAAAGACAGATGAACCACAACTTTGACCAAATAAAACACCCCAGTATTGTGCTGTGCTCTGTTCACGTTTTAAGTCATTTTTTATTTCAACTACAGTGCCTGTAATCAGATATGAAAAATAAAAATAAAAAACATATCCAGTTTCATTGCCTCATTAAACGACTGGAATTCTCTTTCAATCCAGTAAAAAAAAAAAAATTGCCAGACTGCGTGACTTATTTAGGCTAGCCTAGTTTGTTGCTTGCTTTCTTTTACTTAGTTACTGAGAATTTTAAAGTACATTCTTAGCAAATGTGTATTTATTCATGTTGTTCAGAAACACCTAAAATGGCTTAGAAATATCTATCGCTAGCTAATCAAATACATTGCCATTATCCATGAGAAAGCTTTTTGGTGGCAACACATTCCTTCAGGAAAAATAATCGCTGCCCCGACATTTGGAGGAGGCTGCTTGGCTCACAAACATTTCAAACTGTGATTGACATCTATATTACATTATAGTAGAAACTCTTATCCAGAGCTACTTAAAATAGTGAGTACATACAGTATATTTTCATACTGGTCCCCCATGGGAATCAAATCCACAAAGCTGCTCTACCTGTCACGGTGCGTAAGCAGGACAGGAGGAGCAGAGACGTAATATAAAGACATTCCTTTTATTGTAATTCAAAAACAACAAAGGAGCAAAAGCAACCTTGAACTGGTGTGCAACATGCACAAACAAAGATCCACAACGTAGGTAGGAAAATCATGAACTTATATAGGATCCCCAATTTGAGACAACATAATTCAGCTGCCTCTAATTGCGGACCAAAACAAAAACCAAACATAGGGTTAACTAGAACTCTACTGTCAAGCCATGACCGTGACAACCATAGAGAAGCCTAAGAGGGTTTATTAAATAAGCATCAACCAGTGGGTCTTGCGACGGGTATACAGAGATGACCAGTTTACAGAGGAATATAGAAAACAGTGATATGTCCTATGAGGATTATTGGTGGCAATAAGGCCGAATGGTAAAGAACATCTAGCTGCTCAAGAGCACCCTTACCTGCCGATCTATAAATTACGTCTCCGTAATCTAGCATGGGTAGGATGGTCATCTGAATCAGGGTTAGTTTGGCAGCTGGAGTGAAAGAGGAGTGATTACAATAGAGGAAACCAAGTCTAGATTTAACTTTAGCCTGCAGCTTTGATATGTGCTGAGAGAAGGACAGTGTACCGTCGAGCCATACTCCCAAGTACTTGTACGAGGTGACTACCTCAAGCTCTAAACCCTCAGAGGTAGTAATCACACCTGTGGGGAGAGGGGCATTCTTCTTACCAAACCACATGACCTTTGTTTTGGAGGTGTTCAGAACAAGGTTAAGGGCAGAGAAAGCTTGTTGGACACTAAGAAAGCTTTGTTGTAGAGCGTTTAACACAAAGTCCGGGGATGGGCCAGCTGAGTATAAGACTGTATCATCTGCATATAAATGGATAAGAGAGCTTCCTACTGCCTGAGCTATGTTGTTTCTGTAAATTGAGAAGAGCGTGGGGCCTAGAATCGAGCCTTGGGGTACACCCTTGGTGACAGGCAGTGGCTGAGACAGCAGATGTTCTGAATTTATACACTGCACTCTTTGAGAGAGGTAGTTAGCAAACTAGACCAAAGACCCCTCAGAGACACCAATACTCCTTAGCCGGCCCACAAGGATGGAATGGTCTACCGTATCAAAAGCTTTGGCCAAGTCAATAAAAATAGCAGCACAACATTACTTAGAATCAAGGGCAGTGGTGACATCATTGAGGACCTTTAAGGTTGCAGTAACACGTCCATAACCTGAGCGGAAACCAGATTGCATACCAGAGAGAATACTATAGACATCAAGAAAGACAGTCAGTTGATCATTGACACGTTTTTCCAACACTTTTGATAAACAGGGCAAAATAGAAATAGTCCTGTAACAGTTAGGATCAGCTTGATCTCCCCCTTAAAATAAAGGACAAACCGTGGCTTCCTTCCATGGGAACCTCCCTAGAGAGGAGAGACTGGAGAGGCGATGGAGATAGGCGTGGCAATGATAGGGGAACCAAGTTTACCAGATGGTTTTTTGGGGGTCATGTTTAAGGAGCTCCTGTAGTACCTTGGACTCAGTGGCCGTCTGCAGGGAGAACCTTTGTTGCGGGGCAGGGGAAAAAAAGGGAGGAGCATCGGGACTAGTCGCATTAGAAGCGGTGGGAGATGAGGAAATGCTGGACGGGCAAGGAGGCATGGGTGAGTCAAATAGGAATCCTGACTTATTGAAGTGGTGATTAAAGAGCTCAGCCGTGTGCTTCTTGTCAGTAACAACCACATCATCAATTTTAAGGGACATGGGCAGCTGTGAGGAGGAGGGTTTATTCTCCAGGTCTTTAACCGTTTTCCAGAACTTCTTGGGGTTAGACCTACAGAGAGAAAACTTCTCCTTAAAGTAACTAACTTTGGCCTTCCTGATAGCCTGAGTGCACTTATTTCTCATTTGCCTGAACAAGAGCCAGTCAGCCTGAGTACGAGTGTGCCGAGCCTTTCACCAAATGCAATTCTTGAGGTGGAGTAACTCTGCAAGATCACGGTCAAACCAGGGGCTGTTTTTAATTCTCATTTTCATTATGGGGGGTGTTTGTTAACAATACCACTCAAAATATAAAAATAAAAGGTCCAAGCATCTTCGACAGAGGGGATCAAGCTGATTCCATATCAATTTACAGAGGCTAGGTCATGAAGGAAGGTTTTTAGCAAGCGTCTATGACAAATCAGGACTGGTTGTTTCACTAAGCAGCCATTACGAACACAGGCTGTAAAACAGTGATCACTAAGGTCATTACAGAAAAGACCAGACTGATACCTCTCAGGATTATTTGTGAGGATAACATCGAGGAGAGTAGTCTTTTCTGTGTGTTTGGAGTCATACCTTGTGGGATTGGTAATAATCTGAGAAAGATTTAGGGAGTCCCATTGCTTTAGGACTTGGTCAGGTGGTTTAAGCATGTCCCAGTTTAGGTCACCTAGCAGGACAAATTCAGACTTAGTGTAAGGGGCCAGGAGAGAGCATAGGGCAGGTATGGTACAGGCCGGTCCTAATGGACGATGATAACACCCAGCAACAGTCAACGAAGAGCTATTTGAAAGTTTAATCCTTAAAACCAGCAAATTGTTTGGGGACAGACTTGGTGGACACAACTGAGCACTGAAGGTGATCCTTGGTAAAGATTGCCACTCCCCCACCTTATGAAGATCTGTCATGCCGAAAAAGTTTATAACCAGAAAGGTTAACATCAGTATTCAAAACAGTCTTCCTTAAGCACGTCTCAGTAATGACCAACAGATTGGAGCTGTGAACTCACACTTTCAATTGATACATTTTAGGTAACAAGCTTCTAGTGTTAACGTGCAGAAAACCCAGGCTTCAGTGAAGCAGATATCAGAGGACAAGTCAGAATTGGGGCTAGCAACAGTAGATGGGCCAGGGTGTACATGCACATTTCCAGATATCAACAATAATGCAATCAAGGCACGGCAGAAGACAGGGAGAGCTCTGCACTGTTGATTTATGAAATTTGAATGTTCATTAGATGGCAACAAGATCATGTTGTACAGCAATTTCATCAGGTAACATGAATACAAATGGTTAGAATAGGATGGGAGGCCAAAAGTCTGTGTAACCAATAAAGAGTCAGAGTCCCGAGTGTGGGAACAAACATAGTCTGTCCCACAGGTGGGTAAACAGGAGGCAAATAGCAAAATAGCAAAAGAGCAAAATGAACAAGAAAAAAACTATATAACGACTTGGGGCTAGCCATTGTAAGTTCAGAGTCACGTACCTGTACCAGACAGGGGGATACAAGCCAGGGCAGATGGTGAACAGATCACCAGGTGGAATACAAGCAGCAGTGCAGCAGGCAATGGGAGAAGGTGTCACACCCACTTGGGATAAGCTTATATTTCTGGAGATGATTTCTTGTAGAAAATGGCAGTGGATGGTCTCTGAACAGCTTCAAAGGCTTAGACACCTCTCTTCACACTTCACACCTCAGTGCTAATTGAAGTTGTATCAGGTCTGTCTCAGTTCCAGGATATCAGGTCTTTGTTTGCCAGAGCACTCTCTAGGGAATGCAAAAATGATTTGTGCAAAAATGTGGATTTCATACTTCACAAATGATTGAGCATGTGCTGAAAACTCATCAGAAATCGTCCTAATTTTCAGCATATCAAAAAGAATATCAAGATCGGGATATGGAACTCAGACAAGAGAAGCATACCTGGAATCAGTATAGCTTATTATGCTGAGAGAATACAGACATGCAATGTATACAGTCAGTTTTTGTCAACATGAAGAGAGAAAATAGGATGTCACATATTTCAGGATTTTGAATGAGTCCATATCTGGCCATTGGAAATGTCCATGTGTGATATTAGGAGTAATCCCAATCCCAAATCATTTAAGAACATTGGCCCATTCCTCCTGACAGAACTGGTGTAACTGAATCAGGTTTTTAGGCCTCCTTCCTCGCACACGCTTTTTCAGTTCTGCCCACACATTTTCTATAGGATTGAGGTCAGGGCTTTGTGATGGTCACTCCAATACCTTGACTTTGTTGTCCTTAAGCCATTTTGGCACAACTTTGGAAGTATGCTTGGGGTCATTGTCCATTTGTAAGACTCATTTCTGACCAAGCTTTAACTTCCTGAATGATGTCTTGAGATGTTGCTTCAATATATCCACATAATTTTCCTTCCTCATGATGCCATCTATTTTGTGAAGCGCACCAGTCCCTCCTGCAGCAAAGCACCCCCACAACATGATGCTGCCACCCCTGTGCTTCACGGTTGGGATGGTGTTCTCCGGCTTGCAAGCCTCCCCCTTTTCCCTCCAAACATAACGATGGTCATAATGGCCAAACAGTTCTATTTTTGTTTCATCAGACCAGAGGACATTTCTCCAAAAAGTACGATCTTGTGCAGTTGCTAACTGTAGTCTGGGTTTTTTAATGGCGGTTTTGGAGCAGTGGCTCCTTCCTTGCTGAGCGGCCTTTCAGGTTATGCCGATATAGGACTCGTTTTACTGTGGATATAGATACTTTTGTACCTGTTTCCTCCGGCATCTTCACAAGGTCCTTTAATGTTGTTCTGGGAGGGGTTGAAAAATAAATTTGAATAACTTCAACCTAAATGTATGTAAACGTCCGACTTCAACTGTATGTCTAAAAGACACATCTGGATTCAGAATGTGTCAGGATATGGTGAAAATCCACAAAACTCAAAATATGCATTGGAAATGGTCTGTATTCTCTAGAATGTAAAAAAAATGTGTCATGTTGTCACGGTTAGGTGGAAGGAGAGACCAAGGCGCAGCACACTCATAGTTCGACATTGTTTTATTTATACTAATACTATGTATATATAAAAACAATCCAAAAGTACGAACTCAAAACAAACACTACAATACCAAAACGTCACGTTCACCTAAACCACCACGAATGAAACGGACGTAACAAAAAGAGCACACTTACTTTAGCCGTGACTGCGACATACAACGACAACGACCCACACCAGAGTGAAGGACAGACTCAACATAAATGGGATCCATAATTAGAGACAATGCGGTGCAGCTGCCTCTAATTAAGGATCCAACCCAAACCCCACACAGAAACAGAAAAGAACAACACTGTCAGACTCTGACCATAGCTACATAGAGAAGCCTATTTGCTTCTCTATGGCCAGAGCCTGACACATGTAAAGATATCCCCTGATATGGACCCTTTTTGCCCAGTCCTATCTTTCTGCTGAAATTGGAATTATCTAGAGCCATGAATGGCAAAAATTGCCCTCAGAAAATGGACAATGATACACAAGGACTGGAAATAAACAAACTACAACATTTTAAATGATAGCTATGGCAGGACTGGAAAAGTGAGATAATGATGTTCTCACTACATCGTAATGTGTTTATCTTTTGAAAATGACGATAGGAAGTGTGAAATCAAGAGGAAACAAGTCATTATAACTTGCCACACTCTGGAGGGATAAGCCCTTCATGCTAAACTCCTAGTGCAATACAACCTAATTTAATCTAAGACACCATTTGTACTTCATCACGTTACACCCCTAGTGCACACACACACACACACACACACACACACACACACACACACACACACACACACACACACACACACACACACACACACACACACACACACACACACACACACACACACAGTACACGCACAACCGCCTCCTCACACAAACAGACACACACACACTGATGTTTACAAAGTGTTTTCTCTCCAGACAATTAGTCTGAGTGTAGGATGTCTTTATCAGACGGCAGGCAGTTAACATTGAAAGGTCAGACACTAAGGTGGGGTAATTTACTGCTGTTTCACCCATAAAGACTGTATATTTTCATATCCACTGAAGACATGAGTCCATAATAAAAAATAAAAAATAAACTTTAACTTTTTCTCTGTCTCAAAATGCACATCAGTCTTTTAAAATCATTGACATAGGTGCACGTGATAAAACGCTACGTTAGCTGTCCCATAAGTGACCCGTTTCAGAAAACTAAGCATATGTTGCAAGTCAGGACTTCACAGGAGAGCCATTTGAACGTTTTTTAATTTGATAAAACATAGTTTTTTGGCAGAAATGCCTTCTGGAACATGTGAACTTACGAGCCAGCAACCTTCCCACTAGCCATGACTGGCTAAAATAATGTCTGGGCTGGACATGTCGAGAGAGGGGTTCGGATTGGTCTGCCATTTAGAAGGCTTCTGTCTATTTGAGCTCAGTCTGTGTTGGTAATCCTGTCGAACGCGGCTTTTTAAAAAATGTATTGTGGTGTGGAGCTGCATGTGTTGCTCTCCACTTGAGCTGCAAGTGTTGCTCTCCACTTTCTGGAGGATCGAGTTTTGAAATCAGTAGAGTTAGAGTATGATAGCTAAGAGATGGCGAAAATCCCTGTCTCTGGATTACATCTTCAAACTAAGGGCATACGTGGCATGGGATTCGTGACAGGGAGACGCGTCCCTGTCACGACGCGTCCCTGTCACTCCATAGCTACATTTTCCGATATTACACATTTGAATTTTTGACGGAAAGTGGTTTCATTTCAAGTGTACTGTTAGCTAGCTAGATAATTGTAGCTGGCTGGCTCGTTAGCTAACGTTACGTGACATGTGTGATATTATACATTGTTTACCTAGCTAGATTCATTGTTTACCTAGCTAGCTAGCTACATGTCTTAAGCTAAATTGTACTGTTAGCTAGCTAACGTTAGCTGGCTGGATCCCTAGCTAACATTGGGTGTATGACATTATTATTCGTATCCCAGATCCGTTTGCTTTGCTAGTTAGAGCCTAATGTTAGCTAGCTAACATTGAACCTGGTTGGTTAGCTCCCTGCAGATTCATGCAGGGTAGTAATGACATGATAAGGCACTGTTCATTGTTGTTTAACTAGCTACAGTTAGGTGGCTGGCTCGTTAGCTAACATTACGTGATGTGTGTGATCTTACATTTTGTTTACCTAGCTAGGTTAATTGTTTACCTAGGTAGCTACATGTCTTAAGCTAAAGTGTACAACACCCGTTGAATATGGCCGGTGTCAGTAAACGTTGGCAAAAAAACGTAATGAAATCGTTGCCAGAAGAACTGGTTAGGCTCTTTTCATGTTATCCAGAGGTAAACAAATCATCGGGCAGGGCGTCAAGTGTGAGCTCTGAACGCTCCAAGAGCGAAACGAGATGGGTGGGGCTAAAGCTTAAGAGGGTGTGAACGATACTAAATGCGTGTAGACAAAGAAGAGATGCTGCTCCCTCCGTTACCACTTCCTCCCTATGGAGATGAACGGAAACTTCTGTTGCATCAGTAGGCTAATAACTTACATAAACACAACACAAACAGGTAGTCTATTTAGGCAAGCTATTTATAGGCAGCATATCAAACACAAGCAAGACCCAGACAGGCAGTCTAAATAGCAATTAAATGTCATTGCACATTGGCTAAGCAGGAGGCCATTCAAAGAAGTAGTGTTCTTTTTCAGAAACTCAGGCTACAATTTGACAAATAGCAGTAGGCACCTGGCCATCCAAAACGAACTCACCCACTGTCAAACTCTGGGTATCGGCTACATGCTTTGGCTGCACAGAGGTGGAACAGCTACTGAATTTCAGTCATGTACTGTTGATTAAATCGTGTGGACTCAGGCTACGATTATAAACTCATGTGCTGAAACGCGTCATCGGGTCTAACAGTCTCGCCCCGAACTGCACATGTGCAGGCTGTCAAATCAAAGGCAGTTGTTCATATAAAGTTGTTTTTGATGAAAATGAAAACCTGTCAGTTTGTCACTTGCACGAGGCTAAAACCCTGGATGGAAGTCCAGAGGGTAGCTGTAGATGAATCACTTATCCTGTAGGAGGTGCTGCCCAGCCTATTGTTATTTTTTATGATAGTGAATATCACGTTGTTTTAAAGGTACAAATTCAACTTATTTTATACAAGGTTTGTCTATGTAGAAATTTGGTTACCATGATGACATAATAAACAGTTTACGTTGATAACTTTTTTCAAATCCAATGTTTTTTCCACGTAGATTCCACGTCACAATACGTTGACAAATTACGTTGCAACAACATTGATTCAACCAGTGGGATAATATTAAAAGTCACAATTTTACACATATTTTATTATGTTTCATTTCAGAATATGTTACAGGATATAATCATGTCCAGCTGGTGAAGTTAGCATAGGGCTAAATGTGCCAGGTTATCTGATGGGAAAAGCTAACATTTGCAAGTATGGACCATCTCTCTACTCCTGTCACATATTTTACCGCTATATTTTAACCATATGCCCACCCTCTGTCCAGCTCTTCCTCTGTCTCTCATTCACAATCTCTTTCTTTCCCAATTTCTTTCCATATACCTAATAATATATAATTCCACCATAATTATACATGTAACCTCAACATGTATGGCTTGAACAATTTCTTTGGCATGTACTGTAAATAAGAGACAATGATAGGCTGACCTCATCCTCATTTCCTTATGATGGATTTCTACCAATTAGAGATTGTCTCAAATATGTTTGATTCTCCACTGTGGCACTATTAGATTACATAATGCTTTTAGAGATTGCTTATGTTACGTAAACTGAATCAAAGACAACATAACTCAAATGTTATTATAAAATACGTATTTAAATGAGAAATACTGTACATACGTTTGTGACAATCTCTCTTTGTTTTCCATTGATCTCAGCCTGGGTGCCCGTCTTCCTCCCTTCAGATGTTATAGACACCTGATACCACACGCCTCCTTGCATTCTTCCAACAACCTGATCGTTTTTTAAAGCTTTGATAAGTGACTGCTGAGTTTAAGGGGAATGAAAAAAAGAGAGAAACAGGGAGAAATGAAACCCATCAGAGCCGTTTATGGGCCTGACCTTTCTCTGCGCAGACCACACACTTTATTATCCCCTTACTCCGGCTCAGGACTCATTAGGAACGCCTGGAACGCCATCTGACATGTGGAATTCCATATACTCAACCAGACACATCTCCCTACAAACACACACACACACGCACACACACACACACACACATACACACACACACACACACACACACACAGATGTGCACCCACACACATTCTGGGTTCTGAGACAGTTATTAGTTTGGCAAGCTGAATGGGGATGACATCACAAGGCAGGCAGCGGTAAACAGTCTTGATTGGTGGACGGCCGTGGTTGCCAAGACAGCCGATGTCAGTGTTGGTGGTCTGTGGTCCCCATCCGTAGCTGTGCCTGAGGGCCAGTTAGCTAAATACATACAGTTCTCTCTTCTCTACAGAGTTGCAGGCAGCATGTGTTACACTGCTGAGGCTGATTAGGGTATTTGTGCATATTGTGTTTGTTTGAACAGAGGTATTTCAGCTCTCAAATCCTTGATACATGACAAGCTTGTCTGGTGCACTTAGATATGTATCATAAATATGTGTTCTAGTAATGTGTTTCGTTGATTCACCGATTTTTTTTTTTTACATTGGAACTGAAGTTCTATATAGCATATACTGTATGTTTGGCGCACAAGGAAGAAGGAGATGGAGAGAGAGATGGGGAGAGGAGGGAATAGAAATCACAAGGAAGGGATATGTGGGTGAGACAGAGAGAACAAAGAGCAGAGTTAACATGGGTAGGTCTATCCATCTCTTTTTGGATCCGACGCTAATCTAATAATCTGCTTTCAGGGACGAAGAGGGAAACTGAGAGTGACTTGTCTGTGATTGAGGTTCTGTGACATTACCATTACCGTCCAGGAAAACACCCAAATAGTGTGTGTGTGTGTGTGTGTTTCATTAGTCGTATGTACAGGATACATATGGTATACGCTGTTCAACGAAATGCTTACTTGCATTGAATAATACAATGTAAGAATGTGAACATAAAGTAAATGGCTCAGAATATAATAAAAAAATATATAATTTTAGCATAAGTATAATAGCGGAAGAGACTATTTATAGTCCAATATTTACACGTGTATCAGGGAAGGGAGGAAAGTGTTTAAATAGTTCAGTATTATCAATAGTAAATAAATGTTCAGCAGTAGATATAAACTCTCTGAGCCTGTAGGTATCAGACAGTAAGGGAGTGAACAGCTCATGGCTGGGGTGTGTGGGGTCCTTGATGACGCTGCGGGGACTTCCTCAGGCACCATTGCAAGTAGATGTCCTGGATGGGTGGGAACATGGCCCCAGTGGTGTACTGGGCCATCTTCACCACCCTCTGGAGGGTCTTGCGGTCGTGGATGGAGCAATTCACTTGTGCTTTATTCCAGTGTGTGCGTGCGTGCGTGCATGCGCCTGTGTGTATGTGTGTCTTTGACCAAGACTATGACATGAATCTAACTCTGAATGTGTAGGCTTGCACTTACACACAGAGTGAAAGTAGTCTACAGGGGAATGGAGAGGGGCCCTACAAACCAAGGTGTCAGCACTGCAGCCGTTGGTCGAACCAACAGGGTCAGCACTTCTGTCACATATGTGTCACAAGCAACCGCCATGGGTGACCAGCACTCAGCAAAAATGTCAGAGCCCTGAAAATGGTGGCACAGAATTTAGGAGAAAATCATTATATGGAGAGGTCAGTTAGGACTGCAGCTCAGAGCTGATAGAAGACCTTGGGTGTCAGTTTTGACAGGCGCTATGTAGATTTGTTTTGCTAGTGTTGTCATTAGTGGGTTCTAGAGCTCAGCTTGTAAAGGCCTTGGTGGTATGTGTATTGTTAGTGACATTTATGTGTGTTCTTGTGATGGGACAATGGTACTGTTTATGTTTGAACTGTATTTAAAGTATTCAGATATAAAATAAGAACCAAGTGTAGTTTTATTACATCATACCATATGAAAGTGTGTGTAGAATGATGAGGAAAATCCATTTTAGAATGAGGCTGTAATGTAACAAAATGTGTAAGGTGTCTGAATGCACTGTACACGGCAGACTGGAACCATTTACCTCTGTTTGGTTTTTAGCTACATCTTGTTTATTTTGATCCAAAATAAATGTTTACGTTCAAACGCTGATCCTGTGAAGTGGTGACATGCGACATACGCCTAGTTTCCTGAAACGAGTCACAAATGAAAAACATCACACATAATCATACAGAAGATGAATAGCAAATGGAGAGTGTGGGACTATGAGGACCTGTCTGCCTGTTTGTCAAAATTGAGTTATTTACAGCCTTGCTCTGTTCTATGTTCTCTACCTGCTGTTTATAGTATAGAATGCAAGATACACCATTCAAACCATTGACGGTTTGGAACTTATCACAGAATTATCTTTTTGCAGATAGAACCTTATAGCACTCTCGAAATCTTATAAAATTGAAAAGTATTTGTCTTGCATGAACAGCCAAACTGTGAACTATTCGTCAACATACCCGTCGCCAACTGCTATCTTCTGTTTCCGATGAACCACAACTAACGTCAACAGGTTTTCCAGGTGTTGTCAGGATGTGTATTTGCGTTACGTTGTTTCTAGCTCACTCTGACCTACAACCTTACAGTACAGTGGTTGGTAATTAATTAGTTTTAAAACAACCTGTTGAGTGTGCCAGAAACTCACCGGGACAGGAGGCGCACTGCTTGCCTCGGTGGGCGGTGGACAGGGGAGACAAATTGGCACTCTTGTCGGGCAAGGCCAGGGGGGCAAAGTGTACACGTTCCTCTGCCATATTTCTAAATGCATGCAGCTGGCCTATCTCAGTTTTCAATCCCATTCGAAATAAATACGCAGTGAAGCCAATGGAGATATGACTGGTTAAATTGAACTAGGCTGTCCAAATATTGTATCGCCTCATGGAAGCTTTTAAAAGGTCATTCCAACTACATTGAATGTTGTTGTAGGCGAGTTTGCACTTGTACACACCCAAAACGCACAACCACACACGTACGTGCACATACACACACACACAGTAAAACAATTTAATCTGATAGTCTCTATCTCTCTATTGCTACAGTTGTTGTCAGTTGACCCTGCAATGCCCACTCAAGTATAAGGTCAGGAGTAGAGCAATATCTATCTCTTACTTGATGCTTCCCCAAGCATAGAACAAGTTACATGGAAAAAGAAAATAGCTGTAGTTTAGAATCAAAATGAAAAGGATTGTAAAATTCTTAGTAGAACAACGGCTCAGGTGGTAAACTGACATATCATATAGCTATTTAGCTAACAATTTTATCAAAAGCAACTCCCAGTAGAGTGAATACATAGTGTACATGTTATTATCTAACGATTTTATCAAAAGCAACTCCCAGTAGAGTGAATACATAGTGTACATGTTATTATCTAACGATTTTATCAAAAGCAACCCCCAGTAGAGTGAATACATACAGAAGAGTGAATACATACAGTAGAGTGAATACATACAGTAGTGAATACATACAGTAGAGTGAATGCATACAGTAGTGAATACATACAGTAGAGTGAATACATACAGTGTACATACAGTGTATTATTGTGACGACAGTGGGATACAAACCTAGCACCACACAGGTCCACCTACTTTAAACCTACGGTCCTGGCGTCTCTAGCACCACACAGGTCCACCTACTTTAAACCTACGGTCCTGGCATCGCTAGCACCACACAGGTCCACCTACTTTAAACCTACGGTCCTGGCATCGCTAGCACCACACAGGTCCACCTACTTTAAACCTACGGTCCTGGCGTCGCTAGCACCACACAGGTCCACCTACTTTAAACCTACGGTCCTGGCGTCGCTAGCACCACACAGGTCCACCTACTTTAAACCTACGGTCCTGGCGTCGCTAGCACCACACAGGTCCACCTACTTTAAACCTACGGTCCTGGCGTCTCTAGCACCACACAGGTCCACCTACTTTAAACCTACGGTCCTGGCATCGCTAGCACCACACAGGTCCACCTACTTTAAACCTACGGTCCTGGCGTCTCTAGCACCACACAGGTCCACCTACTTTAAACCTACGGTCCTGGCGTCGCTAGCACCACACAGGTCCACCTACTTTAAACCACCACACAGGTCCACCTACTTTATTCTGCTCATCACACATCAGCAACTCACTCCCTCTCTTTTATGTCAACTCAGACAGTGGCGACTGAATGGAAAAAATATCAAATGGATGCTGGGATCTCCCCCACAATCTATAGGTATTGATTGAAGCTCAATGTTAAAGTCAAATCTCCCTACCGTCATTAGCCAATACTACACCAATCTCTATTAAAATTTGCTTATCAACTTGATTGGAGGTACACAATACACTCCCCGCCTCTTGTCATGAGTCGTCCGGCCGTTACCGAGAACCATATACTGGATTTTTTAACAGGATCTTTAGCAATTGATTTTTAAGAGTACTTCTTGCGCCAACCTAGCTCAAATTCTAGACGTCGAATTAAAAAGAGACTATAGCGTCCATAAAGTAATCATTGGACATTAGATTGTAGGTGCAACAGGCATAATTTATCGCTCTCAGGTGCTAATTTCAATTTCAACAAATGATGTGCTACCTTTAAGTAGCCTTTCTGACCATGCTAACATATTTTTTAGCCGAAACTTGGAGTTCTAACACCGGCTGGTTGCTCATCAACAACACAGATGCTTGCACCATGCTGCCACTGCCAGTCATAAGAAATGTATTCGAACAAACCTAGGCTACTATATATAGCTAGCTATACAGTGGAATTCAAGCAGAGGTTAATCAATACATGCAAACATATATTTTGATTAGGTAGCTAACTAGCTAACCTTATGTAGCTAACATTAGCTTTCTAGTACAAAGTCCAGCAGCTAGCCTCTGTTGCTAGCTAACACCAGTCAGCTGAAAGTTAGCTAGCTAACAAACAGGCAAATAAAGGTAGCTTGCCAATGAATGGGGTTTTGATTTCATTAGCTAGGCAGCTAGCTAGCTAGCTAGCTAACTTAATGTTATTTACATTTGAGTCATTTAGCAGACGCTCTTATCCAGAGCAACTTACAGTTAGCGCATACATGTTCATACTTTTTTTGTACCGGTCCCCTGTGGTAATCAAACCCAC
The DNA here is from genome assembly GCA_023634145.1 of Thymallus thymallus. NCBI lineage: Eukaryota > Metazoa > Chordata > Actinopteri > Salmoniformes > Salmonidae > Thymallus > Thymallus thymallus. The sequence continues at coordinate 3,124,526 of CM042401.1, read as the reverse complement.
AACTGTGGGATTGCAAGTGACCATCTGAGCTACACGGGACTATACCAGTCAGATGAGAGCTAATGTTGGCTAGGTAGCTAACCAACAAGCAAGGGAAGCTAGCTAACTAGCTAGCTATATTTTGCCAAATAAAGTGACAGCATTTTAGCAACATGAAATCTTATTAAAAATCTGTTCATATATACTCCCAGGAAGAATATGCCACATTTCTATTACATTTTCTGACAAGCGAGCACTTAGGTATGGTCATTTTCATAAATTCATAGAAGTGGAAAAGCGGCCGTGCGTTTGGACAATTAATACACTGCAGTAAATAAAACCTAATAAAAACATCTGTCTACACAGACCAGTGCTCCATAGCCAATCAAAGCTTCAGTAGGCCTATATGCAAATAAGCTATTTGCCACACTTTGAACTGGGCTGTGTGTTTACAGGAAGTAGCAACAGCATGACTTTAGATCATTGGAACGCATTTGCCAAAAGCCACAAAATACACCTGAATGGATTTCTGCAAATATGTAAATACCACTGGAATCCTCTTACATTTGGGAACTTTACAGTTCTATTGATCAAACAACCATGAAAAGGTACTCTCTCTCCCTCAGTTATGCACATCAACAACAACAAGAAGTACAACTAATGCTAGTCAGAGCAAGATTAGCTAAAATCTAACGAGGAAACACTATCTACATAAACCCTCTGACACTTTTTCAGCTAGCTGGCCGTCTAAATTGCACTGATAAACGATGGGGTATAGTAGCCTGCTCGTACTTTACAATGTTTACAATGTTGACATCAGCAAACTGCTCGCCTACACAACACGATACACATGGTCTGTGGTTGTGAAGCTGAATGGACATAATTCCAAATGATGTTGAAGGCAGCTTATGGTAGAGAAATAGACATAAAACTATCTGGCAACAGCTCTGGCTGACATTCCTGCAGTCAGTATGCCAATTGCATGCTAGCTAACCAAATGACACCTGCATCTCTAGCTGTAGCCCCTTACAAATGTGAGGGGAAACAGTTGGTCACTCACTCACTCCTCCAATGACATGGCATCCTCCCAGAAGCTAGCTAGCTAGCTAACGTTGGGGTCCATGTTTGTAGCTTGCTAAATAAATGGATACACTTGCTCAGGGGTGTCGAACTCAATCAGCACATTAACCATATTGAAAACACAACGAATTTGCGGGCCAGACATTGTTTTCACAGAAAAACTGCAACCCAAACTGGCCATTGTTTTATTTGAAAAAATATGGCCCTTTATAATGTCCATTTATGCACATACTGAAACAACCGACGCTGGAGATGAGAAGCAGGTACGAGGAGTTTAACATTTAATTGCATGGACATAGAACAAGACAGTAACAGCGTTAGAACCGGGCAAACAAACGACATACGAGAATCATAATTAATGCGGGGAACAGAGCTGGGGAACAGACAGATATAGGGAAGGTAATGACATGAGTGAGTCCAGGTGAGTCCAATAATCGCTGATGCGCGTGACGAGGGAAGCAGGTACGAGTAATGATGGTGGCAGGAGTGCGTAGTGCAGGGCAGCCTGGCGCCCTCGAGCACCAGGGAGGTAGAGCGGGAGCTGGCGTGACGCATACTGTAGGATGCTGTATGTAGCATTTTAACATATTAAAACAAAATAGATAAATAATATTCATCCAGCCTTTGCTGCTATGCTTTCATATGTGCATAATATGCTGCGACCCCTAATCAAAAATAATAGTAGCTACTGTATAAGTTGATGTAGCATTTAAACTTAAAAACATGTTTTGTATTTTCTTGGACTCAAGATGTAGCTATTGTAGTTGAGTAGCCAACATACACTACTGCTCAGATATTGCTGTAGTAGGCCTACATGTTTCTCTGTTGCGTGGTGCTTCGTTGCAGGTTTTTTGTTTATTAATTGTCCAGCTTTAAAAACCAAAGTCAGAATGCAACATCTTAGTAGCCTAGCTAGGACTGTGGCATGCTCTGTACACATTCCCTCCACTAAAGCAAGGCAATTGAAGTTGAATTCACCGACACAATCACATCAGGCTGTAATTTCATAAAGTACTGTAGCTGACTCATCGGTTGAGTAGTTTATACTCATTTGTGTGTCCTATTCGGCCCGCAGGCCTTGTGTTGACATTTCCAGCCTTAATTTCAGTTTAAAAAAAATTAAAACTGAAAACGGTGTATCCCGAATGGTTTGTGGCAGCAAACACTGTACTAGGCCTGCTGTGATTTACACCTGATAGCAATATTTTTTGACTACCAAGAAATGTATTTGTGAATTATATGAATCATGCATTGAACTGAATCCATCTATTCTGCCAACAATGCCTTAGTGTACGTCATGGAATGTAGAGTCAAATAGAACCTAGTTTTAAAACCTCGTATAAAGTTGGTTTTGAAGCATGAACTCTGAATTTTATATTTTTGACTGATATTATGATTGTCTGTTTGTTTCATACCTGTAGTTAAGTACTTAAAACACTGTCAGTTCCACTTTAAGGATTTTTTACATAAGGCTGAAGTCGTTATGTGTAAACTGCTGATCTAGACACGTGTGTAATCGGAGCACAAATAAACTAGCGAACGTCCTTGGCTCCTGTGATACCCAATTAACTTTAGTTCTCTATGCGCTTGTTAATGTCCTCCTCCCACTGGAACGTTCAACTCCTCCACTGTGTGACGTCAGAGTAGACAACCGTTGTCCCGGTGAACATTCGGATGGACCACCTCTGACACACCAGGGCTGTCCCCTTTGTGTGTCCCAAGTCGTTTCTACCGAGGTGGATGACTGATATATTCACGGTCACACCTCGCCTTGGCAAGAGAGAATATTTCAGAACCCTTCCATTGAGAACAGCTCATCCATGTTTTGCGCACCTGTAGTCCTCTAGCCAGCTACATTGTGTAATTGCATAGTAAATAGTAAATATTTGCTTCAGTCTTTGTTTCCTTGCTCGTAACAATTTGATTTGAGCAATGATCAGTAGGATTATGAGCTGGGATCTTATCAATAAATAAAACGCAAAACATTGAGGAGAGCATGTGCGAAGGTGTATTTATAATGTTATATAATAATACTGCGTTGTCTTGGCTGTGTGCTTAGGGTCGTTGTCCTGTTGGAAGGAGAACCTTCGCCCCAGTCTGAGGTCCTGAGCGCTCTGGAGCAGGTTTTCATCAAGGATCTCTCTGTGCTCCGTTCATCGTTCCCTCGATCCTGAATAGTCTCCCAGTCCCTGCCGCTGACAAACATCCCCACAGCATGATGCTGCCACCACCAAACTCCAAGCGGGCTGTTATGTGCCTTTTACTGAGGAGTGGTTTCCATCTGGCCACTCTACCATAAAGGCCTGATTGGATGAATGCTACAGAGATGGTTGTCCTTCTGGAAGGTTCTCCCATCTCCACAGAGGAATTCTAGAGCTCTGTGTTCTTGGGGTCCTTCAATACTGCGGAAATGTTTTTGTACCCTTCCCCAGATCTGTGCCTCAACACAATCCTGTCTCGGAGCTCTACTGACAATTCCTTCAACCACATAGCTTGGTTTTGTGGGACCTTATATAGACAGGTGTGTCCAATCAATTGAATTTACCACAGCTGGAACTCCAATCAAGTTGTAGAAACATCTGAAGGATGATCAATGGAAACAGGATGCACCGGAGTTCAATTTAGAGTCTCATAGCAAAGGGTCTGAATAATTATGTAAATAAGGTATTTTCTGTTTTTTATTTTTAATAAATTAGAACCCTGGGGTATTTTGTGTAGATTGATGAGGAAATATTTGTATTTAATCCATTGTAGAATAAGGCTGTAATGTAACAAAATGTGGAAAATGTCAAGGTGTCTGAATACTTTCCGAATGCACTATATATATTTTTTGTTTTTAATGGTCCCTCCCCCCTCACTCTATACAGGAAGAGACACAGACATAAATAAGCAACAAATGAAAGAAGGGAAAATCAATGCAGAGACATTAGACCTTTCATTAAGAGCCTTAAGGGGCCGTCCTCCCACTAAATGTGCTGAGAAGTTGGGCGCTCTGCTGATTCATGGAGTGCTGTGCTGCAGCAGCATTGTCTGTGTGTGTGTGTGTGTGTGTGTGTGTGTCTGTGTGTGTGTGTGTGTGTGTGTATGTGTGTCTGTTTGTGTGTGTGTGTGTGTGTTTGTGTGTGTGTGTGTGTGTGTGTGTGTGTGTGTGTGTAAGATATTCATAAACCCCAGCGCACCGACAGACACACACTGCTGAACTGAAGACTGAGTCATTATTTCAGACCAGGTTTAAGTGCCAGATACAACCAACATTTTTAAAGGGCTTAATCGCCCCAAAAGGCTGGGACATTTTATTACAGATAAAGTCACTTAATTGTATTCAGGTTTTTTTTTCCATAAGAAAGTATTGTCCATTGTATTGTTTTAGACTGTAAGAGTATTGTTGATATATTAGCATTATTCTACTTTTAATGAGTAGTCCACCACTGCAAGAGTAACTGACAGGTGAGAAAAGTACATGTTTAAAGTTATAGCCGGAGGTAGTAGTGTTGTCCTCAAATATCCCAAGTACCTGACAGGTAACACATAAACTACAAAAAAAAAAAAAGGTTGCCAAACACACAGTATACCAAACCCTGACAGCAACATTTACATAATGTTGATGTGAAATGTCTGCCTCCCAAAAAAAAGTTAACTGGGGCTTTGGCTGGATATTTCTTCCTGTATTGATTTAAACGTACAAACAGAAGTAAATAACTAAAACCCAGCAAGGTCCTGAGGGACTTACGGTGCAGAAACACACACAAACACACACTCATATTAGTGTTTGTTTACCATTTGGTAGCATAGCAGCTGAAAACAGTTCACACCTGCTCTCCCTCGGGGCCTGAGAAAAATGAATGGACATTTAAACATAGAGTTTAGCACCCCAGTCCTCCTTGCTTAAATTATAAACATAAACAGTCATTAATAAAGAGAAATAAATAGCCTGGCAAACAGGGGTTTTCTCCTAGCATGCTGCAATAGTGACTACTGGGTGTAACCTCTACAACAGTTCTATGTTAATGAGCTAGTCTCAAAGACAGGCTAATTGTTGCTTTGTTGTTGTTTATTTGTTCTGTTTGTCACTGAATAAATGTGCTCTATAACTTTGGGTATAAGATAATCAATTTCCATTGAGAGATATATGAAGCTTTATCTGACCATTTATTTTCATTTCTATTCTTATGTTATACGATTGTTACTGTAATAGGCATTTGATTTCTAATGATAGCCTTTTCTCTACGACAGAAATTTCCCCATTGCAAAAGGTTCTTTATGAATGGGGCTTGCTTGATAAGCGTTAATTTATAGGTCATGTAAAAGAAATGAGGACCAAGGCACTCTTCATTTAATAAATTATTTGCATGGCATGTTCGATGGAACAAATATTTAAAAACTTGTTTCTGTTACATGGCCTTCATCAGGGAGCACAAAGATATGATAATGTAACGTCACAAAGATATGATAATGCAACGTCACAAAAATACGATAATGCAAAGTCACAAAAATATGTTAATGCAACGTCACAAAGATATGATAATGCAATGTCACAAAAATACGATAATGCAACGTCACAAAAATATGTTAATGCAACGTCACAAAGATATGATAATGCAATGTCACAAATATATGATAATGCATCGTCAAAAGATATGATAATGCAATGCCACAAATATATGATAATGCAATGTCACAAAGATATGATAACGCAATGTCACAAATATATGATAATGCAATGTCACAAATATATGATAGATAGATAGATAAATTATTTCCTACATTCGTTTTTTGGGACAATTTCAAACATTTAAAGTTATTTGCCAAACACTGTCATAATTATATATGTATTAATGTTCCGATCTATATAGCAATAGCATACACAATGTCCGCTCAATCAAGTAAGGACAAGGTGCAAATATGAGTAACCACTCTCCTCCCATTGAAATAGATGCATCCTTGTCTACATATTTTCTGCGGAACTCAGACGTTCTAGAACGCTTTCCAGCCCTCTGTATTAAACTACTTTCTCTGTGTTACAATGCCGCCTGTTCCATGTTATCTGACAGAATGCACAACAAAAACATATCCCAGTACTGACTTGCATTGTTCACGAGTCTCTCATCTAGAGTCCAAGTCAAGTCTCAAGTCAATTGATCACGAGTCTAAGGCAAGTCGCAAGTCATTTTCTTTGCAACTTAAGTGCTCAGACTCGAGTTTCCATCTCTGATGACCAACTTACCCCTTTTTACAAAAGAGCACTACAAGGACCTACTATTATGTACCCCAGCAGGTGTTCCCTTCTTTCTTTTTTCTATTGGTAATTTATAGGGTTTGATTTCAAAGTCACACCCAAAATGTCTGTCTTTAGATATGGAACATCGGCGGTGCTTTCCATTCTGTCAAGGGCATTACGGAAGGATGCATTCACACAGCAGGAACATTCACTTTGAAATGAGTTATAACCTGCAGAACGCCATGAATCACTTCTTGACTTGTCCTGTTCACTTCTCTCTCGCTTTCCCCCTCTCTGCCTCTGTCTTTCTATTTCTCACCTGTACACACACACACACACACCACACACACACACACTCGCACACGCTCACGCTCGCGCACACGCACACACACACACACACACACACACACACACACACACACCACACCACAACACACACACCACACACACACCACACACACACCACACCACACATACACACACACACACACACACACACACACACACACACACACACACACACACACACACCACACACACACACACACACACACACACACACCACACCACACACCACACACACACACACACACACACACACACACACCACACACACACCACACACACACACACCACACCACAACACACACACCACACACACACCACACACACACCACACCACACCACTACACACACACACACACACACACACACACACCACACACACACACACACACACACACACACACACACACACACACCACACACACACACACACACACCACACACACACCACACACACCACACACACACACACACACACACACCACACACCACACACACACACACACACACACACACACACCACACACCACACACACACACACACACCACACACACACACACACCACACACACCACACACACACACACCACACCACAACACACACACCACACACACACCACACACACACCACACCACACCACTACACACACACACACACACACACACACACACACACACACACCACACACACACCACACACACCACACACACACACACACACACACCACACACCACACACACACACACACACACACCACACACACACACACACACACCACACACACTACACCACACCACACACACCACACACGCACACGCACACACACACACACACACAACACACACACACACACACATTTAAGCATGTCCATCTAAAAACAAATTGTCCCAAAGCAAGCCCACTCACTACTCAACCTGTCATAATAAAGTTAAACTACGAGTTCTATAATTGCCATGGGTTGTTTCATTGTTTTCATGCCGTGGAAAATATGGGGAGAAAGTCTATTTCTGAGAAACAGAGAGACTGTCAGTAATGTATCTGTACGGCCACATGTCTGAAAAACTGAATAAGTTGTTAGGAGAAAAGAGAGCAACTCTTTATGTTAAGGTGCGGGTTATTAAAAATGATTATTTTTTAAAAGGTTGCTGCAATAGCTATTTATGGACACGGTGGCTGTAATTGCTTCCTTCAGCTCTCATCATGACTGTAATCGCCACTCCTCAACCATTCATATCAGCCATGAATAAAGATCAGACTCTTCAAGTACTGGCCTAACTGGAAAAGAGCATGATGTGGCCAAGACTGCATGAGAAGGAAAGAGAGGTAGAGCCACAGTAGATTGAGCTGCCCTCCATTCCTTCCTTATTATTTTTCATGCTACAATGAAACGCCAACTAATAAGTCTAACATAACTGTTTCATTATGTGGTGAACACACAAAACAGACAGAGGTTGAGACTGTTGTTTTTCAATGCTCTGTGATTGGCTGATCCGAAGCCTTGGTAACAGACTGGCACAGTCATGGGCATATGTCTGTAAGATGTAGGCTTGCATGTTAAAACTTTTTTCAGCATTTTTACTGATCTTCCATTTATTTCAAAAGTTGCTCAATATCTCTTGCAGGTTAATTTTCAATACATGTACGTTGATTAGACTACGAGGCCTCGTTACATTTCATTTTGGTTATAATTATACCAATATTGTGAGTTCTCTTATGTCATTTCTCCTTGATGATGTTGATAGTTTTGTATACAGTGAGGCCTTTGGTATCTCTAAATGTCTATAATTACCCATAATCCTCTCTTTAAACTTTGTGACGTGTGGATTAATGAATTGATGGGCTTCCATAAATATGTGGCACGCATATTAATTGAAACATGCTGCAGGGTTCACCCTATAATGACTACATTTTCAAACAAATCTATCGTAAAGTTAACATGAGTGATCTTCGTGGTAGTATGGCATGCATCTCATAGCATGACATGTTCTATTGTCATTATTTCAATAAATGTTTGCCTTTTGTAAATGATCATGTATATAAAAATGCATAATAGTTATTATTTTTATGATTTTTATGATATTGAGGTGGGCTGCTAATCTTTGTTTATAATCTTTGTTTAAAGTCCTGGGCTGAGTGTGAACAGGAGTCTTAGTCTCTAGTGAAGAATGAACACACAGAGGATTATCAGGAAAGGTAACTCAGTCAGCCAAACAAAACTCATCGAAAGCACAGCTTTATAAGCAGTACAGACAATAGACATAGTTTTATATGCAACACTGTTAATATCATGAACAGTGGCCACGTACGTATTTCCTGAAAAGAAGGCAAGAAAACAACTGGGTTTTAATTACACAACATAATAAAAACGTAGCTCTTTAGTTGGCCAGCAGGCGTTGGATGTACGATCAAGTCGCTGATGACAGACGCGGTTAAACAAAGGGGAAGTTAATTAGTAACGTTCATAGTTTTTTGAGTTTGACTCAGAGCACTGGGCGCCGACGCAGACTGATGATTGAGTTATGACAGAGGCTCTACTTAGCCTCTCCGCTGAGCTAGCAGTCATATCCCTAATTAATATACACACTTATTATTTGGAGTAGGAAGCCCTGTATTTCAGTGTGTTTATTTATTTGAATGGGCACTGAAAGACTGTTTGTCGGTCTCCAAAGCCCCCGAAACCTGAAGTGAAAGCAAAGCTGTTGATTCAGTCAATCATTCTGCTCCTTCCCTTGCATATTTCTTTTGTCAGGTAATGGGCTCCAATCGATTGCCAACAAATGGCTGCTAAATGGCTGTTATGCTAGTGTGAGAATTACTGTAGGAACATTCAACATTTCATTTTAGAGGCAGAAATTCTAATTGTCATGAAATATTACGTTTTACATTCAACTGCAGACGTGGCAGAGTCGTTCCACTTGATGGCTTCTATGATGAACAGAACATTGATTGCCATTATTTTTCCCTCGGGACTCTAAAGCACCTCGGAGAACCACTTCACAGTTGAAGAAGAGGGACTTAAAAGAAATTGCAGCCACTAGCATCAGCGTAATAGAGGCCTTTTACAAAAACAAAGTCTGAAAAGTGGAGATTACTGTCAATGAAAAATTGGGAATGGGTTTTGAAAGTGCTATGAGACTTATGATTGACTTATTTGAGGTTAATAAATCATCTGGCTCTTTTTTGTCTTTGAATATCATATGCTATGGTGATCAAGTCTTGCATGTAAAATGACAAAAACACCATGGTTGAACAGTCAATACAACGGAAGTTGGGAGAGTAATTACTGTATATTGTACCAGTGGTCAGTCAATGCTTAGATTTGAAAATTTGCGTTGTTATTATTTATTTCATTAGCTCTTAGTTTACAGTATATGGAAGATAGCAAGCCTGTGATACAATTTTATAAACTTTAGTTAAGTTAAATATATATTTAAAATACCCCACCAACCATTCTCTATCTTTGAGCTCATCCAACCACCAATCAATCACGTGTCTAACTTCCAAGTTTTGTGTTCTTGCATGGAAACTTCAGGAAGAAGTCAGTAACTTTGGTGGCTTGGCAGTAACACACTAAGCTGCAGAGTCTGGTCACGTCCTTATCCAAAACCATGAGGTCTGATCCCTCTTCCAGATGTAGAGCTGACTGGGAGACCCAACACCAGATAAGGGTCAAGCTGAGAATATCATCGATCAACTTCAGGACCAGACTGACTGCCAGGTCAAAGTGTGCGTGTGTGTGTGTGTGTGTGTGTGTGTGCGTGCGTGCGTGCGTGTGTGTGTGTGTGTGTGTGTGTGTGTGTGTGTGTGTGTGTGTGTGTGTGTGTGTGTGTGTGTGTGTGTGTGTGTGTGTGTGTGTGTGTGTGTGTGTGTGTGTGTGTGTGTGTGTGTGCTCCAGCCTGTGATACGAAAAAGCTGATGACCCACCACTTCAGTTCTACCCACGATGAAATAGCTGCAAAATCTCAGCTCAAGCAGGCCCATAACATATAGGAAGAATACATCTCAGCTCAAGCAGGCCCATAACGTATAGGAAGAATACAACTTGTATTCATGTCTGTTCCAGAAAATATGAATCAAATAATAAAAATGTAATCTCTATTTGAACAATTCCAATAATTACAACTTTGAATGTATTTCCTCATTCAAACACTCACATAGTTATTGTGACTAAATACAGTACATTAAATAAAGGTTAAATATAATAAAATAAAAAACATCACGCTAGTATTTATTTTCAACGTCCAGAATTCCCTGTCTAATTCAAACACAATTTAAACAATCTAAATGGTCAGAGTGTACATTTAATTCTCCTCTTCATAAAGATACACCGTGTTCCAAGTAAGTTTTGCTGTTTTCAATTTGTGCTTTTAGGGCCCTCTGCCCTGGTCCGTCTCATCCATCAATTGTATTTAATTAAGTCCCTTTATCTCTGCACGCTGGGCACAAAAAGTTCAAAGCTTTTAGCATTTAGAGCTTTATTAAATGTGTTCTACATGCCGTTTTACCAATGATATCTCTAATGCATCCTTGACATCCATCAGCAGCGTACATAATTACAGTCCTTTTGCATCAGGTGGACATTTAAGCTTCCTTTTTTTTAACTCCTGTACGCAAGCCTAGATATATTACGTCTGGCGTCTAACCGAAAACATGTTTCCTGAAGCGGTCAAGTAAAGTAGTATCAAATTAATTTGAAAAGTTATTCTTTCTCTGGTACTTCCCCCAGTGGGATAGGAGAAGTATGTGACCCTACGTTGAGTCAGCAGGCGGTTCTGGGGCGTGTTTTTCTAGTGTTCTCTTATCTGCTAAAAAAGAGTGTGGTCTAAGATCCAAAGTAATATTGCGGCTGTTCTCTCAGATAGATATCAGTGGAAACGTGGTTCTAGTTAAGTCTGAACAGGATGCGGTGGATTGAAGGCCACTCTCTCCATGCAAATACTAGGAGGGAACATGATCTAAACAGTTATACATTTTTGAGGGAGGAATAACATGGAGGATCAAACATGTACTGTAGGTCCATGATCATTTAACCGTGAAAATATTGGAAGAGTATATCTCTAAGTAATGTATTAAGAGACAATTTACTGGAGCTTATGAGATGTTATCCTCTATTATTTTTGGGGGATTTATTATTGATTAAAAAGTTTAGGTCATGTGGAAACATTGAGTTGTACGGAGACATCTATGAGAAAGTTCATGGCATTATGAAACTTCGAAACTGTAAAAGGGACCTACATAAAATCACATGGCTTGCATTTGAAAGAAAATAAGACTGGACATTTTTGTGTTCTCAGCAAGGTCAGAGATAAAGAGAGTGAACAAGAGAGAGAAAATAAGAGATGGAGAAAGAGGGAAAGAGAGAGGAGTTGAGAGAGAAGACAAGTAATACTTTCTCCTACCTCTAGGGGGAGACATAATGTGGGAAACCTCACCCTGCCTCCTCCCTCCTCCTTCACAACACCCCAGTCGAAAAACAACCATTACTCACTCTGCTCCCTGTTCCGATGTTTATGCCAACAGTGGCGTGAGTCTTAACTCAATCTCAGGTCTGTGGGAAAATGTGTGATCAGGGTGAGGGCAGAGCCACTGGTTGCCCCATCCCCCCAAACCAGAACGGGTGATTAAGAACTGCAATGAAACTCTGACATATCATTGGAAAAGTATTCGAATGTCAATGAAGTGACATTGATGTTTTGCTGTTGTGCTTTTTAGAGTTATATTGCTTTGTTGTTGCACTGTCTCTCTGAAAGCTCTCTTTATAGTTGGTAATATTTTCTCTGTGTGTGTGTGTGTGTGTGTGTGTGTGTGTGTGTGTGTGTGTGTGTGTGTGTGTGTGTGTGTGTGTGTGTGTGTGTGTGTGTGTGTCCTCGTAAGGATACAAGTTACTTGTGTTCTCAACATCATGTTTTTTTGTGTATTCGTGTGTGTTTGTTTGTGTATTCGTGTGTTTCGTGCATGTGTGTGTTGCCGTCCTGGGAAAATAAATGACATCCACCCCACTCATATGTGTTTGATAAAAATCTTCCTGGTCTCTCTCCACTCGTCCTCAACCACTAACCAGCTCCAGGTTTAGCCTTAACTGCCTTCCATTTTAACATGCAGGTTCTAATCACAGCCAGCCGCACGGGCTCTACACACACACACACACACACACACACACACACACACACACACACACACACTTACCGCACAAACACACGAACACACACACACACAACAAACACCACCCATACACACATCACTGATATGGCTTCAATTGCCTATTTATGCTAATAGAAGTCTACTGTGACCAATAAAGTGTAATGCCTACGGGGTGGTTTACGAATGTATGTGAAGCCAGCGAATAACATGATTTTCTGTTCATATTTACAGAGGACTAATTTAATATTTCAGTAAAAGTTGCCTGCGTGAAGATTAATAACATTGATAGTTTTTGTGCATCACGAGGTGATTTACAAGACATGGCCCTGAGGTGAGCATAGATTAAACATGGGGCTTACTTTATTCTCAGCTGTCACTGTGTGGAGAGAGGTTTGGAACGCTCTGGGTGGGTCCGGACAGGAAGGAAATGTATGTTTTCCATCTAGAGCAGAGCTGTGTGTAAGACCTCTGAGTCGCTATTTATGTGTGCACTACAAACCACTCATCATTTATTAGAAGCTAACCACATGAAAAACAATGGCAGTGATGATTGAATCAACACAGTATTTTTACTCTGTTTGTGAAAATGTCCAATGCCTGAACTTGAAGAGCTAATGTCCTTGTTTTTCTCTCCTCCTGAAAATCTCTCTCTCGCTCTCTCTCTCTTTCTGTCTCTTTCTCTCTCTCACACACACTACACTGACACTCTCACACAAAACCCAAACACATTCACATAAACTGCATACACACTTTCACACACACTTTCACACACTTTGAACTGTGATGTGATGACGTTTAATCAACGTTGAACTGTGATGTGATGACATTTAATCAACGTAGATAACTGATTGAATTTACAAAAAGTCATCAGTTTAAGGGATTTTTTTTTTCACCCAGCTTTTCAACTAAATCTGATGACATTGTGATATTTCTTGTTGATTTCATGTTGAAATTCACGTTAGCTGAAAATGTTGATTTGACCCTGTTCATTAAAGAGGCTGGGAGGTGGGTGTGCACGGTCAATTGTCTGGTACAGAGGCCCATCTACCTACTGTAGCTGGCAGATCCAGAGCACCGGGATCTCAGAGCCATTACCACGCACACGCATTACCACTCACACACATTACCACTCACACACATTACCACTCTCACACATTACCACTCACACACATTACCACTCACACACATTACCACTCACACACAATACCACTCACACACATTACCACTCTCACACATTACCACTCACACACATTACCACTCACACGCATTACCACTCACACGCATTACCACTCACACACATTACCACGCACACACATTACCACTCACACACATTACCACTCACACACATTACCACACACACATTACCACACACACACATTACCACTCACACACATTACCACGCACACACATTACCACTCACAAACATTACCACTTACACACATTACCACGCACACACATTACCACGCACACACATTACCACTCACACACATTACCACTTACACACATTACCACGCACACACATTACCACGCACACACATTACCACTCACACACATTACCACACACACACATTACCACGCACACACATTACCACGCACACACATTACCACTCACACACATTACCACGCACACACATATACACACACACACACATATACACACATGCTGCCATCCACCATCCACACACTGCTGCCAGAGTGACTGACAGGCCAATTCAGACCCATGGCCTTCGCTAACAAAGACTGAGTGAGTGGGTGACTGTGTGCGTGTACGTGTGTGTGTGCATGCGCGCTTGTGTGTGTGTGTGTGTGTGTGTGTGTGTGTGTGTGTGTGTGTGTGTGTGTGTGTGTGTGTTCTTGAGAGAGGGAGGTACAGACGAGTGAGATAATGTCCACAAATGTTTATTTTCTCTAAATATGTTTTGCTTAAATTGGCAATGAAGCATTATTGAATAGAATTTAATTGAATACAAAGAGAGTGAT
>CM042401.1:3077282-3104782 GCA_023634145.1 Thymallus thymallus | reverse complement strand
CTTTACAGATGTCTGTCTGTAAGGAGTAAAGAGGTAATGGAAAAGATAATGGTTCTCAACAAAGACTGAACTTAAGAGAAAATAAGACATTATCTTGACCGGAAAGTTAGAAAGACATTACTGCTTTGAGGTATAGGCAGGAAATGAAAAAGCTTAGACTGTACGTGTCATTCAAGCCATTAGATTAGAGTGAATGTGTGTTGTATGGGGTATTAAAGTAGATTGGATGTAGTTACCACTGTATTCAAAGAGATGCAGAAAGCCAGTGCATGCTGCAACACTTTATTTTACAATACCAACTTTATCGCTTTTCTAATTAACTATTTACTGGGAAATTATGGCTGCTTTCTGTTACTTAGAAATAATTCAAGATAAACTGTCCGCTACCTGGTGCATAGTTGTCAGGTAGCATTGGGCTTGTTTCAATGAATCCCAAAGAAACAAAATAGCAATTATTGTGTTATTAGAATTTTACATTGTAGCTCATACGTAAATTCCAGGTATACACAGGACTGTAAAATAAAGTGTAGGAGTCCATGTTTCCTATAACCCATATAGTCATGTGTTATGTGATACTGTATGTACTGTATAATTAGTTTACGACATTCTCCTAAACAGTAATCTGATTTAGTACAGGAAGCAGAATCATTGGTTGTTTATTTGGTCTTCATGGGAGCATGAGGCAGTTGCTTATATATGTTGGTACTGTAAGTCACTCTGCCTTTCCAAACATGTCTATTACTCGGTCTGACTTCTATTAAAAGGCGTTGTTTAATTAGGTCATTATCTTGACCCTAACATGTGTAGCATTAAACGACTGTGTTCTCCTCTTTCTGAGCCTCCACAGCGGCATATCTGGACACTGCCTCTGTCAGCCATAAATCTGGGCCATAACCAGTGTTATTGAGGTGGTGTGATTATTACTCATCTGTAACACCATCAACAATTTGTTCCCCCTGACACTTCCTGGTCAGTGATGCCAGAACTGATTACTCGCTGTGTCGATAAGAAACTCACTCTAGCCTCACACTAAAAATCACCTCGGCTCAAAATGAATCTCTTTATTTTACCCAATCACTTTACTGCAGACGTTCACATCCGTGAAGCTAATTCAGTTCTAGATTGTATCAATACAGTGGCAAATTTAGGGGCCTGGAGTCAAGAAGCAAGAAGACCTGTAAATCCAACATGCCACTGACTGTGACAATGAGTGTCAGGGCTTTAGTAGAGTCATCTAGTGGTGGATTGTACCAGCATTACAACACCATTATAACAACACCCTCAAGAGAAGATCAAAATAATACATGTACAGTAGCTACTTATATTGTGTTATTGATTGTGTCAAAGCGAGGCAACACTTCCCTGGACTGTGTTTTATCGAAGAGCTTCAACACAGGCACTGATTATTTACCATTGACACTGAGAGTCATTAATGAGACCTTTCATATAGAATATTGACGTCAGTGATGTACTGTACTGGATGATTTGTGCTGTGCACGTGTTCCCATTGATTTTTGAATACAGCTGTAGACAATGACTAAATACTTCATCCATCACCCAAGCATAATGAGTTTCTATAGCAGACTCCATCCTAAAGCTAGCTTGCTCAAATGGACTGTCTTGGAGAGAAACAAAGATTGAAAGGCAATCATGGGTTGTTATGTGACTACTGTGAGATTGGAAAGGGGCATGGAGGAGGTGCTGGCTTTAGTTGCAGGGAACCTTCCATTGCCTAAGGCTACAGTCTAGCCAACACTCTGTCTCACCCGCAGGCCAAGTGCAGGATCAATGCTATAGTGTTTTATCTCATGGTGGATAAGACTAATGTGTGCAGTATCTGTTAGGTCCAGACAGGTTTCCTGGGGTGAGGTATGCATGTACACTAATAAGCTGTGCTACCTATGGTCGTCACAGCGATTGCCATCTCCACTGGACATTGATCTCAGCAGGAGAAGGAGGAAGGAAATAATACAACAACAAAAACAAAATGGAAGCCTACTTAAGCGATCCAGCAATCAAGCTTTTCAAAGGAAATTCAGCTCTTGTTCTGTGGCTAAGTAGCCTGTTGACGATACCATAAGTTGAATTACATCTATTTTGTTTTGTCAAGTGGAAGTCAAGCCCAGCGTGGAAATGGGGAATTATTCACAGCTATTTTTGCTGTGGGTGTTTTGGCCCTTGTCTCAGGGTTTGATGCAGGAGCTGGGCTGTGTCCAGTGTCCTGACAAGGTAATGATAACAGCACGGAGTGGCCCTTGGCCCCCAAGGACCGCTTCTTCGACCAGACGTGTTTTGATGGCACTAATTAACATTTGTCTGGTAAATGTGATATGCTGGACTTGATGGCTGAACAAGATTGTGGGTTTTATCCCATAGAGACCATTAAAGACACTAGAAGAGGTGATTGATACTTACCACAAGTGACAAACACCATCATCTTCATCGATGAGGTAAGGGTTGAACATAGTAAGGCTCCTCTCAATGGATATTGGAACTGTCTTTGTTATAATCACATGTGAAATTCTCACCCCCACAATCAACCCTCACATAGATATAAGTAGGCCTACACCAAACGACAGCTGTAATATAAATAATGCAGTAGGCCTACACCAAACGACAGCTGTAATATAAATAATTCAGTAGGCCTACACCAAACGACAGCTGTAATATAAATAATGCAGTAGGCCTACACCAAACGACAGTTTAATACAAATAATGTAGTAATGCAGTAGGCCTACATCAAACGACAGCTGTAATATAAATAATGTAATAATGCAGTAGGCCTACACCAAACGACAGCTGTAATATTATTAATGTAGTAATGCAGTAGGCCTACACCAAACGACAGCTGTAATATAAATAATGTAGTAATGCAGTAGGCCTACACCAAACGACAGCTGTAATATTATTAATGTAGTAATGCAGTAGGCCTACACCAAACGACAGCTGTAATATAAATAATTTAGTAATGCAGTAGGCCTCCACCAAACGGCAGCTGTAATATAAATAATGTAGTAATGCAGTAGGCCTACACCAAACGACAGCTGTAATATAAATAATGTAGTAATGCAGTAGGCCTACACCAAACGACAGCTGTAATATAAATAATGTAGTAATGCAGTAGGCCTACACCAAACGACAGCTGTAATATAAATAATGTAGTAATGCAGTAGGCCTACACCAAACGACAGCTGTAATATTATTAATGTAGTAATGCAGTAGGCCTACACCAAACGACAGCTGTAATATTATTAATGTAGTAATGCAGTAGGCCTACACCAAACGACAGCTGTAATAAAAATAATGTAGTAATGCAGTAGGCCTACACCAAACGACAGCTGTAATATAAATAATGTAGTATGCCTACACCAAACGACAGCTGTAATAAAAATAATGTAGTAATGCAGTAGGCCTACACCAAACGACAGCTTTAATATAAATAATGTAGTAATGCAGTAGGCCTACACCAAACGACAGCTGTAATATAAATAATGTAGTAATGCAGTAGGCCTACACCAAACGACAGCTGTAATATGAATAATGTAGTAATGCAGTAGGCCTACACCAAACGGCAGCTGTAATATAAATAATGTAGTAATGCAGTAGGCCTACACCAAACGGCAGCTGTAATATAAATAATGTAGTAATGCAGTAGGCCTACACCAAACGGCAGCTGTAATATAAATAATGTAGTAATGCAGTAGGCCTACACCAAACGGCAGCTGTAATATGAATAATGTAGTAATGCAGTAGGCCTACACCAAACGGCAGCTGTAATATAAATAATGTAGTAATGCAGTAGGCCTACACCAAACGACAGCTGTAATATAAATAATGTAGTAATGCAGTAGGCCTACACCAAACGACAGCTGTAATATAAATAATGTAGTAATGCAGTAGGCCTACACCAAACGGCAGCTGTAATATAAATAATGTAGTAATGCAGTAGGCCTACACCAAACGGCAGCTGTAATATAAATAATGTAGTAATGCAGTAGGCCTACACCAAACGGCAGCTGTAATATAAATAATGTAGTAATGCAGTAGGCCTACACCAAACGACAGCTGTAATATAAATAATGTAGTAATGCAGTAGGCCTACACCAAACGGCAGCTGTAATATAAATAATGTAGTAATGCAGTAGGCCTACACCAAACGGCAGCTGTAATATAAATAATGTAGTAATGCAGTAGGCCTACACCAAACGGCAACTGTAATATAAATAATGTAGTAATGCAGTAGGCCTACACCAAACGGCAGCTGTAATATAAATAATGTAGTAATGCAGTAGGCCTACACCAAACGGCAGCTGTAATATAAATAATGTAGTAATGCAGTAGGCCTACACCAAACGGCAGCTGTAATATAAATAATGTAGTAATGCAGTAGGCCTACACCAAACGGCAGCTGTAATATAAATAATGTAGTAATGCAGTAGGCCTACACCAAACGGCAGCTGTAATATAAATAATGTAGTAATGCAGTAGGCCTACACCAAACGGCAGCTGTAATATAAATAATGTAGTAATGCAGTAGGCCTACACCAAACGGCAGCTGTAATATAAATAATGTAGTAATGCAGTAGGCCTACACCAAACGGCAGCTGTAATATAAATAATGTAGTAATGCAGTAGGCCTACACCAAACGACAGCTGTAATATAAATAATGTAGTAATGCAGTAGGCCTACACCAAACGACAGCTGTAATATAAATAATGTAGTAATGCAGTAGGCCTACACCAAACGACAGCTGTAATATAAATAATGTAGTAATGCAGTAGGCCTACACCAAACGACAGCTGTAATATAAATAATGTAGTAATGCAGTAGGCCTACACCAAACGACAGCTGTAATATAAATAATGTAGTAATGCAGTAGGCCTACACCAAACGACAGCTGTAATATAAATAATGTAGTAATGCAGTAGGCCTACACCAAACGGCAGCTGTAATATAAATAATGTAGTAATGCAGTAGGCCAGCTATATTTACGTTACATGTTCAAGCCTAGTTATGTTAAACAACATCAGTGTATATTCTGAACAACGTATTGAGCAATAGTTAGCCTTGACAGTTTTCTTATCTCATCTCTATCTCTGAAAAAATATACTTAAACTCTCGTACTCGTCAAAAGGGCCTTTAATTTTACATGGACAGTAACATGGAAAGCGGAGATAAAGAGTTGGATTGTCGAAAGTTTAATGTGTATTGCAGTAGAAACACAACAGGCCGGACAATGAATAGCCCATTCCGCAGGGCTGGCTCTAGAGACTGAAGGGTCACACACGACGCTGAAGCCTAGAACAACAAAGAAGAATCTCAAAAATTGTGTCTCTGGGTAAAAATTCTAGCTGAAATATGTTTTTTGGGCGGCCGACCAAATTCACATAGAAATCTTAATTATAGATCTGTCATTCTCATTGAAAGTAAGTCTAATAAGTTGTAGATTTGTTCTATGTGCAATATTTATATGCTTCCCGTTCTTAGATTTAGTTATTTGGTATTTTACTTTCGGTTTTGTACCCCAGTTTCAAACAGCTGAAAATATTTTTGGTCATGGAAAATATATTTCACAGCGGTTTAGATGGTACAATGATTATCTGCGCTATACTTGCTGGTTTTGTCACATAAACTGAAATTAGGTGAACTATTAGAATTTTAGCAACCAGGAAATGACAGAGCGATTTCTGCATAATGCATCTTTAACATGTCTAATTTGTCTGGCATTTAGCAGGCAGCCCCAAAGGCCAATGCAAATGTCTCAGGCAATGACTTAACTCTTCATTAATATATATGCTGACAACCAACCAAAAATAATAATACAATTGCTCCCTCTCCAGTTACAGTTTCTCCAGGCTCCCAGAAAGAGGGAGAGAGAGAGAGAAATAGAGAGAGCTGTCCAAGAACCCATCACAAATTCTTCTCTCCTCCTTTCTCTCCGTCTGGACCGAGTGGGGTGGTCGCCTCTTATTAAGAGCAATTTAAAGAGGATCCTTTTCCCTTTCATTCCTTTAATGTAATTGTTTAAGTATCAGAGCTCACATCAGGGTACTGCCAGGGCGAAGGAAGACTCTTTTGTTTGAAAGGAGGAAACAGCATAGCAATTGTTCTTTTTTTCGGTGGTCACATCTTACACAAGTTAACCTCTTTAATTAAGAGTACTTAGCTGTGTGGGCCAGGACGGGGCAGGAAGCGACGGTTGACTCCCTGCCAAACTGGATCGGGTTTCTCGACTGCCGATGCTCCGAGCCAGCGCTGAATGGGAGTCTGGCTTGTCAGCAGATGCTGGGCTCAGGGATCGGTGTCTGTCTGCTGAGCTACAAGAACTTATTTCCTCCAACAACAGAGGGAGGGGAAGAAGAAAAGAAGATGAGGGAGAAACTTGTTTTGTCTTTTCTGAAACTGAATCCTTGGGGTAGTCGCTCAGTATGTTTTAGCTCCCATCATCAGTTGCTGAGCAGTTATTCAGGAATATTCAGAAGAATATGAGAGCTGGCCTCCAAGAACAATAATATGATTTTAATATTTTAATTCTATCTGTTTCAATATGCTGTTGAAACATTATAAATGCTTTTAGAGAATTAATGAAAATGTGTTAAAATATTAATTCAATGTCATGGTTGGAGACATACTTACGTTGAAATAATATCAGTTACATTGTGGTCAAAAAAAAACAAACCCAAAAAGAATAGAAAAGGAATGTTTTATGTTTTGTATCTCTCATAAGTTCCACATAATGAATCACAGTTCTGAGGCTTCAGTTCTGGCAATAAAAAGATCCAGCCTAGTGCTTTCGCATGGTAACTTCATCCAGTATTCAGCCCTAAATGAATACATACGTCATGTGGTTTGGATATATCTGTATTAGTTTCACCAGAGCTCCAAAACAGACGCCTCTAATTTCAGTTTTTGATATTGTAACTATGCTTTATCCTTGTGGCAACACAGAATGTTGTAGGGGACGACCCCATAATCTTCATATACATTGATATATTTACCAGTCATAGAGGGAGGAAGGATGATGACTTGCTCGTGAAACTTTCCGCCATGAAAAAAAGACAAATACTCTTTATTTGAAAACTTTTTCAGATATCTCAGTGGTTTTGGTTTATTCTGTTTTTGGGTAGATTTCATTAATACAGTGACAAGCAATATGCTCACTGCAAAGTTCTCACTCATCTTTAGAGTAGAGCTGAATCCTCATTTACTCCTTGTTTAAGGCCCATTCCATGATATTTACAGTATCACTTGTTTCATGCTCTTAGCAATGAGACTGGTTCCTAAAAAGCTACTGAAAGACTGAAACACCCCCATATAGAGTTTCCCTGTCATGAACTTCAACATAGACCCGAAAGGGGTCTTTTAAAGTTCAAAGTTATTGGGTGTCCCATGGGGTTAACCTGAGAGGACTGATAGACCTTTTTGTCTACAGGATTCCAAAATGAACCCCTTTCCCCTCACATCCCCCTTTAAAATGCAATGACCGAAATAACACAATTATATCTGTTGCAATTGAGGCTTTATCTATAATGAAATCTGAACTGAACCGGGTATTTCTGGGGGTAGACATTATAGTGTGCTGCAAGTAACACCTGGATATGGCACCTGCAGATGTCACATAGCATTATTTAGTGTTTCCTTTAGAGCAGAGTTTGGAGATCTGAGGGAGATTGGAGAAGAAATCAGTGACTGTGTCTAATTGACTATTTCTTTGATCTGAGATTAATCTCCACCATGAACTGTGGTTTGGTTAAAGGGGATAAATTGGGAAATATGTTAACAAGTTTACCGCAAGGTTCAAAAGCACATAGCCTGTGTTCAGTCTTTCTCCATATGGTCTAGGTCTGTCTGCATTGTAGACTGCTCGTATGCATGCACGAACGCACACACACACACACACACACACACACACACACACACACAAACAAGCTGGGATTCACCCCCGAGACCCCCAGACCTAAATATTTCACCCCTCCCATATTAACATCCAACCACATCCAACTCAACACAGATGTCCTCCCTCCTTCTTCAGATTCTGGGACAAACTCGTCACTCCATTCATGTCTAGAAATTATAGACGTGACTACCACAAAAAATAACCATGGATGACAATACTGCGATGCAAGCTGATTATCAACCTCTACGAACAGTATGGCAAAACACCAATTACAGATAAAACATTGTTGTTTTGTTCAGTTCAGGTCTAACCTGCTGACAGCAATGTTTTGCATATTGAGATGTTTAGCTGCAGCAACAGGAGTCTCCTTTCAATGGTAGAACATTGTGTCTGCTCAAGCACACAGTCTCAGCTGAATCTGTGGTCTGCCGTTCTGGGAATTATAACCCCACCTGTGGCTCATTATTTGACCCATCCAAAGGAGCAACAGACCATGTTCTCTGACTGAGGCTGGACGGCTGACACAGCTGCCTCTGCTGACTTCCTCTCCTCTCCGACTTCCTCTCCTCTCCGCCATTATCCATAGCCCCTAGATGTGGAAAATGGACACAGGCTGCACTGAGTAGGTGTTAGGAGACGTTGTCCATGGCAGGACTGCAGCTTTTCTACTGGTTTAGTGTTTATTTTACAGTTTAGAGCAAGGGATTGAAATGTTATAGTGCCATTGAAAGCTTGGTATTTTGACTATATTGGTGCATTGGGGGCTACAGTAAAAGCAGAATAGCATGGGTTTCTGAAACCCACATTTGTTATAATGTGGTGCATATTGACAATACATCTTGACAATATAACATTAATTTCCTCAGTGGATTTCTGTTTTGTATTTCTATAGTCATGAACAATAAAGTGCAGAGGGTTAAACAGCCACATGAGATCAGTAAGGTAAGTAAAAACCTTTCTCAATAGGAGCTGTGTCAAATGTAGTCTGAATATTGGACTATATTGTACTATATTGTAATCTGACATAATATCAAGTTGTCCAATATTAATTAATGCATGTAAAACCAATTATAGCTTTTAATCATAATTTCATATTTTCCTGCAGACAAAACCAGAAAGGAATGTGATCGTTTTGTAAATGTATGGAGACCCACAGCAGAGGTTTTGGGTTTGGCTATGTGTGGCAGTAAGAGAGCTCTGACATGTTGGCAGTGGAGCTGTCTGGGATGCATTCCAGAGGGCCCAAAAATACTCAAAAATTCCCAAAGTCGATTCTTCATCCACTAGTTTACACACTGCATTAACAGTCCAGCTCCCTGCCTGCCATTTCCTCAGACGGATCTGGTTAAATCAAACCAGACAGACTAATATGATTATTATACAAGCGTTTAATGGGGTTGCTGATAGAAATTCTTTGGAATACATACAGTATGTATTTTGAAGAAAATGGAAGCGGGAAAAACTGGCGTCCGTTTCGTATTCAACACATTCATTACTTGGGGGCAAATTGCTTCATGTCGCTTCATGGAAAATTGGTTCCCTTTAAACAACTGGTTGACAAACTAGCAATTTGCAACAAAATGGTGCTTCTTGTTTAAAATGGTGCTTCTTTTCCTCTCCTTCATCAGCACAATTAGAATACATTACATAAATTGATTTTAAAAAATGTACCAGTCCAGAACCATCCTGAATTTGCAATGAAGCACTCATTGTATTAAACAACTGTGAGGCCATTATGGAGAGACCAATGTTCTATGATGACTCATACTATTTGATAACAATGTATCTCATGCAATACATATTATTTTGTGTTTCATATAATGACTTGATTAGGTATATCAATATTCTAGCCTAGGGGAAATCAAAGGCCCTAGAGTAGTTTCATAGTTCCATAGTTGTAGTGCCCGTGGATAGGCAGGTGACTATAGGCAGGTCCATGGAGTGTTACAGGAAGGTTCCCATGTGTTCCAGTGACCCAAAGCCCCTGTCCTTCTGCTATTGCCCCAGCAACATGCCCCTGTAGGGGATGACTCAGAGCTGAACTCTGGGATGTACAAGCCAAGGAGGAAGGGAACTCAGCATATTTCTTGATTCCTTAGGCAATCCATGTCACACGTACTGTATATGTTTTCATGGTTGTAAACCAAGCACCCAGCTTCCAATCTAATCTCAGGTCTCTTGTAATAAACAGATTTTATCTCAATGACACTAACACAGTTACAGTAGCTAAAAGTTCAAAATAAAATAAAATTAAACAGTATCCAGGTATTCCTTAAGTTTGTGCCAATGACCTTCCAATGTTGGATCCTCGATGAGCTCCTTGGGGAGTTGTCAAACAGAGTGCAGTGTTCACTAGGACTGGAGATTTACCTGAGGACAGATGATAACCGTATTGTCTCCACTGACTCCTCCGTTTGAAAAGTCCTCTGGATTCAGTAGCGGCCGCCCCCGCTGCTTTGATACAGTTGCCTGGATACAGAGTCCACCTGGACTAGCATATGGTCACAGCATGCTGCTCTTCATGTGAGACAACCACACTGCCAAAACTCTCTCTCTCTCTCTCTCTCTCTCTCTCTCTTTCCCTCTCTCTCTCTCTCTCTCTCTCTCTCTCTCTCTCTCTCTCTCTCTCTCTATTTCTCTCTCTCCTTTCTTTCTCTCTCTCTCTCTCTCTCTCTCTCTCTCTCTCTCCTTTTCTTTCTCGTTCTCTCTCTCTCTCTCTCTCTCTCTCTCTCTCTCTCTCTCTCTCTCTCTCTCTCGCTCTCTCTCTCTCGCTCTCTCGCCTTCTCTCTCTCTCTCTCTCTCTCTCTCTCTCTCTCTCTCTCTCTCCTTTTCTCTCTCTCTCTCTCTCTCTCTCTCTCTCTCTCTCTCTCTCTCTCTCTCTCTCTCTCTCTCTCTCTCTCTCTCTCTCTCTCTCTCTCTCTCTCTCTCTCTCTCTCTCCCTCTCTCCTTTCTCCCACTGATCCTTATACAATACTGATCTATGTTTCTAGGTGACTGTACTGTAATTAATACAGGTATGGACAATGTTAAAAGCAGTTCATCTCTAGCGTAGGCTACATATGTAGGCTGTCTGCTATTCAGTAGCATCGAGGCCTTCAAGCATCGCAGGCATAACGATCAGAAACTTCACACTGTCTCTTTTATGGGAGCCAATGGATTTCAGCATCTCCTGAATGTCTTCATTCAGTAACTAATGAGGGCTGGCCTCGCTTAAAGCAACGCTAATCGTTTTAACAGCCACTCTGAGAATAGACACGAGGGCCAGCCATTGTTACAGCCACAGCCTGTGAAAACTACACTGACAGGCAGACAAGTGGCCGCTGAGAGGAATTGTACACAACATGATGGATGGGTCATAACTACTAACTGACAGGAGAGGAAGTCGGAAAAAAAAAAAAACCCACCTACACTGTATCTACAACTACAAATCCTTAGGGAGATGCTTTGGTACAGAACAGTATGTAAAGACATCAACATATTACTAGGGAATGGCCACAGGCACTGTACGGTACAGTGATGATTTCTAAAGCTGCGAATCCTATCCTTTGGGGAGTTGCTATCAATGCAGTACAGTGCAGCACAGTAACATTCAATTGTCATCAAAATCATGACCTGTTGAAGATATAATTTCTTCCTGAAGGGTGACAAGAAACACAGAAAGCTAGTGACCCTAGAGTGGCGGTGTCATGGTACACACAGAGCTACTGTACATGCGTCTATACAATACCACTCACTATTTATGGGGGTAACAGAATCTCCAAATACATTGACATGCTTAGTCTCTATGATTTGTGTGAATATAAAGGTAACTATAAGTAAAGTAAGTAAGTAAGTAAGTTAAAGGCCCTGAAACTCTACTAAGGGGAAACGTTTAAAAGGAGAAATGGTCTTAAATTAGTCACACTTTTCTTTTGATTATCTTATGGTATGTTTTGAACGAATTGTTTGTCAATATTCAGACATAAAAAAGGTATTATCTTTAAGTGAACATGTGTTATTCTTCTAATGTGGAAAATAGCATTTCAAAGAATGTAAGAAGAAGAACATCTGGTTTATCTTAACATAGACAGAAATAAGATTGAATTATTCGTTGTTCATTAAAAACACAATTTGTTTGATGTGAAAAATAACAATAAACCAGATTGTTAGTCCTCAAAGTTTTTAAGTCATAAGTTAGACAGAACATACTTAATTAAAGTGAAAATATCTACAATGTGTTAATTAATCCTGTCAGTCAAACACACTTATAAATATTAAAGACAGGCTCATTTAAAGGGGAATAACAGCACTTTTTGAAAACATTTTCAAAGTTCCTAAACCTCTCTGACTAATTGTCTCTGTCAAAGTGCGCACCTCTCTCACTCAGCGAAAGCCAGGTACAGGTAGAGATAGAGCTGTGTCACAGGGTTATACAGCCTCCACTCACTGCAGCGCTACAAGGAATAACACAAATCTACAAAAATAATCAACTTCCTGTCACAGCGAACATACTCAATTAGGGAAGCTCAGTCAATTGTGAGATATGGCATATACCTTTGGTGTGATACATTTGGCTCAGTAACTGATGACAGTAAGTGAATCAACTTTAAGGGGAACAATAGCAAAGTTCCTAAAACCCCTCTGACTCATTGCTTACTGCTCATGCAGTAACACAGGCCAAGGGGAATCCTTATAAAGCCTTTTACTGTCAGAAGCATCATCAGACCTCAGTAGTAGCCTATTTATATTCTGTCTTTCAATGCATTCCTCTGGAAACCAATCAGAAAATTCTGTGCTCTAAAAATGGTATCGTAGCCACTCAAATACAATAGAAGATAATTGTCGATTTGATCAGAAACACTGTGCTCACAACCTTAATCTCCTAAATTATGTCGCTGGTGTATTTTGTTAGAATTTCGGAATATATTGCACAATAGGCTATAAGGTTTTTACCGGTTCTGAGTCCATCCAGGCTTGAGTCCCGTGAGCGATACAACACAACGCAACGATTTGAAGCAAAGTTTCACCCACATTTCAGATAAGAAAATATCCGCCTACCTTTCTATCATGTCAAACATCCGTCCAAATCAAATAATTCTAGGTCTTTTGTCTTTTGTCTTTATAAACGTTCACATAGCCTATTCCCTGGTATGGTTTAATCCAATGAGCAACACTGCAGCTGTTGATTCCAGATATTATCATTCATCACATATGCTATATATAATCGATACATGAATTTCAAGGAGTAGGTTATTTGATGCCAAAATAAGAATACTTGACCATTTTATAAAATTAGCTTACATTATTACATTATTACATTATTACATTATCTACATTATCTCGAGGAAGGGAACTTTGGACAATGAGCATAAATCGCATTTTGACAGATGCATGCATCAGTACTTAGGCCATATATTATATATATGTTTTATCAGCTGGCTACTGTAGAACAATTACAATGTAATGAAACATTTGTTACATAAATGAGCCTTTTAGCCCATATGTGTCATCATATGAAGTGGACGTTATGTTGCACACTCAGTAGTCTTTCCCTCTCATTTTAGTAGCTATATTTAGCCATAATGATCTAATCACACCATGCATCGAGGAATGTAGCCTACAGTCAGAGAGGTAAGATGGACAATGTTGATTGGCAGGTGAAATTATGTCCAATGGGGTATCAAGGTAAAAGTGGGAGGCGGGGTTAGGTCGGCTCCTTTCCTCCTTGCTTGGCAGAGATCTCAGAAAAGGTCAAATTGTGAACCAGCGACCCAAATGTATCACATAAAATGAATATGCCATATCTCACAAATGATTGGACTTCCAAAATGTAATAGTATTTTTGCTGTGACAGAACATTTATATTTTTCGTAGATTTGCCATATTCCACTAAATTGGAGTGGAGGCTGTATAAACCTGTGACACAGCTCTATCTCTACCTCACTCTCCCTGAGTGAGAGAGGTGCGCACTTTGATTCAGTTGATTCACATACTGTCATATTTCTATCTACTACATTCAAGGGCACTATCATGTATCCATGTCTCATATGGTACTGTTAAGCAAATGACAAATATTTCAAGGTCTGTGCTCTCAGTCACATTATGACAAAGCAAACATGGACAAGATGGTCCCAGTTTCTAGAGGAGAGACAGGAAGGAATGTAGATCTAACTAGATCAATTAATTAAAGATAAAAAAAATCAACCACACTGTAGGTACAGTAATACAGGTGGTCCACCTCAACAATGTCAGTCTTAAAAAGTATAATCAATCTCAAACTTCTGGGGTATTTTCCTCATAGATTGAAACCATTGAAAGCAAAGGTTTTCTTTGACACGAGATACCACCAACACACTGACTGAGTACTGTAGTCAAACCCAGACTCAGCTAAAAAGAACCAAGGCAGTGTTTGAATTCTCTTCCACTAGCCCCCTGGGAGTCAGGCCAAAGGGAGTGGTGAGGGACGATGGCCTCTGGGGTCACTATTCCATATGGTGACTTCTCTGGTAACCGTAGTAACCCCGGGGGGATGGGGCGGTTCAGAGGGTAGATACAAACACCTGTAACCTCGACACAGTCACCTCTGTCAGAACTAACTGCAGACATCTGTCTGATACGAAGACACGCAGACACACACAGCCGTTCAAACACACGCACCCACATAGACATAGATGTAAGTCATGTTGAACTTGTTATTGCTTTATCTGACTGTCTACCTGTCTTTCTGCACATGCAAACCCCAAAAAATATTCCCAAACATTAGGCTGAAGGAAGTCGCAACATATGAAACTCCCCAAATGAATAAAACATGACCAAATCTGAATAATTTAACCAGTTCACTATCAAATCTGGTCTGGTCCAGGTTTGAATCATGGAGATAGGTCCCATAGTAAAGGTCACAGGATATTACCTTTCATTTTAAGCTCTAATGCATTTTCCTTAATGTGATACACTTCTCTCTCTGTGTGCGTGTGCGTGCGTGTGTGCGTGCGTGCGTGTGTGTGTGTGTGCGTGTGTGTGTGCGTGCGTGTGTGTGTGTGTGTGTGTGTGTGTGTGTGTGCGTGTGCGTGTCATGACTCCATCTATACTGTGCAGTTCAATGAATTACCATCCAAACTAATGAGGTGTTTCTTATCAATATGCAGAAAAATGTACATGTCATGTACATCTTCCCCAAGCCTAGTAGGATAATGTGTGGGTCACATGCTTTATATCACTATTACTCAGTGCTCACTGTTAGCCAATCACGTTACACCCCTCCACCATGCATCCTTCACAATCCTGTAACAACAGCCTTTGCACTCAGTTAAACAATCAATGGATCAAATTAGAGCTGATTAGCCAATTAGCTAATTACACAAGCACAACGATTAGGCTTTGAAACAAACAAGGTGACGTGACTTGGACCAGGCGTGGGAGTCATCTACGGCACAACTGATTAACTCACCATTCACTCAGTGTATCTATTCGGACAGGACCGGGCCCATGACAGCTTCCATCACCTAGAACAGGTGTCACATATGAACTGATTGCAGCCTGGAATAGGAATCCCAGCCTGGAGTAGATGTCATATACAGACAGTGATGATCTGTAATAATATTGGTGGTGTGGAAACAGTCCCACCAGCAGGTGTCTGACAGCTCATTTGGAGATCATTTATTTGCCTGTATAAAATATGTGACAGTTAGGGGTGGCAGGGGTGCAGGGTCATAGTTCACCCCTGTTGTAAACCTGTTGTCACCGAGCAAGATTACCTTGACAGTCTCTGGAAGGAGGAAGAGAGAGAGAGAGAGAGAGAGAGGAGAGAGAGAGAGAGAGAGAGAGAGAGAGAGAGAGAGAGAGAGAGAGAGAGAGAGAGAGAGAGAGAGAGAGAGAGAGAGAGAGAGAGAGAGAGAGAGAGAAAGCTTAGAGGGACTGCGTAAAATATGCATGTACCGCCGGTGGTGGTTAGGGCAATTTCTTAACTAGTGTGACTTCTCACAGATCAAGAGAATAAAATAGACGCTAACTCAACACTTCAACATGGCTGAGGTGAGTTGAACAGAAGAACACTACTGGGCCTCAGTTTCCCAACAGTTAGTCTAGTCAAGAACTGAAGATATCCAAACATGGTGTGATATATCATTTGATTATCGCGTTAACCTTTTAGGTGTTGAGAAATTGTCTTCTATTTTACACTATGTTCATGAATTTGGATCCATAGCCAGTGTATGAAGGAATTGAATGCTGTCGTTTGTGAAGAGCGTTTTCTCTATCCCCAACCAGTAGCATTGGCACAATCTATTTGAACCAATGACAAATCAAATCAAAGGTGTAGACCTTACCTTGAAATGCTTACGTACAAGCCCTTAACCAACAATGCAATTCATGAAATAATAAAAATAAAATAACAATAGTGTGGCTATATACAGGGGGTACCGATACAGAGTCAATCTGTGGGGGTACAGGTTAGTCAAGGTAATTTGGACATGTAGGTAGGGGTAAAGTGATAGATAATAGGCTATATACAGGGGGTACCGATACAGAGTCAATGTGTGGGGGTACAGGTTAGTCAAGGTAATTTGGACATGTAGGTAGGGGTAAAGTGACTATGCATAGATAATAAACAGAGAGTAGCAGCAATGTAAAAATCTATCTGCATCCTTCGGTATTATTCTCCCTCTCTCTCCTTTCTTTTCTCCTCAGATAGTCTTGCCCTCTTTCTGTTTCCACTCCATTGGGTTGTTCTGTCAGTTTTAGCCAGCCTCAGTTACATGTACTGTCGTTACCTCTCTTCTTCAATATTCATCTGTTCTCTTCACAGACCACGTAACAGGACAGCATTCTGCTGAGTGGCCAATACCGGACTGCCTCTCCAATTAAGCTCCATGAGAGACCTTTTAGACCATGCAAGTGAAAAGCAGTGGCTCGAAGACAGAGTAAAATTCCTGTTAGCTGAAGCAGTGTGCGTGTGGGGTTGTGTGCGTGCGTGCGTGGTGTGTGTGCGTGCGTGTGTGTTAATGAATGCTTTAATTTGGTTATACCCAGGAGATGTCTAGATATGCATGATGCTATTTGAATCCGTTCCTTTGGCAGTGGAATAAAAACAGAACTATAATTCAGAATCAAGCTGTTCCACGACAGACTTATGCTCTTACCGGGCCCGCCCAACTCCTGAGAGAACTGAGATTGTAATCAAGCCCACATTTGGTTCCTTCTAATCTGATACAGGTTACCATGACGACGCTGGCATACAAACTCACACACTCACATATACACGTATACCAACTTTTCATTATCTTTGAGTAGGTGATGAATGAGAGCACACAGCTCAGAAACGTTCTCAGAACTTTCATTCTCATATAAAGGATTACAGTTTGCATCAATGAGAGTAGGTGAGTTCAGCTCTTTATAATATTAAACACATTGAGACTTGAGAAAAAGTACTACTGAAATGTAAACCACTTAGTTCTCTGTGGAATTATGGGAATCTCAAGACCCAGAACATTTGGTACCTACAGTAAAAGCAAAGTGAACAGCAGGCCGCTGCCTCCTCTATATCTCACAGCACTAAACAAACTTGAAGCTGTACAGTAGCTGCAGCAGGGGGCCTTCAATATTACAAGAACAGTTTATCATCCATGCAATTCTAGAACTTCACTGAGTGGAGCAGAGCATTGGGGGAAGTTCTCTGGACTCTCACACACCATTGCCTCTCTCTCTCTCTTCTCTCCCTCTCTTTCTCTCTCTTTCTTCCTCTCTCTCTCTCTCTCTCTTTTTTTTTGTTAGCACACTATGATCGGCGGGATCTATAGTTTTTAAAATATTTTCTAGAGTTTATATATTTTCATTATATTGTTGTGGAGCCTACGTATAGGGCCACATTGTAATAGTTATTAGGTCTTTGCACACTGGATTCTGTATTTCCGTATTTCTACTTGATCTCATTTTTTTTCTAAAGTGCTTCCAGTCCTTCATAAACGTATTCAAACATGAAAAACAGACACTGCTTTATGCATTTATTTTTTATACAGTCTGGAACGGAATCCAACTCATTGATTGTATTCATACGTTGTAGCTTTTGGGTATTCCATCCTCACTGTAGATGACATTCCACAATCAAATAGCAGACAGAAGTCTAGTCTGTATTTGCCATAGTATGTTAAGCTTGTCTTGAGGCCCTTTCTTAATTCTTTGGTTTGTTTCCCAAAGTTACGTCGGACAAATAGGAAAAACACACACACACACAGTCACACACACACAGTCACACACACACACACACACACACACACACACACACACACACACACACACACACACACACACACACACACACACACACACACACACACACACACACACACACACACACACACACACACACACACACACACACACACACACACACACACACACACACACCAGGCGAGGCACTAACCATCTGGCTTCTTTTCGCCCTATGTTTTGATTTACACCGTGAGGTAGGGCTGCAACCTAAGCCTGAAGTTACACAGTGGGCCGCTCCAATCATGGCCTCCATCTCGTGTTTATGGATCGGCACTACCAGCTGTTAAGCACTTCCACTTGAACCATGGTCATTTCCTGTGAAATAGGAAGTGGCTCATGTACTGACCCCAGAGTATGAAGGTGGCGTGTTACACTCACACTGTCAACTCTTGATGTATTTCATAATGAAGAGGCGAAATCTGTCTGTTTTTGAGATCTTTTACGCTTGAAACGATGACCAATCAAAACTATATTCATTTAGTGTGTGTTTACTATGTGGTCCAACTCACAATGTTAACATCATTGAAATAGAATAAACATGTTATGGTCAACATGGTATCACATTGAAAAGAGATTCATAAAAGCAAAATTGCACAACAAGCCTGAATCAATCAGGAAACAAACAGTAATGTATTCTTTTAACTTGCCTTTGGATAGATAGATAGATAGATAGATAGATAGATAGATAGATAGATAGATAGATAGATAGATAGATAGATAGATAGATAGATAGATAGATAGATAGATAGATAGATAGATAGATAGATAGATAGATAGATAGATAGATAGATAGATAGATAGATAGATAGATAGATAGATAGATAGATAGATAGATAGATAGATAGATAGATAGATAGATAGATAGATAGATAGATAGATAGATAGATAGATAGATAGATAGATAGATAGATAGATAGATAGATAGATAGATAGATAGATAGATAGATAGATAGATAGATAGGCTTTCTGGATTCATGCTGTCATACATTTTCTACATATTTAGCTTTTGGAAATTAGCCACACACCAAAAAAAACTTTCCCTCTACTGCTCTTTAAAAAGCCTTATTGAATTAGTGAATGTTCCACTTTTTAAGAAAAATAACAACAGCAATCACTTATTACTCTCACCCAGAAACTTACCATTCACAAAGGAAAACAGACGTGCATCCGCAAGACAATTGATCTACACCTCCCAAAACAGTTGCAATCAACCCTGGTTTAATATGCATAGACATGCAATGTAAATACCTTCTCTGATTTTCTTGGAGCACAGTTGGATAGAAATCCACTTCCCTCCATTGTATTAAAAACTCTCTGGTTGGTAACCTGAAGCAACACTGGAGAAACAGAATGATCTCCAAGATTAATAATGGTAGTTATTGGTTGCTAGGTAACCCCTCATTGTGGAGCTCCTCACTGCCCGAAAGCTCCACTCAAGACCAATCAAAAAACCGGGCTCTGGTTGGTCGATTCAAAAGCACTTCCACTTACCTCCAGATTGGATGTGCATGATCTTTTTGTTTCCAAAACAAGGGTTGGCATATTTCCTAAATGTATGCACATACAGTATGCAGTATATTGCACATGAACGAGACAACGTAATTAGTGCGTTGTGCTCAACTTCATGTGAGCATGTTCCCTTGAACGAATTTGATTAGATGAATGTGAAATTAATTACATGGAGAGAAATCTTCATTTCGAATTCATTGTACTGTCTGGCTCCTGCTAGGTCTGATGTGCCACAGGCAATGCTAGGAAGGTAAGTGAGGCCTGGTTTTGTTGGATAAACCTCTTGGATTATGATTCTGCACGTACTTTAAATCAATGACAACTCCAACTCCAGCCACTGATCTGAAATTACAATTAGTGGTGTATGTTTATGGAAAGTAGCACTGTCTGCATTCCAAGATGCTAGCAGTAGCAATATATCTTGAAGGTGAGAAACACAAGGTGTGCAGTAAATGGGAGTCAGACGGTAAACCCAGATAAACTGTCTTGCACTTCGATTCCATATGGTCAACGTAACAGCAATGCAAAGCAATTACAACATTGTTGCCTGGCTTGATAGATTGACATATCCTAAATACATTTTTAAACAGATGGGAAGGTACAGTAGTTTTGCTATTTGGACCAGGCTGCTGCGATGTCATGTGATTTTACAAATAGCTTGTAGCCCTGACATTTACTGCAAATGCGACACCGATCCACATGCCATTGCCCTAGAGGTGTTTGAAGACAACTAAACAGGCTGAAATGACAGCCTCGTGTTCTGCTGTGACGATTGGTGTCTTCTGTGCCAAATGGTGATACTGTAATTGTGTGATGTGTTTGGGCAGCTACACACATGTAGGCCATTCATTCAAAATGTAAGATTTAGATTACTTCCTCATTCTCTTTGTTGAAGTAACACTTCTTTGACATTTGTGCCCTTTCCCTTTCCAATTGGACTTGAGTATTGTATTCATGCTTATGATATCGACATGTAGCCCAGACGTATTGTGTCTTATGTTCAATTATATGTGACATTTGTCCATTTTATTTATTATTCAATTCTCATTCTGTATGCCTTGATGACTCCCTGTTCACCAGTATAAAATTTACTTCTTAATTGGACCTGTTGTGCCTGTGACGCACAGGTGTGTCTTCTTCTTAAGTCTCTATTTGATTACTTTGTACAGCACTGATGAAGGCACAGAAGCCTAAAAGTATGCTCATTTTGCTTAGCACTTTTAGCACTTTGCTAACCTTTTGTATTCTTTCAAGGATTAATTAAATTAAGTATATTTTTGCATCCATCCCTCCTTGTTTTTTTTCTAAATGTTATGGTTTGAGTACCTTTGAAAATCGACAGAGAAAGAGAGAGAATGGAAAAGAGGATGGGAAAAGTGTAAATATGTCTGTGCACATGTACGCTCCTCTATAATGGAAATGGGAAAATGCATTTTAATGATTCATGGTGGCCATTTCCGCTTATGGTCTGCAAATCATTAGAACACCAGACGTCATATTTCTGTGGTCTAAACAACAGTTCAAACGCAACTCTGGTAGAGAGAGACAGAGAAAGAGCTGGGGGAGATGATAGAGAGAGAGAGAGAGAATGGGAGAGAGAGAGAGAGAGAGAAAGGGGTAGAAAGAGAAGGAGAGAGCAAGAGAGCGAGAGAGAGAGAGAGAGAGAGAGAGAGAGAGAGAGAGAGAGAGAGAGAGAGAGAGAGCTTAGCTTAGCTTAGCGGGACTGGTGGTGCTTGCTGAAGAGGCAGTGGGCACAGGGATGGAGCTAAACATGTCCCCAGGCTCCCGTCTGGTAACCAAGAGATACAGCGTACCACTGGCAACCACATAACCACTGACAACCACAGGCTGTTAGACGGTCTTAAAGTGAGATACAGAGATAGGTGTATTTAGGTCCAGGGCCTTGCAGTAATAGTTTGGGTTTAGTGCCATAATTTGGTTAGGGCCTGCGTTGAGCTGGAATATTATTTTACATCAACATTGTATTTCATTACATGTCAGTCTGTCGTGAAACTATGTTGTGGTCACCTCCTGTGAGTTGGAGTTGGACTCCCCCTGTGTTGCCACATCAGCATAGACGATGTCTTCTGAAGACTGTACCAAGCAAAGTTTTGGCAAGGTCATGGGAACAGAGAAAGTCCGATTTTTACACACACGTATGCACACACACACAGACAGTGGCGCGCACACAGACACACACAGACAGGCGAGCGCACACAGACACACAAACAAAATATTTGCCTCTCCTTACTCTCCGTCTCTGCAAACATTTCAAATGTACTTCTGTAAGTCCTGCGCCTCAGTCCTGAAAACGTTGAAATATAAGGTTAATTACTAGTGTAACGCAATCACCGGGTTTTTTGATGAGCATTTGCATATTTCATTAAAGTTTAGCGACTCTCATTAGACGGTATAATGAGGCTTGCATGACACTTTTTAAACCTTCTGCATTTAAGTTGTGATAGACACCTATTAAAATCAAACCAGGGGTTTCCAGTGTAATTCGGCCGTTAGAATTTGTGTCTGCGTGGATGGTGTCTAATTGAGCCGTGATTGGCCCTGCAGAGCAGAGGTTAGCCCTTAATATGCTCATTCCATCAAATAAAGTGCAACATAAATCAGAGTTTTGTCAAAGTGTTCACCCTGTTATGATTTGTGTGAATGTGGGAGAGGTTCTGGGTGGAGACATTCATTTAACATCAAACGTCAAATGTCATTATTTTCTCCTCTGTCTTCTCTTTGTCTTTTTCTGGCACTATTTTACTCTCTTTGTCTTTTTCTGGCACTATTTTACTCTCTTTGTCTTTTTCTGGCACTATTTGACTCTCTCCCCATCTCTTACCTTCTCACTCTCTTCTCCTGTCACTTTCAACTCACAACATCTCTAAGAGTTTTAAACCCCTTGCCAAATCACATAATAAGTTGCATGGACTCACCCTGTGTGCAATAATAGTGTTTAATATGATTTTTGAAAGACTACCTCATCTCTGCACCCCACACATACAATTATCTGTAAGGCCCCTCTGTTGAGCAGTGAATTTTAAACACAGATTCAACCACAAAGACCAGGGAGGTTTTCCAATGCCTCACAAAGAAGGGCACCTATTGGTAAAGGAGTCCAAAAAAAAAAAAAAAAAAGCTGACATTTAATATCTCTTTGAGCATGGTAAAGTTATTAATTACATTTTGGATGGTGTATCAATAAACTCGTTCAGTACAAAAATACAGGTGTCCTTCCTAACTCAGTTGCCAGAGAGGAAAGAAACAGCTCAAGGATTTCACCATGAGGCTATTGTCTAGGGTTATTAATATTTTCTGTACATAGCTAGCTAACAAGCTAGCAACGAACCAAAACATTGTCTAGAAAGTGGCTTTTAGTTGCCTGGCTTGATAGATTGACATATCCTAAATACATTTTTAAACAGATGGGAAGGTACAGTAGTTTTGCTATTTGGACCAGGCTGCTGCGATGTCATGCAGACTATGTCGTATTTGTGTTTATACTTTCCCATAATTACAAGGACAAGTTTTATGTCGGACAACAATACTGCCCTAACAAGCAAAAAGGTAGTAACTGCTCATTTGGACGAAAATGTGTTAATGTAATTTTTGCTATATTAAATACATGTTTAATCATGTGGAGAAGAATCCTGCCTCTATTGTCTTGTGGTTTGGAGAAGATGGGGGTCATGTTAGCAGTAATTGCAACAAGTTAAATGAAACCAAGGTAAATAAAAGCAATTTTTCTCAGTTACACGCCTTGAACAGTTATTGCCTTTTTGCTTAGTATGGCCACGATTTAATGTGTGCCAGAGCCGGCAAGATGAAAGGAAACCTTTACACTGAGACGTAGGCACATTTTTTTTAAATACCGAAAAGGTCCAGGGGCGAAAATAAATGTTCTGCGTCTGTTACCGGCTAGAGCCTCTTTGATGTTAAGTCCCCCATTTAGGGGACTTTAAGTGGTTCTGGACAAATTCCCACAGGAGCACTATTTGAATGTAAATACATTTTATTTTATCAAATGTGATCTTTCATGTGCCTTAATAATAAACGTGTATGCCATCTGTAAATATGTTACATTACGAGCCTAGTTGGTTTAGCCACGGAAAAAAACAGCAACCTTCCTGCTAGCCATCATTGGCTGAGATAATGTGTGGGCTGGACATGCCAAGAGATGAGTTCCGATTGGTCTGCCATGTAGCACGCTTCTGTCTATAACATGAGCTGGTCAGTATGTGTAGGTAACACACAGAAGGCTGTATAAAACACATGTCTCCGGACTACCTCTTCAAACTAAGGGCAACCATGGCATCTGTGACAGAGAGGAAGAAGCATCCATCCATGTATACGGGTAAGATAGTCTAGCTAGCTACATTTTCAGATATTACATTAATTTTGTCAGAAAGTCGTTTTCATTTCAAGTTAAAGTGTACTGTTTGTGTCACGGCTGGGTGTATTCAAGAACCAAGGTGTAGTAGTTCGTCATCTTTATTTGAGGAACCAAAACAATAAACTAGGACAAAAGAGAGCAACTGCAATGTGTGTGAGCTCAAAACACAAATTTACCATAGAGTTCCCCTAGAACTCTCCTGTCAGGCCCTGACCGTGACAAACATAGAGAAGCCAAAGGCCTCCCTATGGTCAGAACCTGACAGTTGGCTAGCTAGCTTACGTTATCTAGCTGGCTAGCTAGCTAACGTTACGTGTATGATCTGTGTCGCAATATTATTCGTATCTCAGATCCATTTGCATTGCTAGTTATAGCCTAATGTTAGCTAGCTAACATTGAACCTGGTTGGTTAGCAACCTGCAGATTCATGCAGGGTAGTAATGTTATGAGTTGGGATTATGGTTTATTGTGAAGCTAGCTAGCTACATGTCAATACAAAAGACTCCACTATGCAAGTAACTATTTCAATAGAATGTTTATCATGTCATTGTGACAACTGTCAATAGACGTAGCTGGTAAATTCACTCTGGCTATCTACTCCGATTTCAGAGCACACTCGTCTGAGTAACTGACTAATTTACGAACACCGGTGTCAGTAAACGTTGGCTAAATAAGCATCATTAAAATGTTGCCAGCAGCACAGTTGCAGTCACGTCTGGATTACATAAAAACAGCCTAACCAGCTCTGCTAGGATGAGTAAAATGGTCAGAGTGAGCTGTTCTCTCATTTGTGTCTAGAAGTAGCTAGCAAGCTAGCCAACGTTAGCCAGTTAACTTGGGTGCTTGACTGCTGTTGTTAGGTCAGAATACTCGGATCAACCCTACTCCTCGGCCAGAGCGTCTAGTGTGTGCTCTGAACGCCCCGAGAGCGAAATGCTCTGAATTTACGAATGGACAATCTGACAACGCTCTGAGTTTACGAATGCCCAGAGCACAATCTGGCACTCCAGATGAAATTTACTCCCGTAGTATAAATCAGCCTTTAGTCTTAAAATGTTTGGTTGTTTAGTACAGAGCCTCACATGTGAATCCTCAAAGAGATGGGTGGGGCTAAAGCTTAAGAGGGTGTGAACAATGCTGATTGGGTGCAGACAAAGAAGAGCTCTCCAGGAGGTATCAAAACATTCAAGGGGCATTTTCTCAAAAGTGAGGTTACCAGTTGATCAACTTTCGAAGCAGAATTACTTTCCCATTGTTCCTCAACTGTAGTGTATGATGTACCATTTTGTAGCTCTGGGTCTCTACTTTTATTTATCACAATTAAAAATGTTGCTACATAAGACCGAATTTTGTTACATTACACCCTTTTTTTCAATCTCATCAATCTACACGCAATACCCCATAACGACAAAGCAAAAACAGGTTTTAAGAAATGTTTACAAATGTATTCAAAATAAAAAAAACGGAAATATCACATTTACAAGAATTTCTATTATTTTATATGAAAACATGCAGTGAAGCCGCTCAACATTTACATTACATTTTGCCATAACGTTCAAGAGGCTTTAGATCTTTCAGATAGAAAGAACAGGTGGTACGGTATGAAGAAGACGGTAAAGTTGGCAGGTTTTTGTCTAGGTATAAAAGGGATATATGAGGACTCTCTAAATCTAGTCTGGAATGTTCTTGTACCTTGGCTGTGGAAAGGCGAATCATTCTCCATTTCTTAGACGTGTGACAATCACACAGGAAGTTAAAGGAGACAAAGGCAAACTGCTGAACCAAGGATGTCGATGAAAAGAAGTCAGACCAGTCTTCTAATAGCTGAGATTTGACAAACGTTCTTTCTTTCAACAAGAATGATTGAGTGGTTGAAAGGAGAAGTAACTATGTGAGACATGGATATATTATTGATATAAACCAGAAGGTTCTTCACTTCCATGAAACATTTATGATTTTCCTATTGGTCAAAAGAAAATACCAAACTGTGAACTTAAAAGCCCTGAAAAAGTAGTACAGTAGAGAAAAACAAATGCTTGGTTTGGTATCTCATATTTTTATATTTCAACAGGGAAGTTACACTATATATACAAAAGTACGTGGACACCCCTTCAAATTAGTGGATTCAGCTATTTCAGCCACACCCTTGTGACAGGTGTATAAAACCGAGCAAACAGCCATGCAATCTCCATAAACAAACATTGGCAGTAGAATGGTTTTACTGAAGAGCTCAGTGACTTTCAACGTGGCACCGACATAGGATGCCACCTTTCCAACAAGTCAGTTGGTCAAATTTCTGCCCTGCTAGAGCTGCCCCGGTCAACTGTAAGTGCTGTTATTGTGAAGTGGAAACATCTAGGAGCACCAACGGCTCAGCCAGCTCATAGAACTGTCACATAACTGTCTTCGGTTGCAACAATCTCTACCGAGTTCCAAACTGCCTCTGGAAGCAACGTCAGCACAAGAACTGTTCGTCAGGAGCTTCATCAAATGGGTTCCCATGGCCAAGCAGCAGCACACAAGCCTAAGATCACCATGTACAATGCCATGCTGGAGCGGTGTAAACCTTGCCGCCATTGGACTCTGGAGCAGTGGAAACACGTTCTTTGGAGTGATGAATCACGCTTCACCATCTAGCAGTCTGACGGACAAATCTGGGTTTGTCGGATGCCAGGAGAACGCTACCTGCCCCAATGCATAGTGCCAACTGTAAAGTTTGGTGGAGGAGGAATAATGGTCTGGGGCTGTTTTCATGGTTCGGGCTAGGACCTTTAGTTCCATTGAAGGAAAATCTTAACACTACAGCATACAATTACATTCTAGACGATTCTGTGCTTACAACTTTGTGGCAACAGTTTGGGGAAGGCCCTTTCCTGTTTCAGCATGACAATGCCCCCACGCACAAAGTGAGGTCCATACAGAAATGGTTTGTCGAGATCGGTGTGGAAGAACTCGACTGACCTGCATAGAGCCCTGACCTGAACCCCATCAATCACTTTTAGGATGAGTTGAAACGCAGACTGCAAGCCAGGCCTAATCGCCCAACATCAGTGCCCTTCCTCACTAATGCTCTTGTGGCTGAATGGAAGCAAGTCCCTGCAGCACTGTTCCGTCATATAGTGGGGACCAACTTCATATTAATGCCCATGATTTTGGAAGGAGATGTTCGACTAGCAGGAGTCCATATACTTTTGGTCATGTAGTGTATATTCTCTATAGGGGGAATAATAGTGGTGCTTTGATTCAATGTGGAGTTAATTCCCACAACTCTGTCATTTGTTAACTAAAGAGGCCAAATGAAAGCTCTAGAACACAGTATGCAGACACAGACAGAGAAACATGTCAATACTACAGTATACTGTATATGTGTATGTTGCTAATTACTTTTACCAGTAGTAAATTACAAACATCTGATATGGTACTACAACAATCAACAACTGCTCTTTTTATAAAGC
>CM042401.1:3017282-3074782 GCA_023634145.1 Thymallus thymallus | reverse complement strand
GACAATGAGGATGAGACACAGCTGTCTAATCCCATCTACCTAAAGCATGTGTAATACAAGCCTCCGTATACAAACAAGCCAGATCCAAACAACAGCATGTAGAAATGGACACTTCCATTCCATAGCACCTGCCCTAAGCTTGCTACAGTATGCATATATGTCAGTTACTCACGTTTTTGTATAGAGGCATAGCATGCTCTGTGCTGACTGTGTATGTATACAATATAGATAATACATGTTTTTGTATAGAGCCATAGCATGCTCTGTACTGACTGTGTATGTATACAATATAGATAATACAGAATGCCAATGCTGCCAGCCACAGCCATATCGCTTTACACATCACACACACACACACACACACAAACCACACACACAGACACACACACACACACACACACACCACACACACACACACACATGCTCTCTGCCAAAGCTATGGTCAAAGCCATATCACTAAGCGTTTCCAGCTAGAAGTAGATAAACAGTCAGATTAAACTATCTCTCACGATCTCAGCCAAAACATAACAACAGGCAGCTACTTCAACTACGTCCCTCTCTTGGTGTCAGCCTTATGGGAGGGCCAGCACATTAGTGGACAAATACAGAGG
Organism: Thymallus thymallus; assembly: GCA_023634145.1. Lineage (NCBI taxonomy): Eukaryota > Metazoa > Chordata > Actinopteri > Salmoniformes > Salmonidae > Thymallus > Thymallus thymallus. Next base: position 3,074,171 of record CM042401.1, on the reverse strand, counting down.
AAATCTAATATGTTATATTTCAGTTGAAACCTAAAACAATCACTGTTGCTATTGTAAGATTTACTGTATAAGATGTAGCATCCATCACATAGTATACACTTTAATTTGGATTTGGCCACACACTCCTAAGGTCTACTTACTTTGGCTTTGTGCTAACAACGACCTTTGAACCTACATCTCAATAGTGATTAGAACACTCAGGGACCAATCACCAGGGATGTTAGATTTTCAGCACTGAGCAGTAAGCCAAGAGTTCTTAGCCTAACTGTTTTTAACTTGTACAAATGTTGCAGAGTTATGTTCGCATAAGAAACCAGTGTAAATAATTGTCCTTCATATGAGTTATATTATCCCACTCCTCCAATAGCTCCTCCAATGGGGAATCCACCCAAGACCACTCCTCCAATAGCTCCTCCAATGGGGAATCCACCCAAGACCACTCCTCCATTAGCTCCTCCAATGGGGAATCCACCCAAGACCACTCCTCCATTAGCTCCTCCAATGGGGAATCCACCCAAGACCACTCCTCCATTAGCTCCTCCAATGGGGAATCCACCCAAGACCACTCCTCCATTAGCTCCTCCAATGGGGAATCCACCCTACACCACTTGAGAGCTAATGTGGTTGATTCTTGTGGTTTGATGAATTTTGTCCTGCATGCTGCTTTGGCTACAGAATGGGATACAGCACAATGACTGAAGAAAAGGAATGAGCCTAATAAGTAGTGGGAGGGTGTTTGATTGTGTTCCCCGCATTGGTTCATTAGTCAAAGTCCCACATGACTGTTTCACTCCATTGGTAGCTACATTATAGCAAAAGATACCAGTCAAGCACATTTTAGGGCTCATTTAAACAGTATGTGAAGGATCCCAGCCAAACGTTAGCATTTTAATGATAAACGCATGGCTCCATTTTACTTAAACGTAATCACATTTATGGGTTCATAAATATCTTTATATTGTAGTCACTCTTTTCTCAAGTGCTGATTGTCCATGACGGACTTGCTGATGTTCTGATATTCTAGGTCTTTGATTTTACAGCGCACCAACACACAAACACACACATCACACACACACACACACACACACACACACACACACACACACACACACACACACACACACACACACACACACACACACACACACACACACACACACACACACACACACACAAACCATTCAAACAATAGCTAATGTTTCTCTTTCAGAAAGGGGCCTGGGACTTTGAATCGCCTGTTTTTTTTAGAGAGGTGCAAATTGGAGCAGCAGTCTCCTCCTGCTCTGGTGTAGCACTCAGTTTGTTCTAATGACAGAGAGGAGAAGCAGAGTTGTGTGAGTCTGCTTCGCTTTAGTCTGGGCCTGGGATCAGAGCTGACCCCCACAGTCCACTGTCACATTTAATTAAAGCTTTGATTCAGCAAGCCGGACAACCTGGCTGCCTCACCGGGCTGGTGGCTCTGTGTTCGCCATAGAGTTAGCAAGCAGTGCTCGGGTTTTGAAAGATAGCAGCAGCACGGCAGCTCTGGGTTTTGGACCAACTGTCTTTCTTGGCCCGGGTGATAGAGGCCCATAATATTCAGCAGATTTTCTACACGGCTAATATCTCCTGGACAGCCTTGGAGCCAGTAAAAATACACTTCCAGCCCTCAGTGCTGCTTAACATCCTGCTCTAACTGACAATTTATGGAAAAATATGGGGGGAGGGATGGGAAAAAGATTGAATTCCTTCTCTAAGTGTGACGTTTATTTGAATCCGACAGAAAGATACCGTACAGCTTTTCATTGTCGTAATTCACAGGGAAAATAAGACAAAAAAGGCTGAGTGGGATATCTCAACATGTCAGGGTCTGCTACCATTAAAAAGGCTGAGTGGGATATCTCAACATGTCAGGGTCTGCTACCATTAAAAAGGCTGAGTGGGACATTTAATATTTCAGGGTCTGCTACCATTAAAATGGCTGAGTCGGCCATCTCAACATGGCAGGGTCTGCTACCATTAAAAAGGCTGAGTGGGCTATCTCAACGTTTCAGGGTCTGCTACCATTAAAAATGCTGAGTGGGCCATCTCAACATTTCAGGGTCTGCTGCCATTAAAAAGTCTGAGTGGGCTATCTCAACATTTCAGGCTGAGTGGGCTATCTCAACATTTCAGGCTGAGTGGGCTATCTCAACATTTCAGGCTGAGTGGGCTATCTCAACATTTCAGGCTGAGTGGGTTATCTCAACATTTCAGGGTCTGCTACCATTAAAGGCACTTAGAGCACCATATCAATCATAGATAGTCTTAGCAGAAAGAAAACCAGCACATATATTGTCTGTGTGTGATAAACTGAAAAGTGCTGAAATGTTTGAAGCAAACCCAACCTTGAAGTCTTTTCCAACATGTTGGCTGGATGTTCGGTTGTCTCTGTATCTCCAGCCTGACCTAGATATAAATACAATAAGGCCCAGATGTGTGTGCTGCACTGTGGCAGTGTACCTCTCTGGCTACAATATTGAATATGAGCAAACAATCAGAATGGACCATTCACCTCCAGTCTGTTTCTCAAGTTTCCTAATAGACGCTGGATCACAATGTCACACCATCGTAGACTATTACAGTGAATGTGGGTTTTTCCTTCTTCAGTATATGCCTGTTGAACCCGGCACCCAAAGCCCAAATACCTTTTATGACTACAAACTTTTGAGTTGAGCATGGCAATTCCTCATTCAATGAATACACCAATGTAGACACTTTCCCCATATAATATTCACTTCTCACATACATGTCGTAATGTGTGTTGTGTAACTGGTAGTCATCAGATGTGTTGAATTTTCTAAAGTCATTACTAGAAACGGTATGTTATTAGCACACAATGTCCGAGAAATGCCATGCTGAAGCTGAAAAAGGTCTGTATAATAAACCAGTATCTATAGTTTCCCTTCATTTCCTCAGATGGATGTGTTCTGAGGAGCAGCCAGACTCCTAGGCCTATTGGTAGGCCTGCTCTGTCTCAGGGTTCATTTTACTTCAAGTTGCTGGAAATCCCCCATCTTGTTGAAAGGCATCCTTCACTGGCACTCAGCAGCCATTTCAGAGAGACTTGTAATTCACCCGAGACTGAACACAACGGAGGTCTCAATCTTTCAGGCGCTGTAAAAAGACTACTGACGTTTTCTGGGAAGGAAAAACTCTGACAGGAAATGTTGATGCCGAGACCCAGGAAACTCAGACAGGAAAGATGTTGATGCCGAGACCCAGGAAACTCTGACAGGAAAGATGTTGATGCCGAGACCCAGGAAACTCTGACAGGAAAGATGTTGATGCCGAGACACAGGAAACTCTGACAGGAAAGATGTTGATGCCGAGACCCAGGAAAGTGTAGGTGTGGATCAGAGCCATCAGTTTTGAAGCTGTGCAGTCTGTGTGGGTGGATTGTCAATACTTGCCCATGCTGAAGTCGACGGAACTATGGTCCTAATCTTAACCCTTATCCTCACCACTATAAACATTTATAGTGGTGATACAATCTCCATGAATACATATAATTTGCACTTTGGCACATACTGCCAGCTTATTTTTGTTTAGAAAGATCTTGACACAGAGAGGGCAAAATAAATATGTAATTGTACAGTATTGTTCCTTATAATGATATTGATCTACGTACTTGATAGCATGATGGAGTATGTAATAATGTACTTGTATGTTTTGGAATAATGGATTGATAATATATCTCCTTTAACAATCAGAAATGTCTCTCCTACCTTTTGTTCATGGGCTATGATTAATGGTATTGTATGGTGATAATACATGATTCTGGCTCCATTCCCTTTCACAGTTACCCACAATGCACAACTATCCCAAAATGATGTGACCGGTACTATGTGATAGTATGGTTGTACATAAATAATCAGCTAGATAAGGCAGCCTTGTTGATATGGGAAACATGCTTATTAACTTTAGCACAACACTTGGCTATTCTTCTAGCAGAATAACATCTTGTTTCCTCTCTTAACCTGTTTGTTATTCAAACACGCTGTCATGCCCCAGATGTACATGCTGTCATGCCCCACAGGTACATGCTGTCATGCCCCAGAGGTACATGCTGTCATGCCCCAGAGGTACATGCTGTCATGCCCCTGAGGTACATGCTGTCATGCCCCTGAGGTACATGCTGTCATGCCCCAGAAATACATGCTGTCATGCCCCAGAGGTACATGCTGTCATTCCCCAGAGGTACATGCTGTCATGCCCCAGAGGTACATGCTGTCATGCCCCAGAGGTACATGCTGTCATGCCCCAGAGGTACATGCTGTCATGCCCCAGGGGTACATGCTGTCATGCCCCAGAGGTACATGCTGTCATGCCCCAGGGGTACATGCTGTCATGCCCCAGGGGTACATGCTGTCATGCTCCAGGGGTACATGCTGTCATGCCCCAGAGGTACATGCTGTCATGCCCCAGGGGTACATGCTGTCATGCCCCAGAGGTACATGCTGTCATGCCCCTGAGGTACATGCTGTCATGCCCCAGAGGTACATGCTGTCATGCCCCAGGGGTACATGCTGTCATGCCCCTGAGGTACATGCTGTCATGCCCCAGAGGTACATGCTGTCATGCCCCTGAGGTACATGCTGTCATGCCCCAGAGATACATGCTGTCATGCCCCAGAGGTACATGCTGTCTCTGTGTCTACCCCTGTTTAACTTTCTAGCACTGCATGACAGGAGTGGGATCTGCTCTTATATATAATAATAATATATATATATATATATATATACCTGAACCATATATATATATATAGATCTGCTATTATATATATAATAATAATATTCTATATATATATATACCTGCTATTTCCACTAATCTGTCCTGAACACTAGATTCCTGCGGCCATACACACACACACACACATACACACATACACACACACACACACACACACACACACATACACACACACACACATACACACACACACACACACACACAAACACACACACACACACACACACACACACACACACACACCTCTGCTCACCATCAGTGATATCGTGTGACAGTGCTACAGGCCTGACACACACTGAAACTGTGAAATGGTATTATTTTGTTCCTTAGCAGTGGTCTGTAATGGTATGAAGGACAATTCTTTGACATTTCTCTTCAGGAAAATGACCGCTTCCAGTTTTCTCTTGCTGTGTTGACCAACATTACAACGCCCTTTCACTGTATTCTCACACCAGGCACCAGTGAAGTTCAATGGTTTTTCAAACAACACTTTAGTGTTGATGCCACTTCTGCCACTGGTTGAGGCTGAAAATCGTGAATGTATTTTGGTCAATACTTCTTGTGTGATCTTTCTGAGCAAAATTCCAAATGAAAGCCGTTGGTTCCTCATCAACATTAGCATTTACCTGTGATCTTTGTAACGGTTAGTTCCACACATGGCCATGAGTAACATCTGTTTTGCAGGGGTTAAATGTCCTTGACTAACTGTATGGACTGTCTGCCCTGAGGACAGGCCCTGTGTAGTGTCTGTGGAAGTAAAAACACACTGGCACAATTACTTAAACGATTAAGGTTGGTTTCGGCTTACACTACGACCGTGATTAAATGAATGGATAGGATAAGCAGGGAGGGCGGGGTCAATGGACTAACAGCCAATTACACTAACCTCAAATCACCGCCCGAGATTATCTAATGACTAGTTGTTCACAAATTAAGTGACAAGAAGGAAGAAAGAGGGGGCACATGACAAATTCTACTCAGTGATGTGAAATGTTGTGTGAAAAAAAACATGCATTCTGTAACTGCATATAGATATCAGTTGGAGGTCTAAGGGCATTCCTATAGGCAATTGCTCCCAATTACATGTTTGTCAGTGGACAACACACGCAGGCATGAAGGCACACACACACACACACACACACACACATACACACACGTAGTGGAGCCTAATTGCTGAAATATGGTGTTCATTAAAACATAATAAGGCTCCTTCTTAACCGCACACACTGTACGAAGCAGCAAGATGGCCTCACCTTGTGCTCTGGTGCTCACACGGATATGGCCTCAGGTTCACAATAATGAAAACAGGGTGCTAGTTGCATGAGACATTTTAAGTGCATAATTTAAAGGTGTGGAATTGGATCCAGGGGAACGTACAGTGAGGAAGTACAGCGCTTAGGCATCTCCTGCATAGCCTAGTGAAATAGAGCCGTGGAAAATCTCTCATTTATATTTGCACATGCAATTTTTTTGGCTTTTGTTTTGAGCTTGAGAAAGTTGTGTTCAGTTGACAAAATAAACAAATAGGTCAGTGTTTTTTCACTAAGGGATGGATCGACATTTCTAAAATGGTTACCTGGAGGAAAATAGGGGAGGACACGCTTTATCAATTTCAGTCAAGGTAAGGGTTTAGTATTTTTTGTATCTAGTCTAGGGGAGAGTCATGTAATTTGTAATTGATAAAATGTCTGTTTTGGAATGATTTGCTTATTAGGCTGTAAATCGATGTGTGTCTGATGTCACCCCTCGTCTCAGATTCTCCACTGGGCGTGCGTTATCAAGTCTGCCTATTAGTTATTTAGTGTGGTCTCAGTCAAATGATCCATAGCCTATAGGCTACAGGCTACGAAGTGCATGCTCGGAGAAGCACAGAGCAAAGTTATATTTCTAAGAAAACCAGTGGCTGTGCTGTGTAGGCCTACAGTGGCAGTTCAGGAGGAGAATTATTCTTTAGGAGAAGAATTATTCTGAATATTCCAAAAAATGCAGGTAGGTAGGCTTGTTCTCTGCTATACACTTTATATTTAAATTATTATTTTATTTATTATTATAATTTTATTATTTTGGGTATAGGGGAGGGACACTGTTCAGGGAGGGTTTATGTAAAATATATTTTGCTGAAGGGAGGGCCATCCATATCCACACTTATTATAAATAACGTTCCCTCCTTAAGGTCAAAATATCATACAAGAGCGAACAAACAAGCTTCTCTCACAGTAGGTTATTGCCCTGTGACTTGTGGATATACAAAGCTCAAGTTTGTATTTGTCCTATATAATTAGTAATAAAGACATGAAACACACATTAAGTGTGTATCTAACTGTGTCTCTTAAAGTTGACGTCCTTCCCTTTGACTCTGTGGATGTGCAGAGCTCCGGTCACCGACTCCCGTTACAGTTGGCAGCTCTGGACATTAGAGAGCAGTTAATGATGTGATAAGCAGGCTAGATCCTGCTGTATGCACGCACTGCCTGGCCCAACAAACTGCAGCCGTAGACATAATCAGAGCCAAAAGCTTCTAACATAAGGAGGGAGGGGGGGGGGGAGAGAGAGAAAGAGAGAGAGAGAGAGAGAGAGAGCCACAGAGAGAGAGAGAGAGACAGAGACAGAGACAGAGAGGAGCATAGCTCACAGCCTTTGGGCCTGGGTGTTCGCTATACGTGGAGAAATTTTGCAAGGCGTGATAGCCTTCAACAATGCATGGCACAGGAAGACTGATAAGGTGGGGTAGAGAGTTGAGGGAGACAGAGACAGACATACGGACAGAGGGAGAGAAAGAGAGACAGACAGAGAGCTGAGCTCAATCATGTTCGATTGCAGTGATGAACTCCTTGAAGTCATTTGATTAATTCATACCATCAGCGATGAGGTTTTGACTTACTGACTTGTGTGTCAAAGGTCAAATTGTTTCAAGTGGGTTACCTGTACAAGTGTGAGATGTGAAATGAAAATGTGTTTTTTGCATATCCCAACTCCCCCTGAGAGTGGGGTCACGGACAGGTATCAGCCATTATTGACGCAGACAAAGGAGCAATTAGGGTTAGAGCAGATCAACAGATTTTTCACCTTGTCGGCTCTGAGATTCGAACAAGCAACCTTTTGGTTACTGGCACAACTCTCTAACCGCTAGGCTACCTGTCTGTGTGTGCGTGTGTGCGCGTGTGCGTGTGTGTGAGTGCGTGCGTGTGTCCGTGCGACAAATACAGAAATAGTTTTCTCTTCACTGTAAGAAAAACAGACTGGTTGGGCATAATTTGTAACCCACCAGAAGTTACAACTCCAAGAAAGAGAACACCTACTCCTAGCTATAAAGGCAATAAAAAGAGCAAGCTATCTGTCCCCCTGCTTGGCAGTCCTGTAACTCTGTCCTGGTGATATATTCAGTGCAGTGATGTGATTGTAAAACCCCATCTCGTCCACCCCGCCAAACCCCATAAAAAGGCTGTGTGTCGGTGGCAATACTGATGTGAAGCTATTGCCTTGAGAGCAGCACATCCACGTGAATGCCCCAGAATGACTGTGTGTGTGTGTGATCACATTCAGATCCCAGGGATTCTACAGCCTAGTTCTGACAGTGGGGATAGAATACAGACATATCCCAGAAAGGAATATAGCCTGTAGACGGGAACAAGGTATTCAATGACAACAGCAATGAGAAAAACATAATGCATATATTCACAATGACTTGAATCAATAAGAGGAGGACTTCGCTCCACGTCCCTGAGCTGCCTCTGTCATACTGCACACCAGGGGCACAAATAAATTAAAAGAATGTGAGAATGACAAAGCCAGAGGAAAGAACCAAAGCCTGAAGTCAGACTGTTTGTAATCTGTGCAGAGAGAGAGAGAGAGAGAGAGAGAGAGAGAGAGAGAGAGAGAGAGAGAGAGAGAGAGAGAGAGAGAGAGAGAGAGAGAGAGAGAGAGAGAGAGAGAGAGAGAGAGAGAGAGAGAGAGAGAGAGAGAGAGAGAGAGAGAGAGAGAGAGAGAGAGAGAGAGAGAGAGAGAGAGAGAGAGAGAGAATAAGAGAATAAGAGAGACAGAGGCACTGAAAATGGGGAGGTACTGAAAATTCTAAATGTTCCCCCTCGTAAAAATTCAACAGACCTCAATTAGCTGAGCACTTAAGGGAGCAGGAAAGAAACACAGAGAGAGAGTGGCTGTCTAACAGCAGTTGAAGTGCTTCATGCGAGGAGACATTAGGGGCAAATTAATTAAATTTGATGGTAAAACATGAGAACGTAGTGTACAGGCCTTTGAAAAGGGGAACCAGGCCAGGATGCTTAGTTTAAGGCGGGATGAGGGATCTGAAAGTTTTCAGAATGACATGGGGAGCAGATTCCATCTTGAAGACAGGAGTTCCATAATCAAACCTACATTACTGCCATGGAAACTGAGGAAGAAAATACAAAAAAAAAAAAACGTAATTGTGGACAATCGGTAAATACTGTTTTGTGGTCCGTAGAAGGAAAGCTCTCCCCCCTAAAAGGGCTTCTTATCCACATATAGACACATAACTTTCCTACTGAATGACAGAGATGACTGGTTTGGATGGGACACACACACACACACACAGCAGAAGGAAACCAACACTTCATTATCTGAGATTAGCAGGGTGGTCAAACATAGTGGCTGGAAACTTTCTCTACTCCTGATGTGGGAGAGAGTGTGTGTGTGTGTGTGTGTGTGTGTGTGTGTGTGTGTGTGTGTGTGTGTGTGTGTGTGTGTGTGTGTGTGTGTGTGTGTGTGTGTGTGTGTGTGTGTGTGTGTGTGTGTGTGTGTGTGTGTGTGGATCCCTCAAATCATTGCTTGGTTTCTCGCTCCACAACGTAGTTGCCAAGTGTTGCTGGTTTGGGGTATTTTGTTTTTTTGAAGTTCAAGTGAAAGGGTTCAAATGCTTCAGACATTTAGCTTCTGTTGGGGAATGTGGATCTGGGAGTTATTATAGTGTGTTCTGGAAATGCTGTTCTGATGTGTTACCTTATGCACACAAGTCTGGTAATTACGTTTTCTACTTACCAAGAGTCAGATAGATAGATAGATAGGTAGGTAGGTAGGTAGGTAGGTAGGTAGGTAGGTAGGTAGGTAGGTAGGTAGGTAGGTAGGTAGGTAGGTAGGTAGGTAGGTAGGTAGGTAGGTAGGTAGGTAGGTAGGTAGGTAGGTAGGTAGGTAGGTAGGTAGGTAGGTAGGTAGGTAGGTAGGTAGGTAGGTAGGTAGGTAGGTGGGTGGGTGGGTGGGTGGGTGGGTGGGTGGGTGGGTGGGTGGGTGGGTGGGTAGGTAGGTAGGTAGGTAGGTAGGTAGGTAGGTAGGTAGGTAGGTAGGTAGGTAGGTAGGTAGGTAGGTAGGTAGGTAGGTAGGTAGGTAGGTAGGTAGGTAGGTAGGTAGGTGGGTGGGTGGGTGGGTGGGTGGGTGGGTAGGTAGGTAGGTAGGTAGGTAGGTAGGTAGGTAGGTAGGTAGGTAGGTAGGTAGGTAGGTAGGTAGGTAGGTAGGTAGGTAGGTAGGTAGGTAGGTAGGTAGGTAGGTAGGTAGGTAGGTAGGTAGGTAGGTAGGTAGGTAGGTAGGTAGGTAGGTAGGTAGGTAGGTAGGTAGATAGATACTTTATTTGATTAGATGAACTCATGTATACCATTTTTATGTCTCTGTGTGCAGAACGCTGGCTGTACCTTCAAATCACATACAAATAATTAAAAAATATAACATATATATTATAATTATATATATAATATTATAATATAATATATATAAAATAATTTCACAAATGCAAAATATACACTTACTGTACATTGTTTTAACCGGTTTTAACACAGTGGCAGATGACAGTATTTTTCAGTTCCAGCACTTTTCTGGTGTCCTTCTTTCATTACACAGGTGTTCGGAGACGCTGGATATTTAATTAGAAGAGGTGGTAAAAACACACTAACATGTAAATATGGCCGTGTAGTAATTAAAACTTTTTTTTTTTTTTTTGTTACAGTTTTTGCCCGTTGCTTGAACACTATAGACACATGCTTAAACCAAAGTAACATAACTTGAAGTTGTTGTTACTATACCTTAAACAAAGTGTAACCATACCTTAAACATAGTGTAACCATACCTTAAACATAGTGTAACCATACCTTAAACAAAGTGTAACCATACCTTAAACAAAGTGTAACCATACCTTAAACAAAGTGTAACCATACCTTAAACAAAGTGTAACCATACCTTAAACATAGTGTAACCATACCTTAAACAAAGTGTAACCATACCTTAAACAAAAGCGCTGCTTTGCACTTTAGTTGCAATTCTGCAACACACTTGCTCCTTTCTGCAACACACTTGCTCTTAGACACTACACACTATTTCATACATAAGACACTTAGTTCAAAAATGAAATCTCAGGGTACCATTGGGAAAACACATCTATTCAAAATACAACACACATTGGTTAATTGAAAAGACGTAGACACACACCTGAAAATACTTACTTACAAAACTGAACACCAATCAGCCAGCTACAAAAAGGCCTCAGTTAAGCCATTTTGAGAACTTTGCAAGCATGGAGGCAGGGAGAGCTAGAGGCAGAGGAAGAGGAAGACAGAGAGAGAGAGAGAGAGAGAGGGGGACATGGTCGAAGAGTCCACGCAAGGACCATTATTTCGGATGACATAAGAGCAACTTTGGTGGACCATGTCATAAACCATGGCCTGACTATGAGGGAAGCTGGGCAGAGAGTCCATCCTAATCTAAGCTGTTTCACAGTTTCATCCATAATAAGGACATTCCGACTGGAAAACAGGTATGTCTTCAACTCTCTACTCTACTCAGACTGTATCTAGAGTATTTACTGTACTGTACCATATCACGTTACTGTATCACATGTATTGTTCAGTATACACAGTACTGTAAAAAAAGAAGCAAACAAGAACAATTTGTGGTTGCATTTTTCTACAGAATGGCTAGAAGACCTACTGGGGCTGGACGCCAACGCCTGTTCATCCAACAGCAGGAACTTGCCATAGTGAACCTAGTCAGAGCAAACAATGCAATCCGTCTCCACCAGCTACAGCAACAAATACTTGCAGATAGGCAAGTATTCAACAACATAAATTATAACTATCAGACGCATCTTGGTAAAGCACAACATGACCATGAAGCAGTTGTACAGGGTCCCATTTGAGAGGAACAGTGTCAGGGTCAAAGAACTTCGACATGAATATGTACAGGTAAGTGTTTCAGTCTTTTACATTTACAATAAAGAATGGGTGCAGTCCAGTAACGGATGAATATGTACCACTGGATTAGTACCACATAGATACATTCAGAAAGCTACACAGGTACCTGTGTGGTGGGGTGGGTCGGTTCTGTATATGTAGTAGTGTAGGTGTGTGCTTTGAGTAAAGCCATCCACAATATGTATTTTTTGTTACAGAGAATCTTGGACATGGATGGAGCTGCCCAGCCGCATGAATGTATTTACATTGACGAGGCTGGATTCAACCTTAGCAAAAACAGACGACGGGGACGTAATATAATTGGCCAAAGGGCAATTTTGCACGTCCCGGGGCAGCGCGGGGGAAATATCACATTGTGTGCTGCCATAAGTCTTCGAGGGCTAGTGCACCATCATGCCAAACTGGGTCCCTATAATGCGCAACACATAATCACATTTCTAGATGCCCTTCATGATGCAGTTGTACAGGATGGACCAGAGCAGCCCAGGTTTGTTGTTGTCTGGGATAATGTTAGTTTCCATCGGGCTGCTCTGGTCCAGAACTGGTTCACCAACCATGATCAATTTGAAGTTGTGTACTTGCCCCCTTACTCGCCATTTCTAAATCCTATAGAGGATTTTTTTCCCGCTTGGAGATGGCGCGTATATGACCGCCAACCACATGCCCGTATGCCTCTTCTGCAGGCAATGGAACAGGCCTGCGGAGACATTGAGGTGAGGTCAATCCAGGGATGGATTCGGCACACAAGGGGATATTTTCCCCGATGCTTAGCGAGAGAAGACATTGCTTGTGATGTTGATGAGATCCTGTGGCCAGACCCCAACAGACGGCAGGATCCATAAGCCCACTTGCGCACAATTGTGTTTTTCTGTGTTTACAGTAGTGTATTGTTTGTTTTATTTTTGATTTAACTGAATTTACTGTACTGTAAAATATACTACTGTAATGTAATGATTTTGAATTCAGTATTTCATTTTTTGGTTGTTGTAAAAACATGCCCTCTGTGGAACTGAATAAAAACATTGAAAACAAAAGACTGCAGTTTTTTATATAAAGTAGACTAGTGTGTTGCTGCTGATCTGAAAGTGTATTCATATGATGCAAGTGGGTATCATTTTGTCATCAGAGTGACATTTTGACAGAGGATTGTTAGGTTTTGATAGCAGAGTTTCAATTTGACATAGATGTGAATGGTTTATTTCCCAGGGTTGTGTCTTATTTGCTTGTGTGTAGAGTTTTGACACAATGAGCCAAATTTAGCAAAACGTGTGTAAGCAGTAGGCAAAAACTGTAATTTATTTTTGTTGATATGAAAGTTAAGTTCCAAATGTTTCCAAACCGTATCTCAAGCTAAGCTTATTGACGTTTAGACTTTGCTTTTGTGCATTTGCACAGTATATGTTAAGCATTACCGTCTATGAATGGGCTAGTAATTTTCTAGGTTGCTACTGAACCACGGATTCAAATGTACTTCCTGTTTGGACAACAGACCTGTCAAACAGGAAGTGTTGTCATCACCTGGTGTAAGTCCTGGAACCCTATTGACAAGATGTCATAATTTTTCCTCTATTCCTACCTCACTGAACAAAACTGTAAATATTGATCAAGGTTTTGATGAGTACATTGACTCAACCTTTTCAGTGCAAAAACAATGTTGTTTTGGACAAAAACCGGCTAACCATTTCTGACTTAATAGGATTGGCTTTGGACTAATACTCCATATCCCTAAAAGACTGCTGTATTCCTCTTCTCTCTCTCAGTCCAGTCTCTCTAGATTAGCTGAACCATCAATCCACTTCATTGAGGGCCTTACCAGTCCTTTCTCTGCCTTTCACTGGAAATGTAGCACACTTAATGGACATTATTCAAAGAATAAAGGGTTACAGTTCATCTAAGTGCCCAAGATAGAAATAAATGAACTGAAAATGCTATTATCCCACAAGAAGAGATTAAAACGCTTCAAGGCTATTAGACCCCTAAATAAAGTGGAAAATACTTTTATGTGGCTTTATTTCAAGCTATATGCATTTGGTAATGGCGCACATAAAATGATCATTTCTCTGTAATCCTGTAAGGATTGGAGTTCTTTTGAGGCTTGACTGTTTGTGATTATGTCCCAAGCAGTTGCTCGGACGAGAACATGTGTTTAAACACTTCATTGAGAATTTCCATCGGCGCTCCGCGGCTTCCAAGATGAACTGCGTTCTGGCTTGATTTAATGGAGCCCAATAAAAATTCACAGTATGGTATTTATCTGAAATGGTGGTGGTAGTGTGTTTGTGAAGTCTGCCACACCACTGGGCTGTGTTTAAGGGAGATTCCAGAATAAAGCTTTACTGAACGTTGATAGAATGCCCAAAAAATGTCCCTAGGAGGCCTTAGACTTATCACTTGATGGTGGGCTCACACACAAGTTCTCTCTTCTTCAATCTCTTTATCTCTTTCATTCTGTACCTTCATCTCTCTCCCTCCGTCATCTTGTTCTCTCCCTCCCACACACACTCACAGAAAAACATTCCAAATTTGTGGCCATTGATTCAGTAATAACCACATGACGTCTGTATTGTTAATAGAAAAATCAAAGCTTTTTAATGAAGCAGACATGTGATGTAAGTGTGATCAATACTGGCTAGACAATGGTTTCACTGATAATCCTAAAACTGGACAGTTTTAATGTTTATTGGGGACAATAACATTGGAGGCTCGTTTACCCTTTAAAGCTTAAAAGCAACTGTAAATTAGAAGTACATAAGGTCATCAAGTAGAGTCATTGTTCATTCTCAGAAGGGTCGTAGACGTAGAGGCAAAGTTCCCCCATGTCTCTGTAATTCAAGCAGTTAATAAAGAAATGGAAAGAAATCATTATTTTTTTTATATTTTTTCCCTTTTAGAAATAACTTGGTAATTTAATATGGCTTTGGGAGGTCGAATAAGGAGAAATCAATAGTTGTATTATTCTGGCAAAAGAAGATATAAGTTATCCAACCTCAGGGACCGATGACAGATATTACCACAGAAAGCATATTGACTTTATCAAACAATAAGCACTGGCATCCCCAAACAGGCCCGAATAACAACCTGACTGCATTTGTGTGCTTCTAGTCACTGTATATAAGGTAGCAGGCATACTTTCACACAGTCTTGTGGCCGTCTCTTTCCCTTACTAGCTCTCTCATTCTGAATCACTGATATATCAAAAATGTAAATATACTTTACATACACTGAGCACATACACTATACCGTCCTGTTGTACAGACCATTGTTGATGTAGTAGCCTATGGCCCTTTCAGAGTGTCTGTCAACCAACAAAGACCAGACATTGTGTTCAGTCTTCTCTACAGTAACCACAATAAGCTTTGTTCAATTTCCCTGGAAACTCGAGGGTCAAATTGACTCCATTACGCTACAGTTCACTCTAACACTTCTGTTACAGAACAGACTGTTATTGAATTTGTTTGTGATGAATTTTCAGCAACAAAGTTAAAAGATAAATCACTGTTGTGACACAGGCCTTGACATTCTGCTGAGAATTTGATTAATACACTATTCATGTATTGCTACACCAGAAAACCATGTGCTACACTGTTGGGAGAGAGTGGAGAAAAATAGTTTACTGCTATTGTATGATTTGAAAAGTTTAAATAAAATAAAACAGTTAATCTGTTTATTCTTTGTGTTGAAGTGCCTCAGGTCAATGCGAGCAAGAGTGTGTGTGTGTGTGTGTGTGTGTGTGTGTGTGTGTGTGTGTGTGTGTGTGTGTGTGTGTGTGTGTGTGTGTGTGTGTGTGTGTGTGTGTGTGTGTGTGTGTGTGTGTTGGGGCTTTATCTTTGTCATCTTTTCATGCAGGGAAACACCTCTCTGTGGGTTTAGTGGTGTTAGCCTTCCATTACCACTCTTTGCTCTGCTTTGATCTGGAATTACTAGCTAAACCCACTAGGAGTGGCTGTCTGCATCTTAAAAGCATGGACACAGAAACACGCAGACACACGCATATACGCATAAATAAGGTATATACAGCGGGTGAAATAAGTATTGAACACGTCACCATTTTTCTCAGTAAATATATTTCCAAAGGTGATATTGACATGAAATTTTCACCAGATGTTGGTAACAACCCAATAAATCCATACATACAAAGAAAGTTCAGAAATTAAGTTATGTGTAATAATGTGAAATGACACAGGGAAAAAGTATTGAACACATGAAGAAAGGGAGGTGCAAAAAGGCATGGAAAGCCAAGACAACAGCTGAAAACTATCAGTAATTAAAAAGCAATCCAGCCCCCTGTCAGTGCAAATTAATATCAGCTGGTTCGGTCCCAACTGATGGCCTACAAAAAGGTCTCATTGCCAAGGTGTCACACAAGACACATCTCATGATGGGTAAAAGCAAAGAGCTGTCTCAAGACCTTCGCAACCTAATTGTTGCAAAACATAATGATGGCACTGGTTATAGGCGCATTTCTACGCTTCTGAATGTTCCAGTGAGCACTGTTGGGGCCATAATACGGAAGTGGAAAGACAATCATTTCTCCATAAATTTGCCTCGACCAGGTGCTCCTCGCAAGATTTCTGACAGAGGAGTGAAAAGAATAATCAGAAGAGTTGTCCAAGAGCCAAGGACCACTTGTGGAGAGCTTCAAAAAGACCTGCAATTAGCAGGTACTGTTGTCTCAAAGAAAACATTAAGTAATGCACTCCACCGCCATGGCCTGTATGCACGCTCACCACGCAAGACTCCATTGCTGAAAAAAAAGCATGTTGAAGCTCGTTAAAAGTTTGCTGCACAACATTTGGAAAAGCCAGTGAAATACTGGGAGAATATAGTGTGGTCAGATGAGAGCAAAATTTAACTGTTTGGATGTCATAATAAACATCATGTTTGGAGGAGAAATGGCACTGCACATCACCCTAAAAACACCATACCAACAGTGAAGTTTGGAGGTGGGAACATCATGGTGTGGGGCTGCTTTTCAGCAAATGGTACTGGCAAACTTCACATAATTGAAGGAAGGATGAATGGGCAAATTTACAGAGACATTCTTGACAAAAATCTGCTGCCATCTACCAGGATGATGAAGATGAAACGAGGGTGGACATTTCAGCAAGACAATGATCCCAAACACACAGCCAAGGAAACTCTCAATTGGTTTCAAAGAAAGAAAATCTAGCTGCTAGAATGGCCCAGCTAATCACCTGACTTAAATCCCATTAAAAATCTATGGAAAGAATTGAAGATCAAGATTCATAGAAGAGACCCACTGAACCGTCAAGATTTGAAGACTGTTTGTGTGAAAGAATGGGCCAAAATCACACCAGAGCAATGCATGTGACTAGTTTCTCCATACAGGAGGCGTCTTGAAGCTGTCATTACCAACAAAGGCTTTTGTACAAAGTATTAAATAAATATCAGTAAGTGTGTTCAATACTTTTACCCTGTGTCATTTCACATTATTACACATAACTTAATTTCTGAACTTATTTGTGTTGGTTTCTTTGTATGTATGGATTACTTGGGTTGTTACCAACATCTGGTGAAAATGTCATGTCAATGGCACCTTTGGAAATATATTTGTGTGTGTGTGTGTGTGTGTATCTGTGTGTCTGTGTCCATGCTTTAAGAGGACACGCGCACACGCACACACACACACAAAACACACACACTTCACTCAGCATTCCAGGTGGGCTAGCTAATTACATTCCAGGTGGGTTAGCTAATTACATTCCACGTGGGCTAGCTAATTACATTCCACGTGGGCTAGCTAATTACATTCCAGCTGGGATAGCTAGTTACATTCCAGGTGGGCTAGCTAATTACATTTCAGGTGGGCTAGCTATTTACATTTCAGGTGGGCTAGCTAACTACATTCCAGGTGTGCTAGCTAATTACATTCCATGTGGGCTAGCTAATTACATTCCAGCTGGGCTAGCTAATTACATTCCAGGTGGGCTAGCTAATTACATTCCAGGTGGGCTAGCTAATTACATTCCAGGTGGGCTAGCTATTTACATTTCAGGTGGGCTAGCTATTTACATTTCAGGTGGGCTAGCTAACTACATTCCAGGTGTGCTAGCTAATTACATTCCATGTGGGCTAGCTAATTACATTCCAGCTGGGCTAGCTAATTACATTCCAGGTGGGCTAGCTAATTACATTCCAGGTGGGCTAGCTAATTACATTCCAGGTGGGCTAGCTATTTACATTTCAGGTGGGCTAGCTAATTACATTCCAGGTGGGCTAGCTAATTACATTCCGGGTGGGCTAGCTAATTACATTCCACGTGGGCTAGCTAATTACATTCCTATCAATCAAGGAATCAGATACACACGAAGCAACACGACAATAATGACACAGAATGTCAGAATCGTATGGCTAGAAGGAATGATCTTTAACTTATAAAAGGGTGTTTACAGCTTTTTAGCTCTTCTTCTCCTGAATCCAGGCTGATGTCAAATATGGTGTTTCATTCTTTAGATGTAATCTCAGTGTTCTTTTTTAGGTTATGAACTTCCATGACCCTCCTGTATTTAATAGGAACCCAGTCTATTTCAACAAGTTCTTGAGAAACTCTAAAAGCTGGAGTTGGTGCAGGTAGATCCTGTCAACAGCCAGATTGGCTTTGTTGTCTTTAGAGTGTATCACTACATCACATTAGAGGAAATCACATTAGACTATTGAGATGCACCCTAGGTGGTATGTATCTGGTTTTTAACAGCAAAATAAGTGCACTAACCATATGACAGTTTTCCCAAATGGTGGTCAGGACCAACTGATGCCTGCTAGCCAATGGTTCTTGGGTAGTGGTGAAAGCCTGGGTTGTGGTTGGAAACATGTTTTCTATTTGGTAGGTCACAGGAGAACTCTAAAGACTTTGGGTGGAACCATTAAGGAACCAGTGGTGATTGGGCTTAAAATAGTATTTAGGTAATTAGGAATGGGATTGTGAGGGAACATTCATGCCATTTAGTATATTTTTCCATTCAATTTATCCTATTGCTGAGTTAAAGATTAACATATTTGTTGCATAATGAGCGAATTGTCAGAAGCACAAATTCTTGTGAAATGAGATGCAGTTATGCAGTTACAACAAAAAATGTGTTTTGACAGCTGAGGAATTACAACTCATCATACATCAACATATTGCTTTCAGCATTAATATCTTCCAGATAGTAATACATTTCTCGTTTTTCCCTCAGGCCTGCTTTGCCTCTCATCTCTCGCTCTCATTCTCTTTCTCTATCTCTCACTTTCTCTCGGTCTCTCTCTCTTTGATTGGTGAGAGCGAGAGATGAAACAACAAAATGTGGAATAAGTCAAGGGGTATGAATACTCAACGCACTAGACGACCAGTTCTTAAAGCCTTTAGCCGTACCCTTATCCTACTCCTCCTCTGTTCCTCTGGTGATGAAGAGGTAAACCCAGGTTCTGTAGCCCCCAGTACTACACCTATTCCCCAGGCACTCTCATTTGTTGACTTCTGTAACCGTACAAGTCTTGGTTTCATGCATGTTAACATCAGAAGCCTCCTCCCTAAGTTTGATTTATTCACTGCTTTAGCACACTCCGCCAACCCGGATGTCCTAGCCGTGTCTGAATCCTGGCTTAGGAAGGCCACCAAAAATTCTGAAATGTCCATCTCCAACTACAATATTTCCCATTGTGATAGAACAACCAAAGGAGGAGGAGTCTATTTGCTGCAGAGATAACCTGCAGAGTTCTGTCATACTGTCCAGGTCTGTGCCCAAACAGTTTGAGCTTCTACTTTAAAAAATCCACCTTTCCAGAAATAAGTCTCTCACTGTTGCTGTTTGTTACAGACCCCTCTCAGCCCCCAGCTGTGCCCTGGACACCACATGTGAATTGATTGCCCCCCAGAGTTTGTACTGTTAGATGACTTAAACTGGGATATGTTTAACACCCCGGCCGTCCTTCAATCTAAGCTAGATGACCTCAATCTCACACAAATTATCAAGGAACCTACCAGGTACAACCCTAAATCTGTAAACATGGGCACCATCATAGATATCATCCTGACTAACTTGCCCTCCAAATACACCTCCTCTGTTTTCAACCAGGATCTCAGCAATCACTGCCTCATTGCCTGCGTCCGTAATGGGTCCGCGGTCAAACGATCACCCCTTATCACTGTCAAACGCTCCCTAAAACACTTCAGTGAGCAGGCCTTTCTAATCGATCTGGTCTGGGTATCCTGGAAGGATATTGACCTCATCCCGTCAGTAGAGGATGCCTGGTTGTTCTTTAAAAGCACTTTCCTCACCATCCTAAATAAGCATGCCCCATTCAAAAAATGTTGAACTAAGAACAGATATAGCCCTTGGTTCACTCCAGACTTGATTGCTTTGACCAGCACAAAAATATCCTGTGGCGTACTGCATTAGAATCGAATAGCCCCGGCGACTTTTCAGGGAAGTCAGGGACCAATATTTTTTATTTTTTATTTAAAACTTTATTTTGACAGGGAAAACAGACTGAGACCTAGATCTCTTTTACGGCTGTGCCCTGTGTAAACATGTTAACATGTACAATTTAGACACACAGACAGACATTTGGAGAAGAAAGATCTCAAAACATACAAAAACAGAGAAACATTTCAAGAAAAACAAAGAAAAACATAGAATTCAACAGAGACAAACACAGACAACATCGTATTGATCCTCCATTATATTTTTTAAATGGGCAATATACACAGTCAGTTAGAAAAGCAAAGGCTAGCTTTTTCAAACAGAAATTCGCATCCTGTATCACTAATTCCAAAAGTTTTGGGACACTGTAAAGTCCATGGAGAATAAGAGCACCTCCTCCCAGCTGCCCACTACACTGAGGCTAGGAAACACTGTCACCACCGATAAATTTATGATAATCGAAAATTTCAATAAGGATTTTGACATGTTTTCCACCTGGCTACCCCTACCCCAGCCAACAGCTCTGCACCCCCCGCAGCAACTTGCCCAATACACTCCACCCCCCCCTGCTTCTCCTTCAACCAAATCCACATAGATGATGTTCTGAAAGAGCTGCAAAATCTGGACCCCTACAAATCTGCTGGGCTAGACAATCTGGACCCTTTCTTTCGAAAATTATCAGCCGAAAATTGCTGCAACCCCTATTACTAGTCTGCTCAACCTCTCTTTTGTATCATCTGAGATCCCTAGAGATTGGAAAGCTGCCGAGGTCATCCCCCTCTTCAAAGGGGGAGACACTCTAGACCCAAACTGTTACAGACCTATATCCATCCTGCCCTGCCTTTCTAAAGTCTTCAAAAGCCAAGTTAATAAACAGATCACTGACCACTTCGAATCCCACCGTACCTTCTCTGCTATGCAATCTGGTTTCCGAGCTGGTCATGGGTGCACCTCAGCCACGCTCAAGGTACTAAACGATATCATAACCACCATAGATAAAAGACAGTACTGTGCAGCCGTCTTCATCGACCTGGCCAAGGCTTTCGACACTGTCAATCACCGCATTCTTATTGGCAGTTTTGTTACCAAAATACCATATACTACCCACCACTGCAACCTGTACGCTCTCGTTGACTGGCCCTCACTACATATTCGACGCCAAACCCACTGGCTCCAGGTCATCTATAAGTCTTTACTACGTAAATCCCTGCCTTATCTCAGCTCGCTGGTCACCATAGCAACACCCACCCGTAGCATGCGCTCCAGCAGGTATATTTCACTGGTCATCCCCAAAGCCAACACCTCCTTTGGCCGCCATTCCTTCGAGTTCTCTGCTGCCAATGACTGGAACGAATTGCAAACATCATTGAAGCTGGACACTACCATCTCTCTCAATAACTTTAAGCATCAGCTATCAGACAAGCTTACCGATCCCTGCACCCGTACACAGCCCATCTGTAAATAGCCCACCCAACTACCTCCTCCCCATATATATTATTTTTGCTAATTTGCACTCCAGTATCTCTATTTGCACATCATCATCTGCACATCTATCAGTCCAGTGTTAATGCTAATTTATCATTATTTCTCCACTATGGCCTATTTATTGTCCTACCTTCCTAATCTTACTACATTTGCACACACTGTACATAGATTTTCTATTGTGTTATTGACTGTACGTTTGTTTATCCCACTGCTTTGCTTTGTCTTGGCAAGGTCGCAGTTGTAAATGGGAACTTGTTCTCAACTGGCCTACCTGGTTAAATAAAGGTTAAATATATATATTTTTTTTTTATAAATAAAAAAAATTGGGGTGCCAGGACAGAGAAGAGCTTTGACTAGGCTGAGTGGGAGCTGACCTCCTGTAGGGGTGGGAGGGCCAAGATACCAGAGGTAACAGAACAGAGCGCTCTGGTTGGGGTGTGGGTTAGAGCAGAACCTGAAGGTAGGGAGGGGCAGATCCTATTGCTGTTTCGTAGGTAAGCACCATGGTCTTGTAGTGGATGTGAGCTTCAACTGGAAGCCAGTGAAGTGTGCCTAGGAGCGGGGTGACTTGGGAAGGTTGAAAACCAGATGGGCTGCTGGATAAGTTGCAGGGGTTTGATGGCATAAACGGGGAGCCCAGCCAACAGCGAGTTGCAGAAGTCCAGACGGGAGAGGACAAGTGCCTGGATTAGGACCTGTGCCGCTTCTTGTGTGAGGTAGGGTCGTACTCTACGGATGTTGTAGAGCATGAACCTGCAGGAGCGGGTCACTGCTTTGCAGAGAACGACAGGGTGTTGTCCAGGGTCACCCCAAGTTCCTTTGCACTCTGGGAGGGCGACACTGTGGAGTTGTCAACCATGATGGAGAGGTCTTTGAGCAAGCAGGCCTTCCCCAGGAGGAAGGGCAGTTCCGTCTTGTCGAGGTGGGCTGACATACAAGATGAGATACAGTATCTGCCAGGCACCCAGAGATGCGTGTTGCCACCTTGGTGTCAGAAGGGGGGAAGGAGAGTGTCATCCTCATAGCAATGATAGGAGAGACCATGTGAGGATATGACAGAGCCGAGTGACTTGGTGTATAGATAGAAGAGGAGAGGGCCTAGGACCAAGCCCTGTGGTACACCAGTAGTGAGAGTAGACACAGATCCTCTCCACGTCACCTGGTAGGAGCGGCCTGCCAGGTAGGATGCAATCCAAGAGTGTGCATAGCATAAGACACCCAGCCCTGAGAGGGTGGATCTGATGGTTCACAGTGTCAAAGGCAACTGCTAGATCTAAGAGGATGAAAACAGAGGGGAGAAAGTCAGCTTTGGCATTGTGGAGAGCCTCCGTGACACAGAAAAGAGCAGTCTCGGTTGAGTGACCCGTCTTGAAGCCTGACGGGTTAGGGTCAAGAAGATCGTTCTGAGAGAGATAACGAGAATGTTGATCAGAGGTCGCACGCTCAAGTGTTTTGGAACGAAAATAAATAAGGGATACAATGTCTGTACAGGTCTATAGTCTGTAGTTTTGACGTCAGATGAGTCAAGTGTTGGTTTCTTGAGGAGGGGAGCAACTCAGGCCATTTTGAAGTCAGAAGGGACGCAGCCAGGGGTCAGGGATAAGTTGATGAGGGAAATGTGGGAAGTGAGGAATGTGAGAAGGTCTCCAGAGATGGTCTGGAAAATGGAGGAGGGGATGGTGTTGAGCTGGAAGGTTATTTGGGCGTAGGGCGTAGGGTAGTTCTGTGTGAGTGAGACCAGTGGACTCAATAGGCTGAGTGAATGAGTAGCAGATGTCGTGAACCTTTTTTTCAAAGTAGTTGACAAAGTCGTCTGCAGAGAAGGAGGAGCGAGGGGGAGGAGATGGAGGATTAAGGAGGGAGGGAGAAGGTGGAAAAGATTTTCCTAGTGTTAGATGCAGAAGCTTGAAATTTAAAGTGGTAGAAAGTCGCTTTATTTTCTCTCAGCTGCCCACAGCCCTGTTCTGTAATGAGTCACTCAGCCATGGAGTAGGAGGGGAGGGTCGAGCCGGCCGGGAGGAAAGTGGACAGTGCTAGTCATAGGATGTGGAAAGGGAGGAGAAGCAGAATCAGGAAACAGAAGGAATATGGATTTAGCAGAAGCGAGAGATAATAGGATAGAAGAGGAGAGTAGTGGGAGAGAGAGAGCGAAGATTGTGATGGAGCATGACCATCTGGGTAGTAGCTGAGTGGCTAGTGTTGGAGGAAGAAGGCAGACAGAAAAGGAAACAAAGTAGTGGTCAGAGACCTGGAGGGGTTGCAGTGAGACTAGTAGATGAGCAGCCTATAGTAAAGATGAGGGCAAGCGTATTGCCGGCCTCGTGAGTTGGAGGTGATTGGGAAAGGGTGAGGTCAAAAGAGGCAAGGAGGGGAAAGAAATGTATCGGGGCAGACGTTGGGAGGTTGAAGTCGCCAAGTACGAAGAGTGGTGAGCCATCGTCAAGAAATTAGCTTAGCAAGGTGTCAAGCTCGTTGAGGAACTCTCCAAGGGCACCTGGTGGGTGATAGATGGCAATAATGTTAAGCTTGAGTGTTCAAGTGACAGTGACAGCATGGAATTAAAATGAGGAGATGGACAGGTGAGAAAGGGAGAAAATCTCCACTCAGGAGAAATTAGTAGACCTGTGGCACCACAGCATCGACCAGATGCTCTCTGACTATGAGAAAAAATTGTCAGATGAAGAAAAAGCAGCTGGAGTAGCAGCGTTCTCTGGGGTGATCCATGTCTCCGTCAGGGCCAAAAGGTCAAGGGACTGAAGGGTAGCATAGGCTGAAATGAACTCAGCATTCATGACTGCAGATTGGCAGTTCCAAACGTTGCCAGAGACCCATGATTTCACATGGGTTGTGCGCGCAGGGTACACCGAATTAGAAGGGTTGCAGCCAAGGTGTGGGGAGCGTCTGTAAAGCCTAAAGGGAGAGGTGTGAACAGGTATAGAAAACACACACATAGTTGACAAAGTTACAAAAGAGCAAAATTAGATCATCTGTAAATACGTAACTAGGTAAGATACTCAAGTGAGAGAGTGGTGTGTACCCCTCCTCTCTTTCCTTCCTCAAACAACTCTGCAGAACAACTCGGCAAAAGCGTCTTTGTTTCGGCTACGGACTTAATTTTGCGACACGACCGCCACTGACACGACCGCCACTTACAAGGCTGCCGCTGAGAAGCCAGGGGAGACTGAAGAACTGACAATAATTGCTAATTGCCTAGCAGAGCTGAAGAGCACACCTCCCTGTACTAATTGCTGATTGCCTAGGAGAGGTGAAACCACTCCCCCCCAATACAGCCACTGATTACCAAAACAAGTCACAAATTGCCCTGCCCCTAGAGCCTGGTTGATGTGTCAACAACTATCTGCAAATTATGAGCAGTCAGCAGTTAACACACCAAGTAGGCCACTGGGAAAACAGGCAGTACTTAAAGTAAATGGCCCTAGCTAGCAAAAAGACAGTACTAGACCACAACAGATAAAGACAAAATAATTATACTTACTTAGAGTCCTCTAGCTATAGAATGAAGCACTGTGAGTCTCTAAGAGCTTTCCATAGCTGGATTGTGCTACATTTATTATTTTCAAAATTCTTCAAGCTCTGTCAAATTGGTTATTGGCCATTGCTAGATAACCATTTTCAGGTCTTGCCATACATTTTCAAACCGTCAAAACTGTGACTTGGCGACTCAGGAAGATTCATTGTCTTGTTGGTAAGCAACTCCAGTGATCTACGATGAACGATATCCTACCAATGGTACATAAAAAATTATATTATCTTATGCTTCTCTGAGTCGTGGCGACACGGATAATATAGAGCTGGCGGGATTTTCCATCGCCAGGACAGAGAAGCTACGTCTACGAGGGGCGTGGGAGGGTCTATTTGTCAATAACAGCTGGTCTGCACTCAACCAGCTGTATAAGGCCATAAGCAAACAAGGAAATGCTCATCCAGAAGCGGCGCTCCTACTGGCTGAGGACTTTAATGCAGGCAAACTTAAATCAGTTTTACATCATTTCCATCAGCAAAAAAACTCTAGACCACCTTTACTCCACACACAGAGATGCATACAAAGCTCTCCCTCTCCCCCCCATTTGGCAAATCTGACCATAATTCTATCCTCCTGATTCCTGCTTACAAGCAAAAACTAAATCAGGAAGTACCAGTGACTAGCTCTATACGGAAGTGGTTAGATAACGCGGATGCTACGCTACAGGACTGTTTTGCTAGCACAGACTGGAATATGTTCCGGGATTCATCCAATAGCATTGAGGAGTATACCACCTCAGTCATCGGCTACATCAACAAATGCATCGACGGTGTCGTCCCCACAGTGACCGTACGTACATATCCCAACCAGAAGCCATGGATTACAGGCAACATCCACATCAAGCTAAAGACTAGAGCTGCTGCTTTCAAGGAGCGGGACACTAATCCGTACACTTATAAAAAATCCTGCTACGCCCTCAGACAACCAGAAAAACAGGCAAAGTGTCAATGCAGGATTAAGATTGAGTCCTACTACACCGGCTCTGACGCTCGTCGGATGTGGCAGGGCTTGAAAACTACAAAGGGAAATCCAGCCGTGAGCTGGCCAGTGATGAGAGCCTACCAGATGAGCTAAATCCCTTTTATGCTCGCTTTGAGGCAAGCAACACTGAAGCATGCATGAGAGCACCAGCTGTTCCAGACGACTGTGTGATAACGCTCTTGGTTGCCGATGTGAGCAAGACCTTTAAAAAGGTAAATAATCACAAAGCCGAAGGGTCGAGACGGATTACCAGGAAGTGTACTCAAAGCATGAGCGGACACACTGGCAAATGTTTTCCTTGACATTTTCAACCTCTCCCTGATCAAGTCTGTAATACATACATGTTTCAATCAGACCAACATAGTCCCTGTGCCCAAGGAAGCGAAGGTAACCTGCCTAAAGGATTAACGCCCCATAGCACTCACGTCAGTAGCCATGAAGTGCTTTGAAAGGCTGGTCATGGCTCACATCAACAGCACCATCCTGGATTCACTAGACCCACTCCAATTCGCATTCCGCCCCAATAGATCCACAGACGATGCAATCTCAATTGCACTCCACACTAACCTTTCCCACCTCGACAAAAGGAACACCTATGTGAGAATGCTGTGCATTGACTACAGCTCAGAGTTCACCACCATAGTGCCCTCAACGCTCATCACTAAGCTAAGGACCCTGGGACTAATCACCACCCTCTGCAACTGGATCCTGGACTTCCTGGTAATGGTAGGGAACAACACATCTGCCATGCTGATCCTCAACACAGGGGCCCTTCAGGGGTACGTGCTTAGTCCCCTCCTGTACTCCCTGTTCACTCACGACTGCGTAGCCAAACAAGAGGGCACTACAACAACTTTTCCCCCTCAGGAGACTGAAAAAATTTGGCATGGGTCCCCAGATCCTCAAAAAGTTCTACAACTGCACCATCGAGAGCATCCTGACCAGTTGCATCACCGCCTGGTATGACAACTGCTCGGCATCTGACCATAAGGCACTACAGAGGGTAGTGAGTACTGCCCAGTACATCACTGGGGCCAAGCTTCCTGCCATTCAGGACTTATATACTAGGCGGTGTCTCTGCTACCACACGGCAAGCGGTACCGGAGCGCCAAGTCTAGAACGAAAAGGCTTCTTAACAGCTTCTACCCCCAAGCCATAAGACTGCTGAACAATTAATCAAATGGCCACCCAGACTATTGACATTGACCCTGCTGCTACCCGCTGTCTATTATCTATGCATAGTCACTCACTGGACTCTACCCCCACACTCACACATACTACACTGACACTCCAACACACATATACACTGTTTATTATCTATCCTACCTATGTACAGTTGAAGTCGGAAGTTTACATACACTTAGGTTGAAGTCACTCCACAGATTTCATGTTAACAAACTATAGTTTTGGCAAGTTGGTTAGGACATATACTTTGTGCATGACACAAGTAATTCTTCCAACAATTGTTTACAGACAGATTATTTCACTTATAATTCACTATATCACAATTCCAGTGGGTCATACGTTTACATACACTAAGTTGACTGTGCCTTTAAACAGCTTGGAAAATTCCAGAAAATGATGTCATGGTTTAGAAGCTTCTGATAGGCTAATTGACATCATTTGAGTCAACTGAATATGTACCTGTGGATGTATTTCAAGGCCTACCTTCAAACTCAGTGCCTTTTTGCTCGACATCATGGGAAAATCAAAAGAAATCAGCCAAGACCTCCGAAAATAAATTGTAGACCTCCACAAGTCTGATTCATCCTTGTGAGCAATTTCCAAATGCCTGAAGGTATCACGTTATTCTGTACAAACAATAGTACGCAAGTATAACCACCATGGGACCACACAGCCGTCATACCACTCAGGAAGGAGATGCGTTCTGTCTCCTAGAGATGAACGTACTTTGGTGCGAAAAGTGCAAATCAATACCAGAACAACAGCAAAGGACCTTGTGAAGATGCTGGAGGAAACCGGTACAAAAGTATCTATATCCACAGTAAAACAAGTCCTATATCGACATAACCTGAAAGGCCGCTCAGCAAGGAAGAAGCCACTGCTCCAAAACCACCATAAAAAAGCCAGACTACGGTTTGCAACTGCACATGGGGACAAAGATCGTACTTTTGGGAGAAATGTCCTCTGGTCTGATGAAACAAAAGTAGAACTGTTTGGCCATAATGACCATTGTTATGTTTGGAGGAAAAAGGGAAGGCTTGCAAGCCGAAGAACACCATCCCAACCGTGACGCACGGGGGTGGCAGCATAATGTTGTGGGGGTGCTTTGCTGCAGGAGGGACTGGTGCACTTCACAAAATAGATGGCATCATGAGGAAGGAAAATTATGTTGATATATTGAAGAAACATCTCAAGACACCAGTCAGGAAGTTAAACCTAGGTCGCAAATGGGTCTTCCAAATGGACAATGTCCCCAAGCATACTTCCAACAAAATCAAGGTATTGGAGTGGCCCTGACCTCAATCCTATAGAAAATTTTAAAAAGCGTGTGCGAGCAAGGAGGCCTACAAACCTGACTCAGTTACACCAGTTCTGTCAGGAGGAATGGGCCAAACTTCACCCAACTTATTGTGGGAAGCTTGTGGAAGTCTACCCGAAATGTTTGACCCAAGTTAAACAATTTAAAGGCAATGCTACCAAATACTAAGTGAGTGTATTTAAACTTCTGACCCATTGGGAATGTGATGAAAGAAATAAAAGCTGAAATAAATCAGTTAGTATTGTGGAGTGACTACACTGTTGTTGATCCATTTTCTCCAATCACAGCCATTCAACTCTGTAACTGTTTTAAAGCCATCATTGGACTCATGGTGAAATTCCTTCCTCTCCGGCAACTGAGTTAGGAAGGACGCCTGTATCTTTGTAGTGACTGGGAGTATTGATACACCATCCAAAGTGTAATTAATAACTCATGCTCAAAGGAATATTTAATGTCTGCTATTAATGTTTTTACCCATCTACCAATAGGTACCCTTCTTTGAGAGGCATTGTAAAACCTCCCTGGTCTTTGTGGTTGAATTTGTGTTTGTTATTCACTGCTCAACTGAGCAATCTTACAGATAATTATATGTGTGGGGTACCGAAATAAGGTAGTCATACGAAAATAATATTAAACAGTATTATTGCACACATAATAAGTCCATGCAAGTTATTATGTGACTTGTTAAGAAAATTGTTAGTCCTGAACTTATTTAGGCTTGCCATAACAAAGGGGTTGAATACTTATTGACTCAAGACATTTCAGCTTTTAATTTTTAATTAATAAAAAAAAATGTCTAAAAACATAATTCCACTTTGACATCATAGGGTATTGTGTGTATGCTAGTGACATTTTTAAATGTATTTAATTAATTTTAAATACCACAACAAAATGTGTAAAGAGTCAAGTGGTGTGAATTCTTTGTGAAGGCACTATATATATACAGTATATAACGCTTATGTCACTGCCCCTGTACACTGAGTGCACAAAACATTAGGATGCTCTTTCCATGACATAGACTGAACAGGTGAATCCAGGTGAAAGATTTGAGCCCTTATTCCTATCTACCTATCTATCTACCTATTGATGTCACTTCAATCAGTGTTGATGAAGTTGATGAGACAGGTTAAAGAAGGATGTTTAAGCCTTGAGACATGGATTGCAGGTGAATGGGCAAGACAAAATATTTTATAGGCGCACCGGTTTCAGTGTGTCAAGAACTGTAACGATACTTGGTTTTTCACGCTCAACAGTTTCCTGTGTGTATCAAGAATGGTCCACCACCCAAAGAACTGTGGGAAGCATTGGAGTCAACATGTGTTGCCTAATGTGTTGTACACCCATACCGAATGTAACATCATGCTAATTTTAGTGTTCTGGATTTTCGTTTACTATGTTACATCTAGTCTATGAGACCTGTTGAGTTGATGTGCTTTACACACACACACACACACACACACACACACACACACACACACACACACACACACACACACACACACACACACACACACACACACACACACACCATATGCAAAACTCCTTTCATACCTGCAGTCCACCACCTGCCTGGACCAGAGCGTCTGTCAGATATCATCTGTTCATCTGTTCATCCACCTTCTCTCTCTTCTTCTTCCCTGTAGAGATCTGCTGCCGCCAACTCGTACACACAGGTACTCACAGAAGAGTTTACTCACAGATTGCAAACACATTGTGGGATAGAGATACTATTCTACTTACTTCTCTTTCAACAATGGTTATAGGAGTCATATTTTTTAAAATCAGAAATCATTATTAAACTCTGAGATGCTTATGTGTAGCGTAACAAGCTGTCATGCTAATGGAACCAATCCAAATATACCTGTCATTCCAGATCTGACAGTGCAGACTATTAGTCAAATAAATCAATCAATGTGATGCCATAATTGCTCTGTTTCATCAATGTTGAGTCCAGACACTTAGTACTGATCATTTAATTCCCACAAATATTTTGGACCAGGTGTTAAAAACAGTAATTTAGTCATTAAAACAGGGAAGAGAAATGTGTTTTCCTGCTAAATCTGTTCCCTCTTGTTGGTCATTTTTTTTACATTTATCAAACCATGTTAAATAACTGTATTTAACGTACCTACCTACTACTAGATGAGACTAGACATCCCACCTCTTTACATGCTGGAATCAGTCAGGTGAACTCATGTATTCAGTAAACACACTTCACAGTGACATTTGATGTCCAGGTAAACATGTAGGTGAACATTTGAATGGTGACCTTTGGCCCTGACCTTCAGGGGGACCCCCAGTGGCGAACACACAGACGCTTAGCAACCAGACCACACCAAACCAGATCCAACAGAAAGGTGAAAGGTCAAATTAGGTGCCACTCATGTAGTGGGAGAGAAATTTAAGTAGAGAGGGGTCTTGGGGGATTTGAGCGACATGGAGGGGTGTGGGGTGGGGTGTGGATGAGATTGCAGCCTTGTTACACAGCAGAAAAACTCATGTTAGAGAGATAGATAGACACAGAGAGAGAGAGAGAGAGAGAGAGAGAGAGAGAGAGAGAGAGACAGACAGACAGACAGACAGACAGACAGACAGACAGACAG
The DNA here is from genome assembly GCA_023634145.1 of Thymallus thymallus. Lineage (NCBI taxonomy): Eukaryota > Metazoa > Chordata > Actinopteri > Salmoniformes > Salmonidae > Thymallus > Thymallus thymallus. Next base: position 3,042,651 of record CM042401.1, on the reverse strand, counting down.
ACAGACAGACAGACAGACAGACAGACAGACAGACAGACAGACAGACAGACAGACAGACAGACAGACAGACAGACAGACATAGAGAGGGAGAGAGAGAGACAGACAGAGAGAGAGAGAGACAGACAGACAGAGAGAGAGAGAGAGAGAGAGAGAGAGAGAGGGTCATTTGCATGGTCTTTGGAGATATTACACCGCCAGAGGCTTGTTCAGTACAACTGAAAGGGAAGCAATTGCTATTTTTTATTCTCAATGTATTTTATTTTATCCACCATTATACTATCATTGGTCCATGTACCGTCAAATTATTTTATATAGCAGCATTAGATTAACTGTTTATAATTGTAGAGAATGAGTCAGAAGAATGGGGAGATCAGGTAATTGTATCGTCCTAACAGACTTTTTCTCATTTTAGATGAAATACGACGATACTTACAACTAGGGAAGATAAACCATCTGACGACATATTTGGTGAAATTTAAGTTTCAAAGGAAATGGGAATGAAGAACCGAGTTAAATATTGGCATGGGGGAAAAGTAATAATTAAATTAAGTCAGATTAAAATTATGACAGGCTTTATGAATAATTCAGCTTGCGTTCATTTCCCAGGAAGTCAATTGTAAAATATATTTGTCTTGCCGAGGTCCCCCTTCTCCTGTATATTCTACATTTCATCTACACCAATATTGATGGATAGCATTATAAAATAAACTAATTAAATCTGAAAAGCAAAATGAATTGTGCCGATATTTCATCTCCTCTGTCTGCATCATTACGGAGCCAGACAATATAAATCAAAGGTCATAGTAAAAGATAGTAGAAAATATAAAATCCACTGTAATATCCCATAGTTCTCTAGTGTTGGTACGTCACTGTAATATCCCATGTCTCTGTCTAGTGTTGGTACGTCACTGTAATATCCCATGGCTCTCTCTAGTGTTGGTACGTCACTGTAATATCCCATGGTTCTCTCTAGTGTTGGTACGTCACTGTAATATCCCACGGTTCTCTCTAGTGTTGGTACGTCACTGTAATATCCCATGGTTCTCTCTAGTGTTGGTACGTCACTGTAATATCCCATGGCTCTCTCTAGTGTTGGTACATCACTGTAATATCCCATGGCTCTCTCTAGTGTTGGTACGTCACTGTAATATCCCATGGTTCTCTCTAGTGTTGGTACGTCACTGTAATATCCCATGGTTCTCTCTAGTGTTGGTACGTCACTGTAATATCCCATGGCTCTCTCTAGTGTTGGTACGTCACTGTAATATCCCATGGTTCTCTCTAGTGTTGGTACGTCACTGTAATATCCCATGGCTCTCTCTAGTGTTGGTACGTCACTGTAATATGCCATGGCTCTCTCATCCACTCAGAAACTTATCCCATTTCTATCCTCCACTTACTGTAACTGGAGGGCTCTGTTTCAGGAGATGGGCCTCCTTCCCTCTGGCCACATTGGCAAATTGGTATTCCGGAATTCCCACAGCCGTATCCCACAAATTCCACTCATCCGTTGTCATGGGAGGAAGCTGGCTAGATCTGGATTTGATGGATACGTTTTTGTGAGATAAAAAATGTGGTTTTATGGTGCAAAAATGTCACACGTTTTCTAACCGTTTGTTGAACATAATTTCCTGCCTTTTCTGTGAAGCCTGTCATGGAGTGGTTAATAGAGAAAAGAGGTGTCCTGTACAGTGCATTCAGAAAGTATTCAGACCCTTCCCTTTTTCCATATTTTGTTACATTATAGCCTTATTCTAAAATGGATTAAATACCCCCAAAAATGTTTTCATCAAACTACAGACAATACCCCATAATCACAAAGCGAAAACAGTTTTTTTGAAATTTTTGCAAATTAGTGGCTTATTTCAAGAAACTGGGCGTATGTCGCGGGTCACAGTGAAGCATGGTGGTGGCAGCATCATGCTGTGGGGATGTTTTTCAGCGGCAGGGACTGGGAGACTAGTCAAGATCGAGTACAGAGAGATCCTTGATGAAAACCTGCTCCAGAGCGCTCAGGACCTCAGACTGGGGCGAAGGTTCACCTTCCAACAACGACCCTAAGCACACAGCCAAGACAATGCAGGAGTGGCTTCGGGACAAGTCTCTGAATGTCTTTGAGTGGCCCAGCCAGATCCTGGATTTGAACCCGATCAAAGAGAGACCTGAAAATAGCTTGTAGCGTCATACCCAAGAAGACTTGAGGCTGTAATCGCTGCCAAAGGTGCTTCAACAAAGTATTAAGTAAAGGGTCTGAATGCTTATGTAAATGTGATATTTCCGTTTTTTATACGTTTGCAAATATTTCTAAAAACCTGTTTTTGCTTTGTCATTATGGGGTATTGCATGTAGATTGATGAGGGGAAAAAACTATTTAATAAATTTTAGAATAAGGCTGTAACGTAACAAAATGCCGAAAAGTCAAGGTGTCTGAATACTTCCCGAAGGCACTGTATGTGTGAGCATTTATCATAATCCAGCTGAAAGAGTATGGATTCTTACGTTGAAAAAACTGTAAAACAACTCTCTCTACTGCCCTCAAATTCAAATCTGGACCTGGAAGCCAGTTCTGACTGATTTAGACCTCTGACACCAGGGACTGATTTAGACCTCTGACACCAGGGACTGATTTAGACATCTGACACAAGGGACTGATTTACAGGTGGGTGCAATTCATTATCAGGTAAAACACAGGAAACACTTGAATAATAGTGTAACACTTGAATAATCCTGCTCTACTGTATGAAACTACTGTATTTTATCTGACACACTTATAGCCTAATCCCTTGGATTACATACATTTATAATGTAAATAATTCAATCAAAACATGCACATTCAAGTTAAACTTTTATCTATTTCTCTGTTTTTTCTCTCTCTCTCTCTCTCTCTCTCTCTCTCGCTCTCTCTCGCTCGCTCTCTCTCTCTCTCTCTCGCTCGCTCTCTCTCTCTCTCCCTCTCTCTCTCTCTCTCTCTCTCTCCCTCTCTCCCTCTCTCTTCCTCTCTCTCTTCCTCTCTCTCCCTCTCTCTCTCTCTAGCCCTGTTTATATTTGGTTCTAACATGCAACCTTTGTCTTGATCTTGTCTACATTCTAATTGTGCCCACATTTATAGACCGGTCTAGACGTTTAAAAGACGCATTGTGATTTAATGGTGATCAGATCTTACAAAAGTAAACAGACAAGATCAGGTCAAGATCAGGTCAAGATCAGGTCAAGATCAGGACATGTGAACGGAAGGCCTCTATCCCTCCTTCTCTCTCTATTTGCCTCTCATTTATGAACAGGGTCAGTGGTTTATCAAACTGAGAATCCCAATCACAATTTTGAATTCACTGTCAGCTACTTCACCCAATATTACTCACTGTGACATGAAAAATAAGATCTTTATTAAAATGCATTCAGTTTACCTGTTGTAAATACAACTTCAATTGACGAAGGACTGCTGCCACATAAAAGAAGGACTGTGGTATTGAAATATTAAAATAACCCTGTGTGTGTGTGTGTGTGTGTGTGTGTGTGTGTGTGTGTGTGTGTGTGTGTGTGTGTGTGTGTGTGTACAAGTGTGTTACCTTCCAAGAGAAGTAAAGAAATGTAACTTGCCACTAGAACAACCCCCCAACCCCCTAGAAAAAACCCACCTAAATACCATGCTGTCTCCTGCCGTTACAGTATTTTTATATTCAAACAATAGATTGTTTAAATGAAGAGTCATTCCCATCTGCATAAACCTCCCTACATTTTAATGCTTGTCACACTATCCGATTATGTTCAGATGTTAATAGTACACTGGGGACAGTTCTAGACATGAAGCTATCATTACACCAGACGTAATCATCAGGCACAGTGAAATGTCTGATCTTTACCCAGACCAACCTGTAGTCGTTTTTGTGTCTTACTCTATACGTGGTTAATACACAGTTGAGGCTGTGGAACTAGAGGCATTTAGCCCTATTAACCTCTCACACAGCAGACCCAGAGGACTCTATCCCAATGATACCATAGACTTTTGTTTCCCCCTTATAGTCCCAATCACTTACCATCTCCCACTGAAACCCAACTGTTTACATTGCAGATAAAGAGAGTAAGGCTTATAGACTGGAGAAATGAAATTGTACTAAAGCACCAAAGTATTGTTGGGTTCTTAACGTCCAATTGGATTTTCTGTGGGTATTTTCGCCTGAAGCCTGGAATGATCTGGACGTGAGTGTAATTGCTAGAGATAATGGAGGGTAAATCTAACCAGCGCTGATGGGGTCCTGATGGGGTCCAGCAGAAGGTTATTAGCAGGGCTCATTAGTGTACGACTGAAATGAAAGCAGGTCTTAGGTCTGATTCTGGCACTGACTGACTGCCATTTGTCTTCCAATCGGAGTCTAGTTTCAAAAGAGGGCTTTTTCATTTGGCAGAGAGGGAGAGGCTTACTGTTAGCCTTATGGTCAGACAGTTAATTAGCATGTATGTGAAGACGGGGATACCAAGTGAGTGTGTGAATGGGGGAGAGCATTGGCAGGTTGAGAGAGAGTGTGTGTGTGTGTGTGTGTGTGTGTGTGTGTGTGTGTGTGTGTGTGTGTGTGTGTGTGTGTCCAAAATCGTTTTAATTGTTTATGTGGTAGTTCTTGAGGAGATCCTTACCAGGTAAAGCTTGACTCAATCTGCTCTACAATCAGTTGCAATTCTATGTACAATACATCTGTCATACTGAGTTAATGGTGTGCTTCCATCTACAATACAATCTACCATAATGAGTTCTGGATATCATTCACACCCCTTATATCAACAAACCAATGAGGAACAAAAACAGCTACGCAAAACATCAAAGCAATGTATTTCCATTTTATTAATATCATCCATAGTTGCTCAGACACGTGTAATATACAAATACAGACCTTTTGATATTTTTATGTCAGTTTTTCGTTCTTGTTTATATACTGGAAAAAAAGCAGGTCGGTCGATACTTCTGCCCTCCAAAGAGGATCAGTGGAGAGGGGGAGAACAGGGGGTGGGGGTGGGGGAGAGAGTGGGAGAACAGGGGGTGGGGATGGGGGGGAGAGGGGGAGAACAGGGGGTGGGGGAGAGAGTGGGAGAACAGGGGGTGGGGATAGGGGGGAGAGGGGGAGAACAGGGGGTGTGGGTGGGGGGGAGAGGGGGAGAACAGGGGGTGGGGGGGGGGGGGAGAACAGGGGGTGGGGGTGGGGGGGAGAGGGGGAGAACAGGGGGTGGGGGTGAGAACAGGGGGTGGGGGTGGTTACAAGCACAAGAGGAGTACACTCAATGGGATTTGATGCACACACAAATGAGTGGATCTCAACAAATGGGCAATGGGAGTAGGTGGAAATGTGCCCTACAGTCTGATCTAAGATCAGTCTAACCAGTGTTTTAGCGTTTCCCCCCCCAATGGTTTAGGTTGAGCTAGGGAGAGGGTAAGCTGATCCTAGATCTGTGCCAACAGACAACTTCTACCCAGACCAAGTAGTGACTTAGCTAAGCTTACATATGTAGTCTGGCGGCTAGGCTATGGTGAGGAGGATGGGGGTTCAAATTCCAAAACAGAGAGAGAGTAAAGGCCCCTGGGTAACCTCTGCACCGCCAGCACCCACTCCATGGTGGGGGAGGATGGCAGGGGGTGTTGTACACAGATGGTTCTGGCCTGAGGCATGGGAAAACCTATTTGTTGCCACGTCCCATTCAGTGTGGTGATAGTAAATAAGACACAAACACATGCTGGAGTACTCTCTCATGAACATTCTTGTGTAAGATGCATATGAACGCACATGTTTTTATTTAATTTAACCAGGCAAGTCAGTTAAGAACAAATTCTTATTTACAATGACGGCCTACACCGGCCAAACTCGGACAACGCTGGGCCAATTGTGCGCCGCCCTATGGGACTCCCAATCACAGCCGGTTGTAATAGTCTGGATTCGAACCAGGTTGTCTGTAGTGACGCCTCTAGCACTGAGATGCAGTGTCTTAGACCACCGCGCCACTTGGGAGTGGTCTATATACATATACACACACATGCTTGTTTACACAAACTAGTTATCCCAGACAAATGTCTTCCTCACACACAATGATAGAGACTCTCTCTCACACACATTCTGTACACAAACCCACTCACACATTAAACAGGGCTTGAATAGTGAGAATGGACAGACTACAGCTACCAACTACTAATGAGAGTCCCCCTCTGTAACTCCACCCCCCACTGTAACTCCACCCCCCACTGTAACTCCACCCCCCACTGTAACTCCACAACAAGCCTGTATTATGTACTGTACATGCCATCTGTTTCTGTAGCCACACAGCTCATCAGCTAGATGCATTCATTGTAATGGGATGCAAAACACATAGCATGGCAGTGGGGAATAAAAGAGAGAATCCAACATTTAACAAAGTTCTAATGAAAAAACAAAAGAGAAAAAAAATAACATTTTTTATTTTCTTAACATGTTTCATTAACAAGTCCATGCGCATGCCACATATGAAACTGGCAAGATCCTTCAATTTAAAAAAAACCAACCAAAAGTCCAGCCATGGCAAAACTCTGGGTTGGCCAACGTTCTATCAAATGTTGAAGGCGAAAAACCACAAACACTGTTAATTTTGTCCACGTCTGTTCTGTATGGATCCTTGTGATGAGGTGGTGACGGTGGCTGTTGATTGATTGATTAGTTGAAACTTAGTTATGTAGCAGGTGAGGCCCCCATTGGCTCTAAGTCCAGCCAGCTGTACACAGGTACGCACAGGTGCAAAGGTACACACAAGTACTCATGCACAAGTACACACAAGTAAGCACAGATGTGCACAGCATGTAATTTCTAGGCATTGAAGATCATGGTTCACAATGCACTTTTCACGTGTATACTCCCAATGTGTTCATTGGTTTGTTTTTTAGAAAAGACATACGAATCAAATTAATACTTTAATATCAAACACTATTTACATCAAGAGTTTTTGCTAATAATAATCGTCATCATCATAACAATAATAATAGTTGAACGAGTGTCTATTTTTTTTTTCCTTTGTCCTCCAGAAAGATATAAAAACAGTAACTAATCTAACACTACATGTTACATGGTTGACTACCTCAGGATACACGGTATCCAGCTAACAAGTTGATCCTCATTTCCCAAGTTAACGTGTGTACAGAATAAACCATGGTAATATTAGTAGCAATAATGATAAAGAGTAGTACGGGTAATTATAATAGAATACAATTAAAGCTGATCTTCCCCAAAAAGTGTAGGCTATAACGTTAAGTTGATGAAAGGCGGCCGTGTCGGATTGAACATGGCGCCCATCCCCTGTGGTGTCCTGGTGAAAATTTTGTACCTCATTAAATGGCGTCATCTCCTGTTACTCCCCAAAGATGAGCTGCTATTCTACTGCAATAGCATTGTTACCATAGTACGAAAACAAATATGGCCGAAAGCACACACAACCCTTCAGGAGAAGAATATAGAAGGCAGCCGAGAAAAATCAATAACAAAATACATAACACAACATGCCTTGGGGAGAACGGTAGTACTTTAAGCAGATGTGTATATGCCATTTTCATATAGTGTTTTTAAAAAGGTTGTATTGGGTGGTTTTTGTTAGGCACTCTTTAAAAAACCCCAGGGTGAAATGTACACCCCGAGACCCCCCAGGTCTTCCACCATCTATTTTTAATAGCAGAAATAACTCCCATTACTCCACAACATGGGGTCTGCATGCCTGTCATTTTGAACCTCATTAAAGAGTCACTTAAGCCCGTAACAGTAGGAGCGGTAACTAGGCACGCATCTCTCTGTCTCTGTCTCTGTCTCTCTCTGTCTCTCTGTCTCTGTCTCTCTGCACCTCCATCCTCTGAAAGGAAACCTGTATCAACAAACCTAATTCATGTATCTGTAACAGTATCTCCATTTTTAAATCTCTCCAGCTATGTTAATCATCTGATCCTGTGTGAGTCTAAGGATGTTGAATGTCATTATAAAACAGTGCAGTGTAGAAATACAGGCTAAACCAAACTGCTCTGCGTTCCAACTCGACGTTAAAGGCTATTTTCTCTATTAACATACTCATTGCAAGTAGATTAGATTGAATTATGCGGTTGTAAAATGAATGGCCGCCTGCTATAATAGACTGTAGCTACAGCATCTGAGCGCTATTTGACTAACGGCTGCTGAATCTGAGGTTAGAGTTGAAGTTGTGGCTATGCACGAGTGGTAAAGATTTGTGGAAAATACAGTAGAGCAACACTGTTTCCTACATTTTGTTGCCTCCTTCCTGGGTATACTGAACGTCAAGTTCTGCAGTACATCTAAGTGAACTAATGATAAATATGTATTTGCGTGGTAGGGAAGTGGCATTTTGTAAAGTGTTGTTTTTGAAAGTGGGGAGAGAGGCAGCTTTCTTAGCTGTTGATACAGACCTTAGAGCTCGAGCCACTTTCCTCTCTACACCATCAACATAACCTTTCAACAACACACTCTGATACATAAATATCTTTGCTATAGCCATAGATGACATTTAGAACATCAGCAAGAGAAGGCATAGTATGTAAGGGACAACTCTCAACTGGTTTTAGATCAAACTGAATCTAAACTGCAATCAGTGAGGGTTCAGCTTGAAGTTAAGAGTCTTGTTATTTTTGCCAATGCATCGTCTGGCACAAAGGAGCAATTACAGATGAATAAAGCACAAAATGACCTGCATGTCTGCCGCTCTTAAATTGAGTAATCTTTCAAATAATTGATATTTTATCCTAGCGACGGTCCACAAAGTGTTTGATTTGTCTTTTATTTTGTTTGTTTTCTTGACTGTACCAGGCCATTCTCTATACACACACAAGGGCGGTAAATGACAGCAAGCTTTCATCAAAGAGGCCAGGGGACCTCAACAATACCTCAACCAACTCAGCTCACTCATTACCGTACCCTCCTACTAAACATGTTCTACACTGTATCTCAACTGATACCTATGACCCTGCTCTATCTCTAAAACCCAACGAAAAACACCTAGAGTATCTACATGATCCAGAGACAGGTGAATCTGTAAAGACTAGGAGATGTGAGTACTACCCATGTCTGATCTCTTGTTCTCTGTCTACATACGAGCTAAAACGACCATTGCGTACTGTGTATTACTGCTTTACAACCTACCTAAAGAGCTAAAGACTAAACTGTCAGTGTAAAAGTGTGTGTGTAGGTGTGTGTACCTATATGTGTGTGTGTGTGTGTGTGTATGTGAGCGCCGTAATGAGTTAGCATGATGTAAAGTGATGTCAGAAGTTATAGGACAACAAGAATCACTAAGTGACAAAAACAGGGATTTGGCATCTTAGTTTAAGAGGGGAAACAGTCTCTCCCGCTTCCAACATCAACTTTTTCAAACTCACTGAAGAAGAAAGACCACTTAAATATCTGGAAAAAAATAGAGTGCTCCTTAATACCCCCAAAAACCCCACCCCCCATTCTCCCACACCAGCCCCAGCCTCAGCATTGGGCAGATTCAGGCCGCACAGGGTGTAATTCCTCTCCAGGACAGAGGGAGGCGCTATAAGGTGAAGAGTGTTGCTAGGCAGATTAGCAGTACAGCCAGATGTGGACTGGCTATCCGCGAGTGTGACGCTGCATTTGTGCCGTCACTCCTGGAAGGTTCGGCCGACTCGTGACTGGTATCATCTGAGGGAAGAAGAGAAGATAGTACAATTAGATGAGTTTATCAACACATACAACATGCTGATGTTTGGTGGCATGTCTTTCCCTATTTTATTTGGAATGCATATATTCTTATATTCCCATATGTTACAACTAAGAATAAGATAATGGCTGAAATAACACCAATACACATTGTGCTGCTGCTACTGCTGTTACATATCAGCCAGCCAGCAAGCCGGCCGCCCACTCTGCTTGGTGAGTCCCATCCTCTAAAGCTCAGTGGCATGGTTAAGAGTCTCCCCAGGCTGACTGGCAATGTTATCAATTTGCAGCCATGGGCCTGTCTAACGGCACACAGAGGGAGCAAGCTAGGCCATGCACAGCCACACAAAGCACAGGACTTGCCCCCACACACACATGCACGCACGCACACACACTCACAGGTAGGTAACACAAAGAGACAGATAAGACAGAGAGAAAGGGGTAAGGGGGGCGGGGCTGAGAGATAAAGGAAGTGAGGAAGACAGAGAGGAAGAGAGGTTGGGGATGACATTAAGGCGGGCAGGAAGATGGAGACAGTCTAGGTCTATGACCTTAATAAGTCTAAACGGCCAACTCCTCAAGCTTGTGTGCGTGCAGGTGTGTGTGAGAGAGAGAGAGAGAGAGAGAGAGAGAGAGAGAGAGAGAGAGAGAGAGAGAGAGAGCGAGAGAGAGTGTGCTTGTGTGTGTGTGTGCGTCAGACTAGGTGACAGCTAGTGATAAACCCTGATCACCAGGGTATGATCACCAGGGTACGATCACCAGAGTACGATCACCAGGGTATCATCACCAGGGCATGATCACCAGGGTATGATCACCAGGGTATCATCACCAGGGTATGATCACCAGGGTATGATCACCAGGGTATGATCACCAGGGTATGATCACCAGGGTATGGTCACCAGGGTATGATCACCAGGGTATGGTCACCAGGGTATGATCACCAGGGTATGATCACCAGGGTATGGTGAAAGGCTTCCATGAAAAAATATAGAAAATGTAATATTCTCCAACTCCCAGAGGTAAATATCAATTTCAGAAAACTGTAATTGCTAATGTGATGACAAATATGACTCATAAAACTCTGTTTGAAATTACTAATGTGTTGCATTTTGACAGAAGTTTATTTATTCACAGAGTCAGTGTGTATGTGTTGGGTCTCCTTGGGGTAAGCCAAAGCAGGAATTAGTCAGCAGTGTGTGTGTGAGAGAGAGAGAGAGAGAGAGAGAGTGCAAGAGCGAGAGAGACAGAGAGAGTGAGAGAGCGAGAGAGAGAGAGAGAGAGAGAGAGAGAGAGAGAGAGAGAGAGAGAGAGAGAGAGAGAGAGAGAGAGAGAGAGAGAAGGCGAGAGAGCGAGGGAGAGAGCGAGAGAGAGAGAGAGAGAGAGAGAGAGAGAGAGAGGGAGAGAGAGAGAGAGAGAGAAAGCGAGAGAGAAAATGCAGCTAGCTGACAGAGGGTTAGAGTATGAGCATGCATTCTGTCATAATAAAGCCTTGGGATCTTAGAAGAGCAGAATAGAGTAAATTTAAATAAAGACAGAGTAGAAAAGGCCATGGAATCAATAGACTTCACCATTAATAGGCTCTATTGACATATTATGCAAATGTTATTTTTTCAATATGGCGTATCATGTTCCTCAGATTGAACATATGTGAAACACATCCCACAGTTCAATTAAATCAAATTGGAGGTTTACATTGAATCTAGCACATATGCTGTAACAGCCCAAAACAATATTTGGCTGTGTTTATACAGATCACCTCTGACAAAGATCTGATGTGAAAAGATCTGATGTGATTGGTCAAAAGACCAATTAGTGGAAAAAAGGTCAGAATTGGGCTGCCTGTCTAAACGCAGCCTCTAAACGCAGCCTCTAAACACAGCCTCAGGTACAACTGTGGTGTATGACGTATGACACATGCAAACATATCACCAACAAAATACAACTGGCAACAGCTAGCAGTAACACAACAACGCAGCAACACAACATAAACATTCTAACATGACAACCATGTTGGGAGAGGATTCAGATGTAGGATCTTAATTTGATCTCTCTTTCGTTGCTGTGAATTTTCCTGCACAGCAGGAAATACAAGCATACTGTATAGTGTATTTGAGTTTTAAAAAGGCTTCTAAAGTTTGTTTTTTCACTTTGAAATTTCAGACTTGATTTGCCCTAACGAAAAATGTATCAACCACTACAAAAATGTCCATGAATTATAATAATAATATTTCACATTTAATTATTTTCTTGCTGTAGCATACTGGCTCAAATTAAGAGCCTACATCTGTAGATGGATCAATCAGCGCAGAAGAAGAGAGAAAGAGAGGAAGGGATGTGTGAGTGTGTGTGTGTGTGTGTGTGTGTGTGTTCAAGGGGGATAGACAGGAAGTAAATAAAATAATGCAGAAAGCCATACTAACCTCGGGGTTCTAATGAATTGTCTACTTTGTCGTTTACGTCAAAAACACGGTCATGTACGCCTATAGTTTTCACGCAGTTGTCTAGAGATAGAAATAGAGATAATAGAATTCATTAGAGATAATAAGCCAAATAGGTTAGTGACAATCCACCCAGCCTACCCACCCCTTAAAACAAAGATCCCAAGCCCCAAGCTCATGACAGCATTCACAAGACGTGTGCAATTAATTTCATTCAAATCATTCATTCCTTCACTGGTCTTTGGATAGAAACAATGGTAGCCGCTGCCATAGGTTAACGACATAGGAGCTTTCACGAGATATGAAACTGACGTGTTCAACAGAGAGCAAGGAATCATTGAAAAGGTGTTCCAGTATTGAGAGCGGTGGAAATGAACCGGAAGCGTTCAACAGGCGCCATGTTTCTGGTACAACTGGAGAGACTTACTTGATGGTCGGACAAAAACTTTGAGTTTCAGGCACGTTCTTCTTCCGTTCTCGGCGATAGTGGAGGCTGAAAAACAGATACACAAGAACACGGTTAAAAGACGATGCTACTACATCTTAAAACACACCATTGTTCTCCTTCCAAATGACTGCAGCATACGGTTGTTGACTGCTAAGTGGATTTGGTAGGGCTTGTTACGGTACGATTGGCCTGATGGCCGGAAAGCTTTTTCAGACAGGCTAGGTCACTCCAGAGATAGTGTGTGTGTGTGTGTGTGTGTGTTTTGTTTATTTTTACTGTCCTTGTGGGTACCAGAAGTCCTCAGAAGGACAATAAAACAAGGACAATTCTGACAAGCGGGGACCCACAAGCAAAAAAGGGGTTATGTTAGGCTTACAATTAGGGTTAGGATTACAGTTAGGTTTAGGGTTAGGAGTTAAGGTTAGGCGTAAGGTTAGCGTTAGTGTGTGTGCATGCGCGTGCGCGTGCGTGAGTGTGTGTGGGCAGGATTGCTTTATCAAATGGCCAGTGTGTGTGTTGCTGGTTGGCCATCAACACAAACGGTTTGGTGGCTGAGCAGGGGATGTGGACTGTGTGTGTGACAATCACATCCATCACTGCCACAAAGACAAGTCAAAAATACATTGTGTGCTCTCATGTCTTGACTTAACCCCAAGTTGGAAAGAGAACATCTTTACATTGCACCTCATATCGTATTACATTCTTCTACAGAAGAAGACTATCAAATATACTCCTCCTAAGTCGTCAAGCCCAATTCCTTCCACCACAACCTCCTCTGAGACTTCCAGTAACGGTTCCTCTGGGCACCATTTTGTGTCATCTGAGCATCACTCCCCAGCAGATGACATGAAGTCAAGCGTATCCCTGGCCGGCATTTGGGATTCGGGGTCTGTCATCTCCTCCTCACTGATCCTTGCCCTGATCTATTGCTCTCTTTCTTTCTATATATATATATCCATCCCCTCCTCTCTGCTGTTTTCCTCTCCTCTTTGAACACACACACACACACTGACACTAGACACACACACACACACACACAGACACTAGACACACACACACACACACATATGGACACACATTCCCTGGATCTGTCTCATCTACGGTCTGTCTAATAATTTAACAAGTCACAGAGCAGAGCAGGGTATTGTCTCTCTGCCTTGTGCTTTACATTGGAACAGGCCTCTTCACACGGCTCTCTGGGCAGGTATTCCCTTCTACAAAGACAACAATAGAATGTGGGACATTAGGAAAAAGCAGTCTCCCATGTCCTCGTATCGTACTAAGAGGATGTGGTCTAGCACATAAAACAGACAGTCTAATAGCAATGGAAAAGAGATTGAGATCTATTCCTCTAGGACACATCTATATTTCATTCCCTTTATCCCCCTCTCATTTATCCCCCTCTCCTTTATCCCTCTCTCCTTTATCCCTCTCTCCTTTATCCCTCTCTCCTTTATCCCTCTCTCCTTTATCCCTCTCTCCTTTATCCCCCTCTCATTTATCCCTCTCTCCTTTATCCCTCTCTCCTTTATCCCCCTCTCATTTATCCCCCTCTCCTTTATCCCTCTCCTTTCTTCTCCATCTCATCAGATGTGCTGTATATGCACCAGGCAGGCAAAACCATCTCCCTCACTTCTTTCTCATTCTCTCTTGTAGTGTGTAACACTGTTGGCTCATCAGCTGAATGTAAACGTGTGGGAGAGCGAAGCTCCAAATGGTGTCTTGCTCACATCAGTTCACATGGAGCCAATAAAGGAAGGATGAAGGAGGGAAGAGAGACAAGAAAAAAGCAGTGTCTTAACACGGCGAGCATTGCAGAGGCAGTCAGTGACACATTAATGAACCTTGGCTGCCCTCCCTCGCCTGTTTGGTTGCTCATCCCCCCCCCCCCCCCCCCTCTCTCTCTCTCTCTCTCTCTCTCTCTCACATAAACAGACACGCACATAGGGCCCTGCTGAATCTAGATGTCTTATCTTCATCTTCGTCATCATCTTTGTGGGTGGAGTTGAGTCAGGGCTATCCACACCAACCACTTAACTCACGCTACAGATCAAACGTGATGAGCTTGATGAAAGTGACATAATACACCCCATGTGGGAGCCTCTCTTTGCCATTTAGAAGCTATTTGCCACCCACACAAACAGAAAATAATTAAGTGCATGGAAGAGAAAATATGCAGTACTATCTGTCCCAATGCTGGGGATTAGTGGCAATTTACCTTTTTTATCTCACTAACCACTGACATGGAAGGAGAGAGTTTTCATAATACTTATTAATCTATCAATAACTGTGAAAATTATAGAAAGCAGACAAGGAAAGGACATTTCCTTGCCATGGTTTAGTGTTAAATATGCTTTGGTTGGAAAGGTGTTCAACGTTCATAAAATACAAAGGGATGATTTAGCTGCACCACATTCCTTCCTTGTAGCAGCTCTACATTCTCTGGGCTTGATGAGGACCCCTCCGCCCTCAGAGCCTGAGCCGTCCGCGCCAGTGCCTGTTTATTTTGGATTACCATGCAGGGGAGGGACAGTTTATTGTTCTTGTCAGGCACTAATATCAACACCTGCTATTCTGGTTCCCAACAAGCCTAAGCCCCAGCCATCCATCCATCCAGACATCCAGGCTGGAGCCTTTGAAGGGCAGAGGCACTGAAAGGATGCCCCAGAAACAGAGGACCAGGTTGGGTTACTCCTCAGAGCGATGTCCCCTGGCTGTTAATGGCTGGTCCCCTCAGTACACTGCATGATGCATATGCATTAAGACAAACAGGTGCGTTCAGGGTGGATTAAATTATATACTGTTTCAATCTCAGCCACACCGCAACTGTAATGTAATCTGGAAAACACGTTTCCTTTGGCTTACTTACAATATTAAACATAACAATGCATACAAACATGGGAGCATTATGTGTTTGGAAAGGGAGGGAAATTAAGTTTGTTAATGAGTTAGCTTATTGGGTATTATTATGTATCTTCAATTTTATGAGCTAGTTTCAGTATGTAGCTGAAAAGAAATAGTAAAAGCTGTGAGTTAATGAAGCCAGTCAAAGAGGCTTTGGCAATTATTTTCCATCTGTTTTTTTCCTAAATCCAAAGTCATTTGGGGGCTTTCATGGCCAGTGAACCATAATCCATCTTTGATACTTCCAACTCCTCATAATTTCAGATTAGCAAGCGCAATGCGGATGATAGCCTTAGAAATCCAATAATTATTATTTTGGACAATATTGGAGAGAGACTAGACAATAATGTAATTATTTCAAATGATTACGTCTATGATTAGTAATAATGATGGGTTACATCTCTATTGCTCTTCTTGTCATTATGTCTACTGTAAAGTGCTTTATGATCGATCGTATGATCGTACATCTCATCTCCCACCGACAGCAGGGTTCCCCAATTGGTGGCCCACGGTCCAAATTTGGTCCGTGGGTGGTTTTATTTGGGCCCATACGATTTTTGAGCAATAAAGAAAACTCATTATTGGACATAAAAGACTGTAAAAACAGCAGGAAATCAGCTCACATTGCATTAACGTGGCATTAGAATGTATCTCCAGTGCGCTGGCCTGGGTCTCCAGCTGACCTTAATAAGGGGTTCCATATCCTTTGATCCCAGCTTGTCTGTTAGGATGGGATGGGTTAAACCTGAGTGCCCTCCAACACTGTACGCAACATTCCTAGCAAGCTAGCTTTGCCAGCCCACTGACTAAATAGTGCTTCCCCAGAGCGATGATTTTTCTGATTCACTAGGATTACTCCAGTGTTTCCGTCTGCTGGGACCCAGTCTGGGTTTACAGAGCATGGAAACATACAATGAGCTCGAAAAGTATTGGACAGTAGAAATCACAGCACTTTTAGTACATAGTTCCACCAAAGGTATTGAGAAAAATGAATTTATATGTGTATTAAAGTAGTAGAAAGTGAAGTATTTGGTCCCATATTCCCAGCATGCAATGGTTACATCAAGCTTGTGACACATTTGTTGGATGCATTTGTTTTGCTTGTTTCAGATCATTTTGTACCTCATAGTCATTGTATCATTTCAAATCCAAAGTGCCGGAGTACAGAAGCTAAAACCAAAAATGTGCCACTGTCCCAATACCTTTGGAGCTCACTGTAGCATGCACACAGACATGCACACAGACATGCACACAGACATGCACACACGTCAACAAGCCACACATGCACGCACACATGTCAACAAGCCACACAGACATGCACACAGACATGCACACACGTCAACAAGCCACACAGACATGCACACAGACATGCACACAGACATGCACACAGACACGCACACACATCAACAAGCCACACAGCAGTCTGTGTTTCCTTCATGACAGAAACAATAGATAACAACTGCCGTGCTGTTGGCACACAACGGAGGAGATGGAGGAGGACCATTAACCAGATGTTGCTATAGTCCAATCACAATAGGCGGTTCTGAGGGATGGATGGAGGAAGGATGAGGGTTGGAGGAGAGAGGGGAGGAGGCAGTGGAAGGCATATAAACTCAGCCCACCCCCCGGGCGGTAACTGGCTATTCACTCTTTCCTCACATCTTTCAACCGGTGCCAAATATGAACCCAATTCATCCCTCATGCTACTGGCTCAAAGGTGCTGAGGATACGTACAGAGAGGGTGGAGGGGGTGAGAAGGAGTGGAGGGGGTGAGAGAGGGTGGGAGAAAAATTGAGAGCGAGAAAAGAGAAAGCGCGAGGGGCACAGTGAGAGAGAGAGGATGTCATTCTTGATTCTGGGGAAAGTTTTGAAGAAAAAATATATTCTGGGTATATGGAGAGTTTACAGTATATGAAGTGTTTACAGTATATGAAGTGTTTACAGTATATGAAGTGTTTACAGTATATGAAGGGTTTACAGTATATGAAGAGTTTATTTCCAAAACGCTATATATGTTTGAGTTCTAGTTCGTCCTCGTTTCTCTGATTTCCAGGCCTCACAGCATTAGCGAATCGCTATTCCTCTTTTCCGGGCGCAAAGCGATAATTACATTATTGGTGGTCAAACGCTAGTTTGTTGATTAGAGCACCCCCCCCCCCATCTTCCTCCCTCCTTTCTTCCTTCAACAAGTTTTCCATTACTTACCTCACTCCTTTGATTAGCTAAGTCTGGGCAGTCAGGCAGGCAGCTCGCTGGACGACTGTTTCCAGTTAATTTTTTAAACGGGGGGCCTCAGAACCCTGAGGATTCTCGCAGCTGGGCCATTAGTGGCTGTGTTCTGTGACTGGAACCTTAGCGGCAGCCAATAGAGACGCCCCCCCGGGGAGCAGTTGGGTGGCGGCCATTCTCTGGTAGTGTTTGAGGGAGAGAGTGTAACGTGCTGTCTGGAGGGCAGGCTCACTGGGCTAGCCGCCATGGAGAGGAACAGTGACACACAGGGAAGGAAATGACCCAGAATCACAGAGGAGAGGAGAAAAAGTAACCCATCTATCAAAATTATGATAATGCGTCTGAGTCCAAGCGGTTGTGTGTGTTGAATGTGGTTTCTGTCACACTATTTCGTGTTGTTGAGTCATTTCTGAGGGTTGATGACAGGAATGATTTTTCACGTGAATGGGTAGAGGCTGAGTTATTACCATGTCTGTATCCAGGTTTCCTACTGACCCATAGGAATGGAACTGCAGAGGCTCTCTGTCACTATAATAAATCCTCCCTCAGCCTAACAACATATACATACTGTGAACATCTAAACCATCCACGCCTCTGCTTAATGCTATTCCTGCAGCCGCAGCATAGTGCTTCTGTATGACTTGCGTGATAGGGTACATGATACATCACAGGATTTACAACCAATCATGACAGAACGGCTATGCCTTGCATCTTGAATCATATGTGTGCATCCCCAGACAAACCAAGACAATCCTTTAGAAATGAACATCTAAACTCTGTTGTAAGGTTGGCTTGCCACTTCCTGTAAGATTAAGCGTTGTCTCTTGTTGCACTTTATAGATTGTGGTGTACTATAGTATTTTGACATTTGTGAGCACGGCTGATGTTCTTGACCATGGTTTTTGTCAGTTCAATCAGACAGTAATAGATCTGTTCTGTTTTTAAAGCCGCACCTGAGGAATAATTTCATCCAGGTTCACGGGACATAGAAGTGATGGGTCGTTTTCTGTCACTGTGTAGTCCAACAAGGCATACGAGCAACATAACTCATAGCAGCCACACACAGACCGATCTCCGACTGCTTGATGACACCAGCCAGTTTCCCATTCGCCACACATCGACTAACAGAGACACTTTTTTCCCTCACCGTTCTGATATTGGATTTAGGCCCTTCTGAGATTAAAATCGCTCCACAGATTCTCTATATTAGAAAAAGATGCTGCCTTCAGCGTTCCCTGATCTGCGGGGTTCACTTAAGCCGTCAATGCTGGCTGACTTCTGACCTAGGAAGCGCTCCCCTTGCCCTTACTCATCCCTTCCTAAGCAGCGTCTGTCAGAGCGGCCGACACGTCACAGCTGTAACTCAATCACAGCTAATACACTATTCTGCTGAATTGCTTTCAGATGTGAGCAACATTAAATGGCTTCCTGCATTTTCCTGGGGGCGGTGTATTTAGCATATTCTCTCTCTCTCTCCCTCTCTCTCATTTATAGAAAGAAAGAAAGCATGGGAAGAAAAAAAGTGAAAAGAAGCTGGTTTTGGCCCATGCTGTTACGACTGACTCTAGCTGGTTTTGGCCCATGCTGTTACGACTGACTCTAGCTGGTTTTGGCCCATGCTGTTACGACTGACTCTAGCTGGTTTTGGCCCATGCTGTTTACGACTGACTCTAGCTGGTTTTGGCCCATGCTGTTACGACTGACTAGCTGGTTTTGGCCCATGCTGTTACGACTGACTCTAGCTGGTTTTGGCCCATGCTGTTACGACTGACTCTAGCTGGTTTTGGCCCATGCTGTTACGACTGAATCTAGCTCTCTGTTTCTCTCTACCTCACTCTCCCTCTACAACTTGATAGACAATTTAGCTCCTCTAAACAGAGAGCCGCGGCTGACAACGAAAAATGAAGAATTATGGTCTCGATTTGGGTTTATTCCCCGCGACCTGCTAGCGTTGATGAACCAGTTTGTGTTGTTGAAGCGCCTGACAGCAGAACTCTGTCTCCTCTTCGTAATTGTATCACAGATGCAACAAATCAAGCCATCGCCCCGCATCGAACTCAGAGGTCGAAAACACCATTAACGGGCGTTTCTCCATCAGAATATAATTTAACATCTTAATCTTAATCTACAGACCAGATAGTGAATCAATCAATGCTCTGCAGGCAATTTTTCTGCATTTTCTCCCTCAGCTCCTTGAGTTACTGAAAGAACAATTCATTATGAGACTCAGTGTAAATCACGGTGGTTGCTTTGAGGTCCTCTCTCCATTGTAATTAACATAATACACATTTATGAAGAATGGTAATGCAAAAATTCGATTAGATGATTATTTACTTTAAAATTCCTTTTCAATTCATCAACACAAATGTCAAAAAATAAGCAGTACATCACATTATATCCCCAATCATATGTATTGTCCATATTTCCAATCCCAAACCACACAGTATAGCATGTCATTTTTCTTCAACACTATACCAACCACAATATGCAGTACAATGCTATCCTGCCAGACACACACACATACATGCCCCCATCCCCCCACCAGTCTGTCTTGTTAAACAGCCACTGAATTTTCCTCTCCCACAATCATCTGTCTGGTCTGCTATGCTCCGCGTGTTTCTGAAGGCAGATGAGTGTTTTTCTAAAGCCTCCTGTAGTGTGGTTATTACCACATACACTGTGCCCTCTCTGATCTGGACGCGTCGCAAACATTCCAGCCATCAACCTGAGTCAGAAAGCTGAACCTGTCCAATCTACAGGTTCTCAATGGCATCCATTGCTGTGTTCTACATCCAGGTTTGGAAGCAAGCTAAGAGAACGTTGACTGGAAACACATCATTCTAGATCTATGTGGTAAATAGTGTAGTGTATAGTTGAATAAGCATATGTACGAGTAGTTACTCTATGCCTGACCTCTGTGCTGGCAGTATGTGCTGTATGTCAATCCGAAAGTAAGACAGATGTATAGCAAATTGTTCATTACTGATGGTGGTGATACGATGGTGATTTTGATGATGATATACATTACTCATGAAGCAAATGCATGCATTTCAGAGATGTATCGAGAGAAAGAAGCAGCTGAGGATCATAATGAGGATTAATGACTAGGTTGAAGGTATTGATGATGATAATGAGGATTAGGATTGGGAGGAGGATAATGACTAGGTTGAAGGTGTTGATGATGATAATGAGGATTAGGATTGGGAGGAGGATAATGACTAGGTTGAAGGTATTGGGGGTGATAATGACGATTAGGATTGGGAGGAGGATAATGACTAGGTTGAAGTTGTTGATGATGATAAAGAGGATTAGGATTGGGAGGAGGATAATGACTAGGTTGAAAATGTTGGGGGTGATAATGAGGATTAGGATTGGGAGGAGGATGATGACTAGGTTGAAGATGTTGATGATGATAATGAGGATTAGGATTGGGAGGAGGATAATGACTAGGTTGAAGGTGTTGATGATGATAATGAGGATTAGGATTGGGAGGAGGATAATGACTAGGTTGAAGGTGTTGATGATGATAATGAGGATTAGGATTGGGAGGAGGATAATGACTAGGTTGAAGGTATTGGGGGTGATAATGAGGATTAGGATTGGGAGGAGGATGATGACTAGGTTGAAGGTGCTGTTGGTGCTGATGAGGTTGCAGTCAATCTGGGGCTTTGTGAGCAGACACGCCCCAAAAATAGTATTATTATACAGACCTATTTCTTCCTTCTGCTATTCTCTTCTCACTATACTCTATCCAATCAATCAACAAGAATCCCCCTATGTCGTACAGATGTTCAATCTGGACACAAAAGCATTGGGAAATCACATGTCAGTAGAGCTCATGTTGGATGACTTTAATATCCGCAGCAGTGGCCAGAGAGGCGACACGCTGGAATCACTCAGAGAGCAATGAAGCCGCAGGCCACTAAAGGAATATGACATTGTATAGCAGAATGGATGTGTTCTATGGGCAGCCTATCAGTTGGAGCGTAATTTAAGTTAGCCCTCTGGACAGGCATCTTTCATCAGGATGGGGAAAAGGTTGGAAACCAAAACTTACAGGGTGATAAACAATGAGTAACGATAACTTGGCTGTGAACACAGGGTTCCAGTACCGAGTCGATGGGGCATTTCTCCTGTGATTTTCAGCTCTGTCAGGGCTGACAAGGCAAGCAGTCTGTAACATAAAACTATACTAAGAAACTTTTGACCCGCTGCCATAAGGCTTAATAACACAGTCATAGAAAAGGCATATGAGACAAAAAGACCATATATAGTCGTGGCAGCTGGTGTTAGCTCATGACAACTGGCCATACACAGGCAGTTAGTTATTTAGGTAAGGGTTTCGGCTAGCAGTGTGCCTAGCCAATTAGCTGATTTAAACAGTGTCATGCTGACAATGGGCAACATTCAAGAAGTTTGGACGTTTTGTAATGCAACCCCTCCATCTTGACCGCTTTGTAAGGGAAAGAAAGAAACAGGTGGGGATAATAAAAGAGAGAGTGAAGTCCCTGGTTGGCTGTCAGGTTAACTGCCTCCATCATAAAAGGTGATGATGGATAAAACAGACTTGTGTGTATATCTACCAATAATATCCCACTGATATCCCCTGCCCTTTCAACACTCCAGGCAGGGGTCATGTTTCATGGAGAACATTTCTGGGATTGTTTGGCAGCTTGTCCTTAACTGTCAGAAATGATACTGTACCAAAGATACAGATGGAGGATCTTAATTTGAGCCAGTTTGCTATAGCAGGAAAATAATCCTGCAGCAACAGGAAATGTGAATTATTATGTGGATTATACTGTAATACATTTTCCGTAAGGGAAAACCATGTCGAAGTGGAGTTCAGAAGCCTTTTTAAACCTGAAATACACTACAAGTTTATAACGTCCTGCATAGCGATGGTTCTTGCTGTATGCTTGTACGGATCCACGGCTTTGAAGTCAAGCGGCAAATTCTTTGATGCTGGGTGTCTGACCTATGCAGGGAACAGGATCAGCATCTACCCAGACCTGAAGGACAAACTGACAGATGGAACCCCACGACTGGCTCATTATTCAGTTATGTTGTCGTCCATGCACAATCATGCAGCCTAAGCTTTGGCTATGATGCTGCCCTCAGCATAACACAATGATGAGGACACGCCCTCATGTTTGTGTACCAGGAACAATATAATATTATTGCTGAGCATTGAACATGTTTTAATTATATTGTCTATGGTCCAGGACATTTGCACAGTGATGACACCATGCCAATTAATGAACTATGGACAAAAGACACTGAGTGTACAAAACATTAGGAGAATACATCGATAGACATACGTGGTTTGAGACGTGGAGATAGTATTGGCAGTGCAGTGAGTCAGTGAGTCCAACTAGAAGCGTATTGCAGAAGCAGGAAAGGGACAATTTCAACCCAACTTCATCACCCAGATTTGCTTAAAACGGATTTCACTGGGGTGGCAGCCTCAGACGAGTTCTCACACACACTCCTCTCCACAGCCACAGACATGAAACAGACAACTAAAGCACCTCTGGGCTGTTTAACCTCACATCGTCATATGAAGAGTAACCACTATCTTTCATTCTTTATGAAGCATGGGATACTGTTCTGCAGGGAACACTTATAATATTAAAATGGTCTTATTCAGGCATTCCATTCCCTTATTAGGACAGAAAATTCCAGGAGCAATGTGTTCTAAATGAAAATCTGCAGTGAAATGTGAGTCTACAAGTGTCTCCTCTAATCGTAAGGTTGTAAAAACATGGGGTTAGGGGTCAGGGCTGTTAGAGACTGTTTTCTGTCAAACACACACACACACCACATTTCCTGTAGTATGGGGTTAGGGCTCTGTGTTCTGTGTAACAGGCAAGAAATGAGCTGAGATAGAGGATATATTCTACAAACGCCCATAGAGAAGTTGATCAGTCCAGTCAAGACTTCTAGAGAATACTGTGTTGTTTTTTTTATGACAGCTTTGCCAAGACTTCTAACAACCGGACAAATTTGAAGTGTCATATTCTTCCTATGTAAACTTGGATGTGAAATGGTTGTTCTTCTGAGACATCTTAATAAAATTCTAAACACGTTAAGGGTTGCATCTGTCATCCCCTCTGACATCAGACTAACTTCAACTGTAACACGACATAGTACAAAACATAACAGTACTCTCTAGTACTCTCACACACAGATGCAGGATCATAATGCGATCATTCTTTTGTTGCTGAGACATCTTGTAGTGTATTCCAGGTTTAAAAAGGCTTCTAAAGTGAGTAATTTCCACTTTAAAATGTCAGACTTGATTTGCCCAACGAAAGATGTATCAACACCTTCAAAAAAATGTCCATTAATTATAATCCACATAATAATTTACATTTCCTGTTGCCGCAGGATTATTTTCCTGCTGTAGCTAACTGTCTCAAGTGAAGATCCTACATCTGTGTATGGTGATATACGTTAGTACTCACAGATGTAGTAGTACTCTCTGCCCGGTCTGAACTCGAAGCCCAGAGAGAAAGGTGTGAAGAGCTGGAACTTCTCTGAGAACTTGAGTGGTCCGTTGGGGGAGTGAGGCCTGTTACACTCCCAGCGTTTGAAGCCCTTGGCCGTGTGGTCACACGTACTGTAGCCGTCGTAGTTGACCATGTAGAGGACGTAGCGCTCCATCCGCTCCTCCGGTACCGTGTCTTCATAGTGGGGACAGAACACGTCCAGGTAATCATTTATACATACGTCAATGTGGTAGTCTCCACGGTGGAACCTGATTGGACAGAAGACAAGGAAGGGAACCTTAGTGTTTGGAAGACTGATGAAGAGCTTCATCTACAGACGGAATGGATGATAAAATCATCAATCATTTACTTTTATCGAACAGAATTAAGAACCTGTCCATTTAGGGTCAGAATGAGAATGTATTTGTGTCTGTCTTTACACACAGTCAATCACAAGTGACTTCGCTCTATATCGTAATGCAGACTGATTATAGTACTTTAGAAGCAGCGTTAACATTCACGGTCCTAAACACGTTTCTGCAGTACACAGTGTGCTGGTCACAGGAGTCAATGTGACTAGATGAGTCCAATCCTACTCCCACTCCGGTTCATATCAACAAGATCACCATAGAGGACAAAAACATCCTCGATTATAAAACACACACACATGGACACACACATAAACATCACAGTCCTGTTAACATTTTCTCTATGTTTAATGTTGATTCATTTGTTTATATACGACATGTTTATGAGTTCTGGTTGGCTCTCAACAATCTTTAGATATCCGTCTAAAATGTACAAGCACCTTAACATGTGGCTTCAGTAAACAAGGAGGTTTAAATCCATCTGAGCAACACATACCGTGCATTCGGGAAGTATTCAGACCCCTTGACTTTTTCCACATTTTGTTACGTTACAGACTTACACTAAAATGTTTTTTTTTTTTTTTTATTCCCTAATCAATTTACACATAATACCCCATAATGACAAAGCAAAAACAGTTTTTTTTTAATTTTGCAAATTATTATTATAATATTATTTTCTTTATTACATAAGTATTCAGACCCTTTACTCAGTACTTTGTTGAAGCACCTTTGGCACGATTACAGTCTTGAGTCTTCTTGGGTATGACGCTACAAGCTTGGCACACCTGTATCTGCAGTTCCTCTCTGTCAG
>CM042401.1:3007282-3009782 GCA_023634145.1 Thymallus thymallus | reverse complement strand
CTCCCCCTTAGTCTTTATTTCTTTCAGCCACACCTGTAGCCCACCTGCTCTGAGAGTCCAACTCACACACAGGGACATCTGTGGTCAACCCTCCCCTCCTCCCTTCTTCCCTTCCTCTCTCTGTCTGCCCCACCTGTCTCCACTTTGCAGGTAATTACACCTGTCGCCCACACAGGCACCACTCTGTACCTCACTCCTCCGCCCTCTCTTTCTCAACTAACTCACCTCTCTGTCCTCTCTCTCTCTCGTACCCTCCTTCCCTCTCAATACCTTGCTAAAAAGAGAGGGGTGGGCGGTTGAGGTGATGTTGAGAGAGTCGGAGGGTGGGAGGTAGAGAGACAGGAGGAGAGGATGAAAAGAGGACGAGATAAGAAGAATGAGAGAGAGAAATTCATCTCAGCAGAGCGTTGATTCCTGTCAGTGCAAAGATCATTACTCAAACAGAACAGAGTGAATACTAACTGAAGACACACACACACACACACACACACACACACACACACACACACACACACACACACACACACACACTGACCTTCAGAGCAGGTTGCCATGGAGCTGTGTCAGGATGTTATAATGTCACCACTTTCATAAAAGCTAACCCCTTTCACAGTTCACAAACTGTAAAAGGGGTGTGTGTGTGTGTGTGTGTGTGTGTGTGTGTGCGTGCGTGCGTGCGTGCGTGCGTGCGTGTGTGTGTGTGCTGGTATAGGCTGCCACAGCCGTATAACACTTGAAGAGTGAGCCAGAGGGAAACAAATGTGTGCCATTATTCTGCAAGGAAATAACAGTTATATGTTTATGCGTGCGGCCATATCAGTGATGTAAAGCTGACATACTCTGGCTAGGGCCTGCCTATATATCCAACTCCTACTTAGGATGGCACAGGCCTCGCTCGAAACGCTGTGTGGAGGTTGGTCATTCAGCAACGACAGAATAGAACAGAACTGAACTGAACTGCTCCTACTGAGTCGAAATGGACAAGTATGGTAGTGAATCTGTTGGATGAATAACAGCTGGTGAGTATGGTAGTGAATCTGTTGGATGAATAACAGCTGGTAAGTATGGTAGTGAATCTGTTGGATGAATAACAGCTGGTGAGTATGGTAGTGAATCTGTTGAATGAATAACAGCTGGTAAGTATGGTAGTGAATCTATTGGATGAATAACAGCTGGTAAGTATGGTAGTGAATCTGTTGGATGAATAACAGCTGGTAAGTATGGTAGTGAATCTGTTTGATGAATAACAGCTGGTAAGTATGGTAGTGAATCTGTTGGATGAATAACAGCTGGTAAGTATGGTAGTGAATCTGTTGGATGAATAACAGATGGTAAGTATGGTAGTGAATCTGTTGGATGAATAACAGCTGGTAAGTATGGTAGTGAATCTGTTGGATGAATAACAGCTGGTAAGTATGGTAGTGAATCTGTTGGATGAATAACAGCTGGTAAGTATGGTAGTGAATCTGTTGGATGAATAACAGCTGGTAAGTATGGTAGTGAATCTGTTGGATGAATAACAGCTGGTAAGTATGGTAGTGAATCTGTTGGATGAATAACAGCTGGTAAGTATGGTAGTGGAAGAATGTTGTAAACCAACAGATGAAGATTGTCACAATTCAACAAAGCTTTCAAATCCACGACTACTCCACAGCTCAGCTTGTCACGAAGCCACAACTACAGGCAGAGATAATATCCTTGGCATATGTTGAGCGTTCAAAAGCTATGTTTGTAAAAAGCAGATGGTGATTTAAACATGATGGAAATGCTTGGTAAGAGTAGCACTGGTCCCTACACACGACAGCACCGTCTGTTAATGTACGAATGTGTCTCCTCCCAAGATGTCTCATTTGAGTGCGTATGTGTGTGTGTGTGTGTGTGTACACCTTCCTCAGAGAGGCACAATGAGTAAATGCATATACTATAGGTAGTACTGTGAGAGCACCGTCTGCTAAAAGCAGCTGTGGAACAGAGAGAACATCCAGCAGAGAGAAAGAGGGAGCGAAAAAAGAGAGAGGGAGATAGGAGATGACCACCTCATCCCCTGACGTGTGTTGGACAGATGGAGGGAGAGAGTCATTAAGAACAGTCCCTCTGAAGGACACTGTGTATCTCTCTACCTTTGGTGTGTGTGTGTGTGTGTGTGTGTGTGTGTGTGTGTGTGTGTGTGTGTGTGTGTGTGTGTGTGTGTGTGTGTGTGTGTGTGTGTGTGTGTGTGTGTGTGTGTGTGTGTGTGTGTGTGTGTGTGGTGACAGGGTCAGGGGGACAGTCATAACTCCTGTAGGATGAACTGTGTTATCGTCAGTGGGGGGCTGACACCTGCACCTCACTGCTAATTCCTCATTCCTGTAAAAGCTTCAGTTTGGTGTGTGTGTGTGTGTGTGTGCGTGTGTGTGTGTGTGTGTGTGCATGTGTGTGCGTGTGTGTGCGTGTGTGTGCGAGTGTGTGCGTACGAACGCCTGCGTGCTAAATGAGGTGTTGACCGCACCCTTTAAGGTCA
>CM042401.1:2959782-2997282 GCA_023634145.1 Thymallus thymallus | reverse complement strand
CAGACACACACACACAGAGAAGGAGAGAGACACTGACAGAGAGAGAAAGAGAGAGAGAAGGAGAGACACTGACAGAGAGAGAAAGAGAGAGAAGGGGAGAGACACCGACAGAGAGAGAAAGAGAGAGAAGGGGAGAGACACTGACAGAGAGAGAAAGAGAGAGAAGGAGAGAGACACCTACAGAGAGAGAAAGGGAGAGAAGGAGAGAGACACCGACAGAGAAAGGGAGAGAGAGAGAAAGAGAGAGAGACCGACAGAGAGAGATTTGTCATCCTTTCATCTGCCGTGGAAAGATGAACACTGAGGAAGAATAAACGAAGCAGGCAGAGGAAGAAAGAGAGAGGGGGGGGGGGTTGATCGTAGACACACAAACAAGTGCAGTTGTCCAATGTCTCTCTGCCTCTTTCCCTGTCCTCACCTCTCTATCTGGACCTCCTCAGAAAGAGGGGAAGAGTTACGCAAATAAAGAGAGGAGAGGAAAGAAATATTCAACACAAACAGCCCAGAATGATTCATCAAAAACACAGCCAACCTCTAATGCTTCTCAAAGAGAGCAATGCTTTGATGGCAGGCATAAGTGAATGCAATGACATGATCTGACTCATTTCATCCAGGCCTTTGTGCTACAAGCTGATTCAGACTTGACAAACCAAAACAGTGTCATGGAATCCCTGGCCAATCAATGATGTTATAAGGATCAGCCATTGTGTGTACTGGAGCTTGGTTGACAGCCCTTTCTGGAGCATGCTCAGTCCACCCCAGCCAGCCCTCCCAGCTGGCAGAGTAATGTCATTCATGTGAGACGTGAGCAGCAAGCCAACACACAAAGGACCCAGCACACATGACACCGGCGAAAGGTGCTATAGAAATGTTATCTGTTCAAGGCCACACAAAGCATAGTGTAGTGTACAAGACGGGTGTGTTGTGCGTTCAAAACACACTCTGTATGGGTCAATCTGAGATTAACTGTCATGTACAGTATACTGTGTAAACAGTGTTGGGGATCCAGACAATATCAGGTATTCAGACAGCTTAGGGTTTAACGTTTTAACCTTGTGACACATCAGGAATTATGATTAGTCACATAACAGACCAAATAAAAGAATCAACCACTTTTGAGAACACCTCAAGTATGCGTGACCACAGAACAGACGCCAAGTCACGCACAAACACATCTCTGCTTGTTTTTTTCCTATTTACAGGATGTATAAGAGTACTGTGACTGTGTGGTGACATTATGCAGGAATGCTTTTGTTCTCAAAGTCTCATTTAAACTAAGTCCAGATTCCCACTGGTAGACACCACACACACACAGAAACACACACACCCGATTCACTCTCCAGGCTGTAATTAAAAGGCAGAACTCTGGCAGAATTAGAAAGTACAGGATAAGAGACCAGAGAAAAGATTTCACAAATTTCACTAGCTTCCCAAACAAATGTTTAGTAAAGAGGAGACTGAAGGAGGCCTAGAATTAGTAGAAGGGACATTCCCATTCAAAGCAGCCTTCCGTTGAAGGTACACATACATCCCTATTTATATATGTACTTTCAGGATTCTGACAATTCTCCTTGTTGGCCATACAAAGTACAGAATATCTTATGATGGATAAAAAAAAAACTTTATCTTTCCTACATTGACCTTTATTGTGACAAATTCTTTGTGAAGCCTGTTTGTTGTGTGGAGGTCCAGTGGACCTACTCATACTTGTAATCCGAAGCACAGAACCAGAAAATAACTCAATCTGCACACGGGTAAAAGGAGTATAATAGAGAGAGTCTGCAATAGGAAGAAACACCATAAGGGAAGCTGCTGGGGCTCCTAATTTGTTCATCGTTCTTAATAACTGGGTGAGGCTCTGTCACACATACCACACTCCGGAAACACACACAGTTCCCCGAGGGCCAATTATCTCCACAAGCCCAGAGCCAGTGCAGGGTAACTTTACCCCACCAACTCCCCTAATCTACTTTGCAGGCCTTCAACCATTAGAAAAGATGGATCAAACGCACTCATGTACAATGTACATATAGACAAACATATACATTCTTAAGTGTTGCATTATCTAGCATTTACCGGCATTTGCCATCATATATAGCAACAGGCAGTCTAACAGGCACGGCATCTCTTGCTAGAGGATGGACATGAACACACAGCAGGCTGACACACACTATTCCCTGTGTAAACGTCAGGAGGTGATTGATAATTGGAAGATGCCTTCTCCGATTCCTGCTCAGCTTGTTTCAGTCTGTCCTGCTTTTCATCTGTCTCTGTCCCTCTCTCTGTCTCGCTGTCTCTCTGTCTCTGTCTCTCTCTCTGTCTCTCTCTCTGCCTCTCTCTCTGCCTCTCTCTCTGCCTCTCTCTCTGTGTCCCTCTGTCAGTCCCTCATTAGCATTTTTATCCAGGAGAGACAATGTTGTCTCTCCTGTCTTTAGGGACACACTGGAAACGAGAGGATGGAACATACACTACTGTGGGCTCTAGTACCTGATTGGTGCTTCCTTCCTAATCTCTCTCTGAACATTCCTTCCTGGTATTTAAAGGTATAGTTCATCCACAATCTATATTTATGCTGTTATTTTTGCTCTGATACTTACCGGTCAGTTGTGTTCACTTCTGGAAAGCAATCCGCATTGAAGTGCCTGCCCCAGTCATCACTGGAAGACGCATGGAGATACTCTGTGCTGTGGCTATATGAGAAAATAGCTCCCGAATTCAAGTGATTATTTTAGCAGTATGCACATAACATTTCCTGCTAACTCCACCAACTACCAAACATAGTTTAAAGTGTTTTTGAGGAAGTTGCAGAGTAGCTTTGCTAACATCAGTTTGCCGGGAACCACTGATGAAATCTGACAATGCTTATATGCTAAATCCAGACTGTAGCCAGAAAAAATAAATATTATTCTGTCACCATGGACCTTCAGACACAACTCAAGGTAAGGGTAATTTGACCCAAACATAGATTTGGTATTATTTAAATTGTAATTGTGGCAGACCTTTACATGGGGTACATAGGGATTAACACACACAGTGGGAGCATATGCACTATAATGATATGCAACAAGTTATGTGTTCTGCATATACTATACAGTCCCTGAATGACAGTCCAGTTATGTGTTCTGCATATACTATACAGTCCCTGAATGACAGTCCAGTTATGTGTTCTGCATATACTATACAGTCCCTGAATGACAGTCCAACTAATTACAATCTGATTTACACATTTAATGAAAGCATTTAAAGACCAGACAAGAGATATTTATCCAATCCCGTATGTGTGTGTAATGTCACCTTCCAAATGAGATTACGGCTCATTAGAAACACACACACACATCTGGTTCTATCTAAAGAGTACACAAACACAGACACACATACTTATATACACGTGTGTGAGAGAGGCTGAAATCCAATATGTGTAAAATAGTTTCACTCTTGGCCAATCTGTTATTTGTAATACAGAGAAAATATTCTCTCTAACGTTTTCCATTCCATATTCAACATGGGCTGTCTCTTAAATTGGTATTGTGTTTCCATATATAATTATAATTGGACACACTCTAATTAGATGTTGGTCCTTGGGAATTTAATGCTGCCTCTCTCCAGCTCCTGTTCTGAATAAGCCCAGAAGAAATGTAGCCTACAGTCTTCTCTAAATGAATACAGTCCTGGCTTTAAACAGAACGGAGTCTGGCTTTCTGTGTGAATATGAAGGATGACTGTTTAACTCTCATACATACATTAGCATACACATACACACACAAACAAATACACTTATATTGGGGCTTATATTTACACACACACACACACACACACACACACACACACACACACACACACACACACACACACACATATATATATTCACACTATATTCACACACACACATACGTTGTCGATCTACAAGTTTGCTCCGCCAGACATTCTAGGTCTAGATTTTCAGACGTGGAGAGTCATCTGGTCGGACACACACCGTCACACCCTTCTCTGACCTGGTTTTCTTCCCTCTTGGTGAGACAGCGAGCGAGCGCCTCACACACTTTCCCAGACTTCTCTGTGGGAGAGGAGGAATGCACTGACTACAACAGTCACACACACTCTTGTCGCTTCTTTCTCTTCTACACATACTACATCTATACAACACACCCACACACACAGACAGAGACACAGACACACATGCACACACTGGGTGGCATCTGAGGCTTAACCTCATATCCCCAGTGCCGAAGGCAATCATTTATCATCTGTACCCATTCACTTTATAACAGACAGATATGTGCAAGTATGTGTTTCTGTCACTATGTGCCTCTGGCACTTCGTGTGTGTGTGTGTCATCTGACAGAAAAGGAGAGGAGGGGGGAGTATAGTTGGGTACATGGATACATTCCTGGGTAATGGCTTTGTTTAGGGTAAACACTGTCATGCCAATCATCTACTCTCTATACAGGCCACTTGTGTTTGATCACACCACAAACAGAGCAGAGTTTGCATAGAGCATAGAAACGAAACGAGGACGGGTCCATCGTCTGAACAGAGCTGCTGACATCCAAACCCTTCAGCCTCAGCCAGGAGAGTGTCACCTGCTCAGTCACCCTCAGGGTACAACTGTACCTACTCATCACTACGCTAGACGCTAGGCAGTTCCGTCAGGTGTGTGTGTTACCTGACAGCCTTCCCAGGTACGCTGGAGGGGATGACGAAGCTGGACCAGGTGTGTGTGTGTGTGTGTGTGTGTGTGTGTGTGTGTGTGTGTGTGTGTGTGTGTGTGTGTGTGTGTGTGTGTGTGTGTGTGTGTGTGTGTGTGTGTGTGTGTGTTTGAGAGAGTGTGTACATGTACCTGTGCGCTTGTGTGAGGGTGTGACAGATACCCCTGGGAGACATAGAGCTCTTCAGTTGTCAGTAGCTTGTTTTTCCAGCATGAGAGCTATGCCGGATCCAGACAGAAGCGCCAGTCGCCTGGGGTTAGTCTGACTGGGGCTGTATGAGGGGGAAACTGCTCACATCTTTGAACTACTATCAAGTCACGATGGAGAGTAGAGAGCCATAGAGAGCCATACACTCATAGAAAAAAAAGGTGCTATCTAGAAACAAAAATAATTATTTGGCTGTCCCCATAGGATCCACTTAGAACCCTTTTGGGTTCCATGTAGAACCCTTTTGGGTTCCACGTAGAAACTTTTCCACAGAGCGTTCTACATGGAACACAAAAGGGAGATGGGGTACAACTGGGAACTGGTGTGTGTCCATCGCAAAGGATAACCTTTAAAGTAAAGGGAGCACAACCCAAGGGGTCAAATGTGTGCTTCCTCTATGGGGGACACAGAGGAAAGTCTTCTTTCATTCCAGATTCTGTTCATGCATTATTTTCCATTCCCCTCTATTCCCCCTGAAACACACACACACAGAGAAAGAGACAGACAGACAGCTGGTTCTCCTCTGCTCTGATCTCTCAGCTCATGCCCCAGATGATTTAATTCGATCACACTGTGTTTCTAAAGCAAACACCTGGGAAAAAACAGTACACACACACACACAGCAATTTATTCAAGCACCTTTTCTCTGCTAAATACAATGTAAGGTTTGTCAAACCTGATGGGAGTGAAAACAGCTAGTGGCAGCAACCCAAAGCCCCATTTTCCTGTCATGATACTGCTCTCTATTTTTGTACAGGAAGAAGGGGAAGTTTGGGAATTAAAAAAGGGGGTCATACTTGCCCTAGATTCCTGTCTCTGTGTGTGTGTGTGTGTGTGTCTCTGTGTGTGTGTGTGTGTGTGTGTGTGTCTGTGTGTGTGTCTGTGTCTGTGTGTGTGTCTCTCTCTCTTTCTCTGTGTGTGTGTGTCTCTCTCTGTGTGTGTGTGTGTGTGTGTGTGTGTGTGTGTGTGTGTGTGTGTGTGTGTGTGTGTGTGTGTGTGTGTGTGTGTGTGTGTGTGTGTGTGTGTGTGTGTGTGTGTGTGTGTGTGTGTGTGTGATGTCTCTCTCTCTCTCTCTTTATCTGTGTGTGTGTGTGTGTGTGTGTGTCTCTCTCTCTCTCTCTCTCTCTGTGTGTCTCTCTCTCTCTCTCTGTGTGTGTGTCTCTCTCTCTCTCTCTGTGTGTGTGTGTGTGTGTGTGTGTGTGTGTGTGTGTGTGTGTGTGTGTGTGTGTGTGTGTGTGTGTGTGTGTGTGTGTGTGTGTGTATGTCTCTCTCTCTCTCTCTCTCTCTCTCTTTCTCTGTGTGTGTGTGTGTGTCTCTCTCTCTCTCTCTCTCTCTGTGTGTGTGTGTGTGTCTCTCTCTCTCTCTCTCTCTGTGTGTCTCTCTCTCTCTCTCTCTCTCAAAGCTTACATTGGAGATTTACAATATGAACATAATTAATAATAATAATCATCAATATTGTCAACAGTAACAACATTAACAAGGTTTAAAATAATCATACATTGAACAATAATAATAAGCAGGTTGGTTGGTCTGTCAGACACTGTCCCTCATCTTATGACAGGCAGCAATGTAGTGCTCTGCCAACCCACACAGCTCTCTGTTCCTCCCCCAACAGGACAGGTAGACCCACACAGCTCTCTGTTCCTCCCCCAACAGGACAGGTAGACCCACACAGCTCTCTGTTCCTCCCCCAACAGGACAGGTAGACCCACACAGCTCTCTGTTCCTCCCCCAACAGGACAGGTAGACCCACACAGCTCTCTGTTCCTCCCCCAACAGGACAGGTAGACCCACACAGCTCTCTGTTCCTCCCCCAACAGGACAGGTAGACCCACACAGCTCTCTGTTCCTCCCCCCAAAATTTTTGTTCCTCCTCCCAAAATGTTTTGTTTGATATTTTTTACATTTTGTCAGGAAATGCAGCTCTGTCTCAGGTTCTGCTGTGGTGCAGTGGTTGCACAGCCTTTCCTCTACAGGGAGACAGTTTTTCCTGTGTCTACCCTTCTCAATGGCAATGCTGTGCTCACTGAGCCTGTACTTTGTCAAGGTTTTTCTAAGGTTTTGATCAGTAACCATGGTCAGATAGTTTGCCACGGTGTACTGTTGATTTAGGGACAGATAGCACTGCATTTTGCTTTGTGCTTGTGTTTACCAATAAGTAATGTAGTTTTGTTTTGACTGTGTTGTAATTTGTTTTGATGTGATTGATTGAATGTTCTGGACCTGAGGCTTCAGTGTGTTAGTAGAACAGGTTTGTGAACTCCCCAACGCTGGATGAGGGGACTTTTCTTTGCTCAGCTCTTGGCATTGCGGGCTTGGTTATGATATGAGAGGGTGTCACTGTATTTGAGATTTTTCCAAAACTTGATTGCTCTTTTTTGAGTTTTTATTATTAGTGGATATTTGCTTAAATCTGCCCTGCATGCATTGTTTGTAGTTTTCCTCTGGACATGTAGGACAATCTTACAGAACTCTGCATGCAAGGTTTCAATTGTGTGTTTGTCCCATTGGGTGAAATCTTGTTCTGCAAGTGGACCCCACACCTTGGAGGTGGTTCAATGACACATTGAATTAGTCTTAGACAAATCTTTATAGGTATTTAAATTTGAATTTGTCTCAGTTCATTCATTGCCTCATTAAGGTGTCCAGTTGAGCTTATTTTTAAACACACACTACCGTTCAAAAGTTTGGGCTCACTTAGAAATGTCCTTGTTTTTGAAAGAAAAGCACATTTTTTGTCCATTAAAATATCATCAAATTGATCAGAAATACAGTGTAGACATTGTTAATGTTGTAAATGACTATTGTAGCTGGAATGCTCCAGATCCTCAACTAGTCTAAAGAAGGACAGTTGTTTTGCTTCTTTAATCAGCACAACAGTTTTCAGCTGTGCTAAAACAATTGCAAAAGGGTTTTCTAATGATCAATTAGCCATTTTAACTAACACAACGTGCCATTGGAACACAGGAGTGATGGTTGCTGATAATGGGCCTCTGTAAGCCTATGTAGATATTCCATAAAAAATCAAACCGTTTCCAGCTACGATAGTAATTTACAACATTAACAATGTCTACACTGTATTTCTGATCAATTTGATGTTATTTTAATGGACAAAAAGATAGCTTTTCTTTCAAAAACAAGGACATTTCTAAGTGACCCCAAACTTTTGAATGGTAGTATAAGTAATAGATAGATAGATAGATAGATAGATAGATAGATAGATAGATAGATAGATAGATAGATAGATAGATAGATAGATAGATAGATAGATAGATAGATAGATAGATAGATAGATAGATAGATAGATAGATAGATAGATAGATAGATAGATAGATAGATAGATAGATAGATAGATAGATAGATAGATAGATAGATAGATAGATAGATAGATAGATAGATAGATAGATAGATAGATAGATAGATAGATACTTTATTGATCCCCCGGGGGGGAAATTTCATAATTGTAGTGTGTGCAGAATTCAATATATTTTGTACCAATTGAGAACTTTGGTTCTAATTCCCTGAGATCTGGATCTTCTCTGGAAAATCATAATTTGTGTCTTTTTGGGGTTTACTGCCAGGGTCCAGGTCTGACAGTACTGCTCTAGCATGTCTAGGCTCTGCTTTAGGCCATGTGCTACGTAGGTGACAGCAGGGACAAGTCATCTACGAAGAGAAGGAATTTAAACTCTGAATTGTGGAGACTAACACCAGGGGCTGAGGATTTTTCTATAATAGTGGCCAATTTGTTGATGTAAATATTGAAGAGTGCAGGGCTCAGATTGCAACCCTGGCGAAGGCTCCGCCCCTGGTTAAAGAATTCTGTTCTTTTCTTGCCAATTTTGATGCTGCACGTATTGCCAATATACATTGATTTAATTCTGTCATATGTTTTACCCTCTACACCACTTTCAATAACTTTGTAGAACAGTCCAGTATGCCAAATAGAATCAAATGCTTTTTGGAAGTTGATAAAGCAAGCGTATATGTTGGTATTATTTTGGTTTATCAATTTTTATTTATCAATCAGGTGTGTAGGGTGTAAATATGATTGGTCGTGCAATGTTTTGGTATAAATCCAATTAGGCTTTTACTCAAGATGTGCTTACTAAGGAAGTTTAGAACTTAGAACTCTTACATGTATAATACTACAGAAAACCTTCCCCAGGTTACTGTTCACACAAATGCCTCTGTAATTGTTAGGGTGAAATTTGTCTCCGTTCTTAAAGATTGGTGTTATGAGTAAGTAGTAACCTACACTCAGGAAGTAACCTACACTCAGGATCAAATTAAACACTTTTAATATAGCCAATTGACATTTTGCACTAGTGAATTTGAGCATCTCATTTCTCATCTCTCTCATCTGTTATCTGGGACAGGTACTCCTAGAGGCTCATGGGAAATGAGTGGACCTATAAGCTGAGAGTCTGTTTCGATTGGCTCTCCCAAAGACCATTGACTGAAGTTTCTCTGAATTTCTTCTTTCTCTCGTTCTCTCGTTCGTTCTCTCGTTCGTTCTCTCGTTCGTTCTCTCTGGCTTTCTCTCTGGCTTTCTCTCTGGCTTTCTCTCTGGCTTTCTCTCAGTCTTTCTCTCGTTCTTTCTCTCTGTCTTGCTAAAAGGTGCGCTCCATAAAGCAGCTCCTCGTCAGCCTGAGACATGTCCAGCCCTGAAACAATGTGAAACGGGACGTGTGTGTGTGTGTGTGTGTGTGTGTGTCTCTCTTTAAAGTGAAATACTGTTATAGTGCTGAACCTTTCTCTATAGTAGGGATGACTCCTTGGCTTACAGCAAGTGTTTATTGAAGAAACTAGAATTGAGCGTATCAAACCCTCATCTTTCTATGACATACTGTCCAACCCATGCCAGGCCTATTATCATGCTGCTAGTAGGACTGAACTGGCATCAGAGAACACAGCCACTCTTGACACTGTGGACAGATATATCATTGGTAAACAGAAACATATGGTGTTGTAATGGTATAATCACCATTCATCCATAATGTGCTGTAATGTGTTGCATGACTACCTTGCCCTCTCAGTCCTCATAGCAGAGACTAGCAGACAAGCTTTCACCCAAAGTATGAAGAGCAGGCGTTCTGGCTATCTGTGGCATGCAGGAATTTAACCTTTCCAACAGCCCTTAATAACATGCAATACTGACAGACTGATGGACACCTGAGATGGGGAGGAAGAGAGAGAGAGAGAGAGAGAGAGAGAGAGAGAGAGAGAGAGGAATACAAACGGTCTCTTCCTCTCCTTCCATCCGTCCTTCCCATTATACCTAAATCTATAAATCAATCTCACTTTCTCTCCACTCGCTATGTCCCTACTTCATGCTCGTTCCCACCCTCCATCTCTCCACCCTCCATCTCTCCACCCTCCAAGTCTCTTCCAGCCCGGAGTCTTTCAGTTTGGAGTTTATTAACAATTCTTATGTTCTCTCCCCACTGCAGAGAATACTAAACCATACTCCTCTTTTCTCCCAGCAGATTATTTTCTCCCTCAAGTCCTTTTGAGGAAATCAAACAAACAAATAAGAAGACGAGAACGAGAGAGAGAAAAAGAGAGAAAAAGAGAGAGAGAAAAAAAGAGGTGGGTCACAATGGCACTCCTCGGAACAGAGCTGGGGTCCGTTGCTAGGTAACGGAGTGTCCGTCCCAACCAGCCATTCACCGGTTTAATTTATGTCCCTCTCCCTCTTTCTCTCTCTCTATCACTCGTTCTATCATTCTATCAATCTATTGTTTTATCAGACCCACAAAAAAGAGCAGAGGAAGTTAATGAATAACAGATATTTCAAAGCAGTGGTCAGTGCTAAAGTATCTCTCGCAAGCAAACAAGGGAGCACAAGAGACAGCAAATGAGCTCTACTAGACACGCAGCCCCAGTATCCAGGTAGACTAGAGGGGAGAAGGTATCAGCATCTCTGTTGTCCTATGTCCTTCTCCTCTGCATGGTCCTAATGGGTTCTTAATGACAGCACACTGTGGCTCGCAGGCACAACAACACCAGCCCACGCACGCACGCACGCACGCACACCCTCGCACACACACAGACAAACACACACAAACAGTGTCCACGGTTGATGCCTGGCCTATGGTGACACTTCTGGCAGAGTCCATCTGTTTGTTGGCTGCTGGATGACTTAGTGTCTGGAGGCTGTTTGGAAGGCCTATGTGGGATGTGGGGCATTACACACATATCATAAACACTATCTGTAGTCTCCCATCACCACACCATGCCTATAGCTATCATCTAGACTCCTATGGAAGGAGTGGTATAGTTATATTGTTTTTATCATATCTACTGTGTCTCTGCTGGACTAATCATAAGCCTTGGGTAGAGGGAAGTAAACTAAACTAGTTTTACTCAGGGCTTTCCTGAGGCATGCTGGGAGGAAATCATCGGCATCTCTGAGTAACTGCAGGGTAATTTTGACTAGCACGAACACACATGCCTGGGCGTGAACAAACACACAGAGTGGTTGTCAAAGTAAACATTCTGGACATGGTTACAGTGATGTTTGACAGGTTAGTACAGGTCTTAACCTATAGGACACACACATATATTAATATGTGTGTGTCCTATAACTCACACAGCATTCATGTCAACACTATGTGTGTGTTCTACACAACAACACACTAGCTCTAGTGTGTGTTCAGTGCAGTCTGGGAAGGGAAGGAAGAGAGCCTGAAAATGTGTTATATTATATATATATTTATTTGAATAGGCAAGTCAGTTAAGAACAAATTCTTATTTACAATGACGGCCTTGAACTGCCTTGTTCAGGGGCAGAAGGACAGATTATTTACCTTGTCAGCACGGGGATTCGATCCAGCAACCTTTTGGTTACTGGCCCAACACCCTAACCACTAGGCCGCCTCCGTACTCTGTGAGGATCTGATGACAGGCGATGCGAGCACAGCCAGACTACAGATAGAACACACTGTGCACAACACACACAAGCATATTCAAATGTCATTGAAGAGGGCGTAGACTAGGAGGAGACAGAGGAGATGGATGTTTTTTTGGGGGTGACAGTTCTGGTTTCCAGAGGAGATAGATGTTTTTTTTGGGGTGACAGTTCTGGTTTCCAGAGGAGATAGATGTTTTTTAAGGGTGACAGTTCTTATGTTCTGTAGCAGACGTAGCAAAGCGTAGAACTGCTGTTCATTCCCAAGGCAGTGCAGCTCACAAAGAACACACACACACACACACACACACACACACACACACACACACACAGAGAGACACACAAAGGCTGCTGGAAGTTGCCATACGATCACAGTGCTGACAGCTTTTGATGACCTCATCCATTTAGCAGATTTTCAGTTCATAGGCATAAAGCAGAAGGAAAATGAGCGAGACAGAGAAAGAGAGAGAGGGATAAGTGAGAGAGAGAGGGATAGAGAGAGAAAAAGAGAGTGAGAGAGAGAGACTAACACCTGTCGGTCCACTATGCAAATGTAGTTCTACTTCAAAGCATTGCAGAACAGAAGGAATCAGATAATTGTCAACCTTTTTGGAGAGGTGATTTGACTGTGTAACCAGGATCTTTAAACATAATGCAAACACTCTGGCACACCTGAATGAACCATCAGAGAGAGGAAGGAAGAAGACAAAAATGAGAAGTTTGGCTTCAAACATGTAATTCAACAGAAGATATCTCTAATGAAGGCTCTGCCTGTGTGTGTGTGTGTGTGTGTGTGTGTGTGTGTTCATTCAAGTTCAAGCATGTGTGAGTGAATCAGGAGAATATCAAAGGCTGAAAACACCTGTCCCTTCCCACAAAATTACTACTGAGAGAGAGCGAACGACAGAGAGAGAGACAGAGAGAGACAGAGATAGAGAGAGAGAGAGAGAGAGAGAGAGAGAGAGAGAGAGAGAAGACAGACAGACAGACAGACAGACAGACAGACAGACAGACAGACAGACAGACAGACAGACAGACAGACAGACAGACAGACAGACAGACAGACAGACAGACAGACAGACAGACAGACAGACAGACAGAAAAGGATGAGACATATGGTGAAAGGACAGAAGAGAGAATGTCCTCATAGCTTAGAATAGATGGAGATATTAACCCTCTGTGTGTGTCCTGAGAGGAATGTCCTGAGAGGAATGTCCTGAGAGATGCCAGTAGGCAGGGTGGAACACAGTGGCAGTGTC
Organism: Thymallus thymallus; assembly: GCA_023634145.1. Taxonomy (NCBI): domain Eukaryota; kingdom Metazoa; phylum Chordata; class Actinopteri; order Salmoniformes; family Salmonidae; genus Thymallus; species Thymallus thymallus. The sequence goes on along the minus strand of CM042401.1, from coordinate 2,984,197 downwards.
ACAGCCATTTTACACAGCTCACCACCTGTACACACCCCACAAACCAGGCCACTTTCCGGAAGAGACATAGCGATGTGTTTATTCTTTTTGCGAGGGACAGGCAGACAGATAGACAGCTGAACAGGCTTTATAGGGTTCCACATAATCACCCAAAGGTGTGTGTGTGTGTTGGTGGGGGGGGGGCAACCTTCCAGCAGTCAATCAAAATAGACATATATCAAGTATATTATCTTTAAGGGGCAACCTGGGATTCAATAATCATTGGCTGTATACTATTAATTTAAAAGTCTAAAAATGGATGTACCATTCCCAGATTGCCCATTTAACATCCAGGGAGATTGAAGCATTAGATGCACCAAGCCCAGAACAAGTGTAATAGCTTACCATACGAGTTCGATAAAGACTATGTACACTACATGGCCAAAGGTATGTGGATACCCCTTCAAATTAGTGGATTTGGCTTTGTGTAGTGGGTAGGTCACACAAGCTCACAGAACGGGACCGCCAACTGCTGAAGCACGTTGTGCGTAAAAATCGTCAGTCCTCGGTTGCAACACTCACTACTGAGTTCCAAACTGCCTCTGGAAGCAACGTCAGCACAATAACTAGAGCTCACCGCAATTGGGGTCTGGAGCAGTTGAAACGCGTTCTCTGGAGTGATGAATCACGCTTCACCATCTGGCAGTCTGACAGACAAATCTGGGTGATGCCAGGAAAATGCTACCTGCCCCAAAGCATAGTGCCAACTGTAAAGTTTGGTGGAGGAGGAATAATGGTCTGGAGCTGTTTTTCATGGTTTGGGCTAGGCCCCTTAGTTCGAGTGAAGTTAAATCTTAACACTACAGCATTCAATGACATTCTAGATGATTCTGTGCTTCCAACTTTGTGGCAAAAGTTTGGGGAAAGCCCTTCCTCGTTTCAGCATGATAATGCACGCATGCGCAAAGCGGGGACCATACAGAAATGGTTTGTCAAGATCGGTGTGGAAGAACTTGACTGGCCTGCACAGAGCCCTGACCTCAACCCCATCGAACACCTTTGGGATGAATTGGAACGTTGGATCGCCCAACATCAGTGCCCAACCTCACTAATGCTCTTGTGGATTAATGTAAGTCCCTGCAGCAATGTTCCAATATCTAGTGGAAAGCCTTCCCAAAAGAGTGGAGGCTGTTATAGCAGCAAAGGGGGTACCAACTCCATATTAATGGCCATGATTTTGGAATGAGATATTCGACGAGCAGGTGTCCACATACTTTTGGTTATATAGTGCATCTCTGTCTTTACTCTGCTCCTCAGGTTTCCCCTTCCTATTCTAATTCACTTAACATCAGCTTGAGCGAAAGAAGACCAAGATGGATAAGATAATGAAACAAACGCACACACACTGAGGAGAGCAGAATGGATTGGATAATGAAGTTCCCTTTGACCCTGTCCACTTATGATTCTACCTCCATTACCCAAATGTACACCACTCTCTCTCCTATTGATATCATCCCTCTCTCAATCTCTCTTTCTCTCCTCCTTCGCGCCTGTCGTTTTTCATCTCGTTAGCCCTCCGCTCATCTGCATCACCCGCTGACGGTTACCGTGGCGGCTGATGGGATCACATATCAGACATCGCCAGGGACACACTTAGCGATTATCACCACAGTGATGAAGGAAGCTCCCCCCACCACCCCAAACTGTCCTCCTCTGGGGTCTGAAATAAAGTAGGAGGCAGGGAGACATTAGGGCAGATGAAGGGCTGAGTGTGTGAGACACGTTATTCCTGACTGAACACCGGCAGTCACCGGGAATGTGACAAGAAGAGGGAAGAGAGGTGGACGGGTTCTGGTGACGATGAATATCCTCCCTCTCAGTTCCTTCCTCTCAGTTCCTTCCTCTCAGTTCTCTTCCTTCCTCTCAGTTCTCTTCCTTCCTCTCAGTTCTCCTTCCTATGACTTCATATAAAGCTACATATTGATAGATAAGAGAAAGCAAACACAGCAATCTCCAAATACCTCCATTAAAGTGTGATACAGTACAAACACATGACTGGAGTTCTATGGTTACTCAACATAAGCTCTTTTGACCGCTACTATATTGAACAAACACTATCACTTATAGGGAGTGTGTAGAGACACAGACAGAGGGATAACCCATCAGATCTGTCATTCTCTCCCTCTCCATATGAGAAGAAAGAAGAGAGAGATAACAAGAAAGAAGAGAGATAACAAGAAAGAAGAGAGAGATAACAAGAAAGAAGAGAGATAACAAGAAAGGAGAGATAACAAGAAAGAAGAGAGAGATAACAAGAAAGAAGAGAGAGATAACAAGAAAGAAGAGAGAGATAGCTAGAAAGAAGAGAGAGATAACAAGAAAGAGAGAGATAGCTAGAAAGAGAGAGACACAACAAGAAAGGAGAGACACAACAAGAAAGAAGAGAGAGATAACAAGAAAGAAGAGAGACATAACAAGAAAGAAGAGAGATAACAAGAAAGAAGAGAGAGATAACAAGAAAGAAGAGAGAGATAACAAGAAAGAAGAGAGACATAACAAGAAAGAAGAGAGACATAACAAGAAAGAAGAGAGAGATAACAAGAAAGAAGAGAGAGATAACAAGAAAGAAGAGAGACATAACAAGAAAGAAGAGAGAGATAACAAGAAAGAGAGAGATAACAAGAGAGAGACACAACAAGAAAGAAGAGAGTGATAACAAGAAAGAAGAGATATAACAAGAAGAGAGAGATAATAAGAGAGAAACACATCAAGAAAGAAGAGAGCGATAACAAGAAAGAAGAGAGATAACAAGAAAGAATAGAGAGATAACCTAGAAAGAGAGAGACACAACAAGAAAGAAGAGAGAGATAACAAGAAAGAAGAGAGACACAACAAGAAAGAAGAGAGAGATAACAAGAAAGAGAGAGAGATAACAAGAAAGAAGAGAGAGATAACAAGAAAGAAGAGAGATAACAAGAAATAAGAGAGAGAGATAACTAGAGAGACACAACAAGAAAGAAGAGACACAACAAGAAAGAAGAGAGAGATAACAAGAAAGAAGAGAGAGAGATAACTAGAGAGAGACACAACAAGAAAGAAGAGAGATAACAAGAAAGAAGAGACACAACAAGAAAGAAGAGAGAGATAACAAGAAAGAAGAGAGAGAGATAACTAGAGAGAGAGACACAACGAGAAAGAAGAGAGAGATAACAAGAAAGAAGAGAGAGAGATACAACGAGAAAGAAGAGAGAGATAACAAAAAAGAAGAGAGACACAACAAAAACGAAGAGAGAGAGATACCAAGAAAGAAGAGAGAGATAACTAGAGGCGGGGCGGCAGGTAGCCCAGTGGTTAGAGTGTTGGGCCCATAACCGAAAGGTTGCTGGATCAAATCCCCGAGCTGACAAGGTAAAAATCTGTCGTTCTGCCCCTGAACAAGGCAGTTAACCCACTGTTCCTAGGCCGTCATTGAAAATAAGAATATGTTCTTAACTGACTTGCCTAGTAAAATAAAGGTAAAATAAAGGTAAAATAAAGGTTAAAAAAAAAAAAAAAAAAAAAAAAAAAAAAGAAAGAAGAGAGCGATAACAAGAAAGAAGAGAGAGATAACAAGAAAGAAGAGAGGGATAAAAAGAAAGAAGAGATAACAAGCAGTATATCCGTCTCAGCTGAACTACAGACTCCAAGGATTATCCACAAGGTCTCAGACGATGGTGTTTCATTGTGGAACTACTTCATACACACAGACACACACACGTAGGCACAAACGTTCACATGCATGCTGTCATGCACTCGCACATACACACACCCTCAAACACACTGTAACAGAGACTGTAACAGAGACTAGAGGCTAGAGGGAAGTGTGGGGAGTGAAGTCACAACAGATAGGATCAGATGTGATAAGATAAGAGTGTCTGGCCTCTTTAACTCCTGATCCAGATAATACACGCACCTCCTTAATCACAAACACAACCTGGATCAAGACTTTATGCCTCTTAGGGATCTCTCTCTTTCCTCCACACAATCTGTGTGTGCATGTGATGTGCTACTTGTAATTGAGTGAGTGAGTTATGAATACTCTCAGGGTAGTGAGACGATGCGAGGCCCATTCAGCGACTCGTCAGCCGTGAAAATGTCACCGGTGATCTAGCGAGGCTGCAGCGGCTTTATGACATCATCAGTGTGCTGCCATGGTGGAGATATACGCAGAGAGACAAAGCACTTCCACATGGGACTAACAGTACACAGAATGGGTGTTGTCTAGACACATTTTTTATGTGAAAGGTAAAGCACAACAGATACTGTCGAACCAACTCCCTGTAGGAGTTGAGAAATCCAACTTTCTCAAGTGAATACCAAAATAATGATGCAGAATTAGCATGAATTTCAATGAGGTGGCATGAGGAAACGGATTAGTTTCCTGGTGTGTTTGTAGGTACAATGAGGTGAGGTGGCATGAGGAAACAGATTAGTTTTCTGATGTGTTTGTAGGTATAACTGGTTAGTTTACTGGTGTGTTTGTAGGTATAATTGTTTATTTTACTGGTGTGTTTGTAGGTATAACTGGTTAGTTTTCTGATGTGTTTGTAGGTATAACTGGTTAGTTTACTGGTGTGTTTGTAGGTATAACTGGTTAGTTAACTGGTGTATTTGTAGGTATACCTGGTTAGTTTACTGGTGTGTTTGTAGGTATACCTGGTAAGTTTACTGGTGTGTTTGTAGGTATAACTGGTTAGTTTACTGGTGTGTTTGTAGGTATAACTGGTTAGTTAACTGGTGTGTTTGTAGGTATAACTGGTTAGTTAACTGGTGTGTTTGTAGGTATAACTGGTTAGTTAACTGGTGTGTTTGTAGGTATACCTGGTTAGTTTACTGGTGTGGTTATAACTCTGGAGGAAAAGGGAGATTGGTAGATAGAGGAAAATGAAGAACAGAAGAGAGAGAGAGAGGAGGGAATAAGGTAAGTGGGGAGTGATGAAGGGAGAGCGGAAGAGAAAGAGAGAGAGAGAGAGAGACAGAGAGAGAGAGAGAGAGACAGAGACAGAGACAGAGACAGAGACAGAGACAGAGAGACAGAGAGACAGAGAGAGAACAAGAACGAGAGAACGAGAACGAGAGAGAGGGTGGGGAGAGAGAGAGAGAGAGCGAGAGGTAGGAATAAGGTAAGTGTGGAGTGATGAAGGGACAGCAGAAGAGGGAGAGAGAGAGACAGAGGGGGGAGAGAGAGAGGGAGGGAGAGAGAGAGAGAGCGGGGGAATAAGGTAAGTGTGGAGTGATAAAGGGAAAGCAGAAGAGAGAGAGGGAGAAGGAGAGCAATGAGAAAAGTGAGAGAAAGAGGATAACCCACTCTCCTCTCAATTCAATTTAAGGACTTTATTGGCATGGGAAAGATATGTTTACATTGCCAAAGCAAGTGAAATAGATAATAAACTAAAGTGAAATAAAACCCCTCTCTTTATCCCCCGGTGTCTCCCCCTCTTTAGTCCACTCTTAACGTAACACTGCTTTCATTCAGGACCAAGGTTCACATACTCACAGGCCCCTCACTGAATAAGAGCATCTACAAGGTGTGTGTGTGTGTTCCAAATCCCATTACTCCAGCCAAGGTCACACTTCACACACACACAAATACAGTACACACAATGCATCCTGCAACCACCATATCGTTCTCTTAGAGCTGCCATCCCTCTGGTAGAATTGTCTTACCCTCATATAATGTATAGGAAACTGAATATCTCTTTCAAGAGAACAATCTCAGTCTCCGCACACATAAAGCAGTTCTCCCCCAAAAATACCTCCATATTTTTTATCCCCGTCTGAAATCAAGCCTGGTCTTGCATTGAGTCAGTCTCCCCCGTCCTGCCTGTCACTCTGGCTGACATTACGAGGTTAATATATTTCCACGCCACTCGGCAACCACTTATCACAGGGATACAGAACGCAGTGCTAACCTCCCTCTGTGTTTTCTCGGAGCCTGGAAGCGAGCACAGCCAAGGCCCCTGATGCTAGGTGAGAATGAATACAATCACTTGGGAAGAGGAGAGGACGAGAGGTGTACAAAGCAGCTCTTGGGTTCCCTCGATATGTGACCTCTCAACATGAGGCAGAACCACTGACAACAGATATTTCACAGTATGCTCATCTTCATCTCAGTTCTGGGTCCATGTTAAGAGAAGAAAAAACCAGAATGAAGAGCTCCAAACTCTGTCTTTGCAAGTTACGGGCAAGTCTATGGGCCAGAAGTCCACTACCCTTCTGAAATTTGAAAGATGCTAACACCTATGAAATTTTTCTCTCTCTCTTTCTCTCTCTCTCGCTCGCTCTCTCGTGGAACATGGTAAATGGTTAGTGCATGATTAAGAGGATGGGTTCTGAAAACTAAACAGGAAATGAGTGTTCCTGGTAAAAGAAGCAGACAGATTGGTATTTACACCGTGGCAGAGGGATGGGTTATGTAGTCATGTTTGACAAGGTCTCTTAGAGCCAAGTCAAGCAAACAGAACGGTGTGTAATCAGAACGACACTACTGTCAGCGAGAGAATTCATATCTAAACACAACCTCAACGCAGCTGCACGCACACACACGCACGCACACAATCCTCTGGAGTGGGCATCTCTATATCCAAACTCTTGGTTTGCCAACATACAGCTAGATCCATTTCTCCTAGTGGTACAGTAATGTGAGAGTGTGAGCTTATGGAAATGATGTTTCATAGTCTGTCAGAGCACTAATGAATATAAATGTTCTCACAACAAGAACTCACACTGATACATGTAGTGAGGATGGAAACTATTATAAATTGATGGGTTCAGCTAAATACAGGACATACTGTAATGTAATTATTAGATATCTGACCTGCCTCAAACTAAATACAAAACCAAATGGAATAACTATGAGTGAATAAATAAAATATCAATGGGAGCAGTTGTTGCTCTCTCTGTGTGTGTGTGTGTGTGTGTGTGTGTGTGTGTGTGTGTGTGTGTGTGTGTGTGTGTGTGTGTGTGTGTGTGTGTGTGTGTGTGTGTGTGTGTGTGTGTGTGTGTGTGTGTGTGTGTGCGTCAGAGAATGGTTTACATTTGGAGGAAGGATTGTTGACATATTTTTGACATTTGTCTCTAAAAGCATAATTGAGAAATAATGTATTAAAGTTGTCATATGAATGCCATTTTGGCCTTGCTCCTTTAAAAGCATAATGTTTCATCTGTAGGCGCTACAAAGCAAACATTGGTGTGATATGAAGTTTTACCGCTGGCTCTGTAATATGAGCAGTATTTTGATTTTAATAACTTATTAAATCTAGACAGGAATATTGAAAACATAAAAACTTTGATTTGGCTTATTTTGCAATATATTGTTGAAGATGATATCCTCTACAGGATACTCTCTGTTACTTTTAGAGTGATGTCCCATTTTATAAAGACAAATTGGGACTGACTGACTGACTGACTGACTGACTGACTGACTGACTGACTGACTGACTGACTGACTGACTGACTGACTGACTGACTGTCTGTCTGTCTGTCTGTCTGTCTGTCTGTCTGTCTGTCTGTCTGTCTGTCTGTCTGTCTGTCTGTCTGTCTGTCTGTCTGTCTGTCTGTCTGTCTGTCTGTCTGTCTGTCTGTCTGTCTGTCTCTACATACATCTTTAAAATCCTCTCACACTACACTATACAAGGCAGATGAGATACACACAGTCCAAGAGAAACAGGAGTCAGTGTTTAGGTATGCGTTTTCATTTCATGGAAGAAATGTGAAGTTTGAAATGATAACACCCTAGACATCCACATACGAGGCTGAGATCTGGAAGTGCAACCTTGTACTCTCTCTTGGTCAATTCATCAACTGCCTACTTTGGTTTGGCGATAAGAAAACCTTGAGAAATCAATAAGTAAAACGTTTATATTCAATGGAGCGTATATACTACTGTGAAATCACACGGCCTGACTATTTCCATGTGTTGGGTTTTATTGCCGGTTTCCTGCCTCGCTAATGTGGATGTTATCAACTCAGCATGTGGATATAAAACCTTTTGATTTATCTCTCCTTTTCTTGATGTTACAGCAAAACGTGATGTTTCCTTTTTAAAACTTTCCATCTGTGACATAACTATCACATATGAATACATACACATATTTGCACTCACTCTCATGTTAATGTTTATGCACACACACACACACACACACACACACACACACACACACACACACACACACACACACACACACACACACACACACACACACACACACACACACCACAGTGAGATTGTTGAGCTACATGTGGAAAACATGAGCTGTGAGCAGCAGGGGAGGACTGGAGGGCTGGATGGATCTACAGATCCCAAATTACATAACCTTATTTAGCTTTACTCATGTACCTCGCCTCCATCCACATGTTCCATGTACTCCTCTCTACCGCTCTACCTCTCTCCTTTTCTATCTCCTTCACCAGGCCCTCTTCCTCCCTCTCCTCTACCAACCCCCCTTTCTATTTCTCTCTCTCTCCCCCTCTCCAGGGACCACAGCTCTCTCCCCCTCTCCAGGGACCACAGCTCTCTCCCCCTCTCCAGGGACCACAGCTCTCTCCCCCTCTCCAGGGACCACAGCTCTCTCCACCTCTCCAGGGACCACAGCTCTCCCCCTCTCCAGGGACCACAGCTCTCTCCCCCTCTCCAGGGACCACAGCTCTCTCCCCCTCTCCAGGGACCACAGTTCAACAGGCGTAACAACATCTCCTATTTCTTGTTTTATTTGTTGACTCGAACACAGACATACTAACATGGTCCGGGAGTCCTAACCCCCCAAACCCCAGTGTTAGGTAGTAAACCCAGGTTTAAGAGAGGAATCTAATCCAACTAGTAGTTTAACACTCCAATGCTCAAGATTTTAAAATCCAATACCTTCAGATTACATGACCTCTCCACTGCTTTTTAACAAGTCAATGCAGACATCTACCTACACTGAACAAAAATATAAATGCATCGAAGTTCCCCATGTGTTAGTCCCATGTTTCATGAGCTGAAATAAAAGATCCCAGAAATGTTCCATGCGTACAAAAAGTGTATTTCTCTCAAATTCTGTGCAGAAATGTGTTTACATCCCTGATAGTGAGCATTTCTCCTTTGCAAAGATAATCCATCCACCTGACAAGTGTGGCATATCAAGAAGCTGATTAAACAGCATGATCATTACACAGATGCGCCTTGTGCTGGGGACAATAAAAGGCCACTCTAAAATGTGCAATTTTGTCACACAACACAATGCCACAGACGTCTCGGGTTTTGAGGGAACGTGCAATTGGTATGCTGACTGGTTTTCTGATCCACGCCCCTACCTTTTTTTTAAGGTATCTGTGACCAACAGATGCATATCTGTCTTCCCAGTCATGTGAAATCCATAGATTAGGGCTTAATCAATTTATTTAAATTGACTGATTTCCTTATATGTACTGTAACTCAGTAAAATCTTTGAAATTGTTGCATGATGCGTTTATATTTTTGTACAGTATATAAATACCTAGTTGGACGTGGTTTATATGTCTTACCCAACCCCTCCTCATGTCCCCCTGTCACTTTAGACTGCTAACAGAGTTTGAACCTTGACCTTGACATTGTCCCGTTTCAGTGGATGGGCACTACAGGGGACTTTAACATAGAGGTCAAAGAATGGGGTCCTTGGACAAAAAACCTAGTTGTGTCGGGTGTCTGTCTGTCACCCCTCTCTCCTATCCTCTGCACACCCCATCACGCAACTCTGCAGGTACGTAGAAAGGAACAATGGTCTATTTCTGCCCCACATTCAGCCCTGTGCTGCGGACACACACTGAACAGAACCCTCTGTGTCGTGTACCACTCTAGAACTGTACCGTTCAGACTGTTGCATCACTTCCTTCTCTTTTAATCACTCTTCTCTACATCTTGTCCTCCTCTTCTTCATCCGCCCCTCTTTTTTTCGCTACCTCCTCCCCTGCTTGTACCTCACCCTCCATCATATCCTTCCTCCATCTCCATTCCTCCATCCTTCCTCCTTTAGTGGGCCTCTCAGGGCAAACTCTCCAGCATGGCTCTACAAGCTGACCTCTGAACTCACAGCTCTAGCTAGAAACTCGGCCTCACTCTCTCTCTCTCTCAAACACACACTCACATACACACACTCACAATTACCATCTCTAACGCTGCCATCGCTGAAAGAATGCCAGCAAGAGAGAAAAAGCGTGGGGGAACAAGACAAAAAGCAACAGCATTGTCCCTCTCATCTGGGGGTTCAACGAAAGTGAAAGAGAGGGGGAGCAAAGGAAAAAATGTCAGCCATGTTCCTCCATTCAACTAAGGGTTAGACCCGAGTGTTTCTCCATGTACTTCTGTCAGTCCTCCATTTTGTGTGTGACTGACCCTCTGGTCCTCTCTGTGAAGTGACAGCCATTCTGTGTCCAAATTAAGTTGCTGCATTCACTGGATTGTTCTCCCACACAATACAGATGGACTGACTAAGAGTCCATTAACAAACCACACAAGCCAAAGGGCCCCAGTCCCAGCCACTTGGCAAGAACCTGGGGGTCACACACTACTGCTAAAAAGAGTTCCTGTTGTCAAGAAGTGTTTGTGTATGTAGTGCATGTGGGCGTGTGCACTGACTTCCAAGTTACTCTAGTACACCAGGTTACAGAAGTGAAGAACAAGTTGATCATTGGTAACGTTTTTCCTCCTCACCCAAGAAATACTGCACTCTTAGAAAAAAAGGTGCTATTTAGAACCTAAAAGGGTTCCTCAGCTGTCCCCATAGGAGAACCCTTTGAGTAACTATTTTTGGTTCCAGGTAGAACCCTTTTGGTTCTCCTATGGGGACAGCCGAAGAACCCTTGTGGTAACAATGCGGTTTATCAAGCACTATTTGTTTAGATATGTCCTTCTTACTGTTCTGTAGACAGAGACTCTCATTCTGGAACAGAAATAACATAACAACCCCAAAGCTAAAGATATCTTATGAAGTGGATGAAGATTGACTGAGCGCTCACATTAGTATTTGTCTTAAATATCACTACGGTGGCAACGAGTAGCTATTTGATATAATTCAAATATCAAAAATAATGTCTTTGTGGCCTGCTTATGAAGCATTTTAGACATCGTTTCAGCCCTCTCTCCCTGTCTCTCTGTGTCTCTCTCTCCCTCCCTCTGGCTCTCTCGCCAAACAATGATTGGACTAGAGAGAAAGAGAGAGAAGCATTGAAACGGACATAATGAGTCTTGATTGATGTAGCGTATTAAACAGAAAACAATTAGCATACATAACGCTGCTCTGGCTATCAGAGAGAGAGGTGTTGGATACACTGGACTTAGGCTCAAGTCCAAACAGTCACACCATGGGGAACTTCAACGCTTGTTTTTTTTTTTTTTAAACATACCAAATCAATTAGTGCCCTGAAAGGCTGCAGTGTCTTTTGGGTAATTGTGACACCAGTTTCTGTAGGGTTTTAATTGTAGGGTTGTGAAAGCTCTCTTTCTCTCTCTCTCTCTCTACCCCTCATCTCTCTCTTTGTACTGAACCCCCTGGATTTAGGCTGCCAGAGTGTACATCCATCCCAGCGCTTCCCCAGCACCTTCCACCCCAGCCCTGGGCTCCCTTTCTGGGACACTGGGCTGAGGAAGTCCCCTGGGTCACTGGAGACAAGCAGGAGAGATGAAGAGAACGGGTAGATTTTAAGACCCCTGGGAGGTGGAGGGAGAGATACGTTAAAGAGGGGACAGAGTGAGAGGAAGTGAGAGAACGAGGGAGAGAGAGAGAGGGGGACGGAGTGAGAAGATAAAGAGTGGACAGAGTGAGAGAGCAACAGAGAGAGTGAGAGGGGGGATTAGGGGTGGGCTTTAAAAGCTGGTAAAAGACCAATTAAGTGACAGAGAAGGAGAATGGTAGAGAGAGAGGAGGAGGAGGAGGATAAGCTCTCTCTCTTTGACATGGTCAGTCTCGAACCATGGCTAAAAATGACCAGATAGTTTTGTAGACTTCATTGTCTCATCTCAAAGGGAGTTAAAGTGTTTTACTTACAGACTATTACTCACACTGTCTCTGGGTGGTTCCACAAAAAGAGGGCCTTTTGCGTCCCTTTGATATTTTAAATTCAATATTAAGTGCACCCATATTGAATTTAAAAATATTCAATGAAGTGCCCTTTAGTATAGACCACATGGAGAATTCAATAAATCCGATTTTTTATATGAATAAAGACTTGCTGAAGTGCCAAATCGCAGCATTTTAACATGTCCATCCGTGCACTCTCTGTGACTTCTAGGAAGATTTGAACCCACTTTCACCATCGTTGTAAAACCCCCGTTATTTTGTTGCTTTGACAGTCATTTCTGAAGATTATTATTTATTTTATGTGATTAGTGATTTATTTACATCTGTCCCTCATTTTAAAGTCAACCCTGTTACGTGAACTGAACTCTCGTTGTAGCCCTTTACACTCTTACCCGTAGACGTGTTGAAAATGGCAGATTTGGGGTCTAATAAATGCCTAAAATGAAACGTAGTGGCTGTAACAATAACATGCTATACATGACATCAGAGCTCAGGGTCTCAACTTCAAGGCGCTGTACGGGTTTTGACTGACAGACGTTATAAACTTGAGCACCGCGTACGAGAAGAAGTTGCGATTTAAAAGTGATCGTTTTTTTTGGATCTCGTAACAACAACAGTAATAGTGCGATGGCAGGGATGCAGGGCTGTGTTTCAAAATAAAACAACTACATGTGTGCTCCAGTTCCTCAGCGGCTAATAGATCATATATTATAGTTGAAGACTCTTCTTTGAGGCATAAAAGTGCATTGAAATTGCTTAGGAACTGTGAACACTATGGAGAGGTGTGTGGCTGCTTGGAGACACCAGTCAGACCAAGAAAGAAAGTCTAAGAAGCGGTAGATCTATTCTATATGTGTTATTTCTATGTTTCCCATTCTTAAATTTTGTTTTTGCATCTTTCATTTGTGGTTTTGTACACCAGCGTCAAACAGCTGAAAATACGATATTTTTGGATATGAAAAATATATTTCACAGCGGTTTAGACGGTACAATGATTCTCTACACTATACTTGCTTGTTTTGTCACATAAACTGAAATTAGGTGAACTATTAGAATTTTAGCAAACAGGAAATGACGGAGCAATTTCTGCATAGTGCACCTTTAACCTTGAGATGGGAAAACTTGTTATTTTATGACAGAATGTTAAAATTAGGTGAAATCAAAATATTTTTTTGACCGGGTTACACTTCTCAAAAGGAATCGAATTAGTGAAACAACCCTTCTCTCTCTCTCTCTCACACACACACACACACACACACACACACACACACACACACACACACACACACACACACACACACACACACACACACACACACACACACACACACACACACACACACACACACACACACACACACACACTATGAGGCAGCCTATGAACACCAGCTCCTGTCAGTGTGATAGTTAACCAGCAGGGGGGTAAACTATTTTACTCCTGTTAACAGCATAGGTCAAACTCTTCAACATCACACACAACTCAGTGTCACCGTACACATTATGCCACAATAACCATCTCACACACTGCTCCTTGGGAATGTTCTCTCTTTTTCACTTTCTCCCTCCTTCCCCGGTCCTGTCCCTCAGATTTCACACATTCTCTAGGAATTATAACCCCCAACTCCCCTCCTCCCTGAGAGAGAGCCGTCTAGGCGCCCCATCCAGACGCATATAAACACATTCTCAACCACAATGGAACAATCTCTTTTCTTTATTAGGGTCTTACCATAAGCTGTGGCCCTTTGCGACCCCTCTCACGTAGCCAGAACTCATGAATGCGAAAAAGCATTAGTGTGAAAACACATACACACACACGCACAAACACACACACAGTCTTCAGTGGTATGAATGTGATATACCATTAAGAGTATAAAGAATTTGTCAGTTTACATAAGGGAAGTGACCTGTACCAGCCAACCCCTGGCCTGAACATTTCTCCAGATGGCATCAGATTAGGATCAGACTCTTTCACCCCTCAAGCTCTCCACCCCTCCTTCACACACATCCTACCATATCTGTTCTCTCTCCTGAAAAAACTGGCTTTCACACTGGGGTTTATATGTGTTGACTGAACTACAGGAACTTTTTGACAGATACATTTGGAATTTAAAGGAAAATATTAGAGGTGTATTATTTTACAGTGCAAATTGAAAGTGTCTGGACTATGACCTTATAACAAAGTCTTACAGTATAGTATAGTATTATTTGAGAGCGTTTAGCAGTATTTAGGGTACTCTCGCCAATGTACTTTAATATACAACATCTCTATACAGTACAGTTAGCCATGTCTCCATTTGTTTGCAGTGAAATGATTGCCCTGGGCTTCAAAAACACTGTTAATAGGCCTGTATGCTTCAAAGTACCTCCCTCCCCTCCTCCCCACTCCCCTATTTCAATAATTGCAGAGATGAAATGGTCCAATTTCCCTGCAAATTGAGGGTTTTCTGATTCCTGAAACATTAACGGAAAAAGGCATGCAGCGCCATGATCAAATACAACCATTTCAAGCTAAAGCTTAAAAAATGAAAGAAAGGAACATCTATATATAAATAAATATTGTACATTGAAAGAACTGTCATGTGTGAATTAATTGTGGCAGAGCAGAGCTTGGATAAAAAGGCCAAGTTGAGAATGTGTGCTGAAAGCTGTAGTCAAAGCTGGCTCTTTTCCCAGCTGAATCATTATAATCCTCTCTAAGGCCATGCAGCATGCTAAATGTCTGTCTCACACAGCTTCTATTAGCCCAGTGTAGTGTCAAATTGTGTTCCTGAGCCCAAAGCTGTACCCTGCCTTCGTTTTCACTAATGACAGAGGGAGTGTTATAGAGGTTAGGCTATACCTGGCCCTGCTATGGCTCTGCCTTTGCCTTACAGCATTAGACAACTGTCCAGCACACCTCTCCCCTGAATGTAAAGTTAAGCAGTGTGTTTCTTCATTAGTAGTAGTGGTGCCGATTCAGAGCGTAGCAGCAACAGTAGCAGATACATCAGGGCTAATTGTGAAGCTGGCTACTCCTTTAGCCATGTCCGCTATTATCCCACACAGCTTACTGGAAAAATCACACTCACATCCACTTTAACTGGCCTCCAGCAATTTAGTGGAAAATCACATTTCCATCTGCTATAACAGGCTTCTAGCTTCTTCTGGTCTGAAAAACAATCCTGGATGCAAACGACTGTTTAATATGACTGACCTAATCACCCTCATATCTGCCCCCCCCCCCCCTCCCTTATATCTCCCTCATAGAATTTAAATCATGCTTACGAAGCATGCATCGTTTCAGCCCTCTCTCTCCCTCTCTGTGAAGGAGTGTGAATTCAGAAGAGGATGCTACCACTTCATCATACGTGACTGGAAGAGGAGAGACTGTCTGTTTGAATTAAAATCTCCGTGGTGAGGGAATCTGCTCACTGGCTCCAAACACCATCCTGGAATTCTGACCTTTTCATTATCACATTAAGGAAATACCCAGTTGTGTCCCGTTACGTCTCATTCTCCACAAAACAAATGACACCAAAGAATGGAGAAACGAAAGATAGCAAGACAAATGAGAGGGTATAGTGTTTCCATCACCACTCTTAGATGAGCCGTTCCCTTCACCCCAGCCAAGGTGAGTGGAATAGCATGCACCTTTAATAGGGTATTGTGTGTGTGTGTGTGTGTGTGTGTGTGTGTGTGTATGTGTGTGTGTGTGTGTGTGTGTGTGTGTGTGTGTGTGGACAGGATCAGAAGTCCCCACCAGAATAGTAAACAAACAAATATTTGACCAACTGGGGACATTTTGTTTTTCCCCACGAGGTCAAATGCTATTTCTAGGGGGTTTAGGGTTAAGGATAGAATTAGTGTTAGGTTTCGAATTACGTTAAGGGTTAGGAGCTAAGGTTAGTTTTAGGGTTAAGGTTAGGAGCTAGGGTTTGGTTTAGGGTTAGGATTAGGTTTTTAGGTTAGAGTAAGGGTTAGGGTTAGGGTAAGGGTACGGGTTAGGGAAAATAGGATTTTGAATGGGACTGAATTGTACGTCCCCACAAGGTTATCTGTGCAAGACTGTGTGTGTGTGTGTGCATGCGTGTGTGTGTGTGTGTGAGAGAATGAGGTTTGATTGGTTCTGTGAAAGAGAGGGTTTGTCAGAAAGCCTATACAACATGTCATTCATGCATCTTAGTCCGGCAGAGAGGCTGAACTGTCATTTATCATGCTGCTACTGCTCCATCTGTCAGTACACTAATACACACACACACACACACACACTCATACATACACACATATCTGTGCACATGGGAGTGCACTTTATCCCTGTATATAGAGAGGGAGGAAATAACACCTTCATTAGCTTAAAAGCCCTGACGTAGTAACCAGGGGCGGCCCTGGTTGTAACCATATGTGCACTTGCAAACACACACACCTATTCCGAGCTTGTGTAAGGCCTTCAACAGTGCTGTACAGACTACCACAGGACAACTGCCATACTAATGTGTGTGTGTGTGTGTGTGTGTGTCCCCGCAGGAGGTCTTCTGCCTCTTGGTAGGACGTCATAGTAAATAAGAATTTGTTCTTAATTGACTTGCCTGGTTAAATCAAGGTTAAATAAATACATAACAAGTGTTTGTGTC
The DNA here is from genome assembly GCA_023634145.1 of Thymallus thymallus. Lineage (NCBI taxonomy): Eukaryota > Metazoa > Chordata > Actinopteri > Salmoniformes > Salmonidae > Thymallus > Thymallus thymallus. The sequence continues at coordinate 2,967,534 of CM042401.1, read as the reverse complement.
TGCTGACCATGTTCATTAAAAGAGCAGCTCCATCTCATTTCATCAGAGTTAGCAGCAGAATACCTCTTGGGTTCTCATTTAGCTTTTTCAGAGAAACTCTTAATTGATATTGATTGGAGAAGATTAGACAGGAATGCAGACTACCGTATTCCCTTTTTAACTTTGGCTCCAGGCTTTAAATGTTCAGTCAGTAAAATGTCAGAAACGGAAAGAGATCTTTTCATCTCTTTTCTCCTGTTTCCTATGTGACCTCCATGGCCATTCAGGGGACTGCTGTGGAGCAGTTTGCCCAGCGAGGGCAGGGGGTCCTGGGCCACCACTCCTCCATCTTCTTTCTTTCTAGATGAATAGAAGTAAAGGGTGGATGAACCTCCACCTCACCACTCCTCCATCTTAGATGAATAGAAGTAAAGGGTGGATGACCCTCCACCTCACCACTCCTCCATCTTAGATGAATAGAAGTAAAGGGTGGATGACCCTCCACCTCACCACTCCTCCATCTTCTTTCTTTCCTATCAACCACTCAGAGGAACATGTAATAAAGTCACACCAAGGGCAACACAGGAGAGAGAATCCATAAAAGGGAGATGGAGGGATGGATGGAGGGAGGGAGGGAGGGAGGGAGGGAGGGAGGGAGGGAGGGAGGGAGGGAGGGAGGGAGGGAGGGAGGGAGGGAGGGAGATAGGGAGGGAGGGAGATAGGGAGGGAGGGAGATAGGGAGGGAGGGAGGTATGGCATTGATGAGTGACCTCTCTCCTACAGAGGCAGCCCTGACCTTAAGAACACAGCCTCAGAGCCCTGAACCCCGGGAGGACTGATGAAAAGGAAAGCCACACACACACACACACACACACTCTTTACTTTGGTATATAGGTTGACACATACAGCAGCCTTTATAACATGGGAGAAAGGTGGTGTATTTTAGTTGTGTAGGGAGACAGAGTGAGGAAGACTAGCTACTGATGCTCTTTTTCTGTGTCTGTAACCTTGGCTGATGTGTTCATATTCAGTATTATTGTGATGAAGCGGCAGGATGACAGACAAGACAAAGGGTGACCGAGATGCCAGCCCTCAAACACGGACACACACACAGCTAACATGAATGTGTCCTCTTTCATAGATGATTACTCCCAGCAAGAGAGGGAGCATATTTTTAATGACAGAGAGAGAGAGAGAGAGAGAGAGAGAGAGAGAGAGAGAGAGAGAGAGAGAGAGAGAGAGAGAAGAAAGAGGGGAAGAGAAGGAGGACGAGATGCTGGGAGGGGAAGAGAAGGAGGACGGGATGCTGGGAGGGGAAGAGAAGGAGGACGAGATGCTGGGAGGGGAAGAGAAGGAGGACGGGATGCTGGGAGGGGAAGAGAAGGAGGACGGGAGGCTGGGAGGGGAAGAGAAGGAGGACGGGAGGCTGGGAGGGGAAGAGAAGGAGGACGGGAGGCTGGGAGGGGAAGAGAAGGAGGACAGAAGGCTGAGTGTCATGCCATCCACCAGATGGTGTCTGATCTGAGCGGGCACCAGTGAAGCATTATGGGTAATGGAACAGAGTCAGACGCCACCAGAACCCCCCACCAACCACACCCTGCTGAAAGACAAACTGCTTTGATCTTTCTTTCTCCCTCCATCCCTATGCAAATAAATTCTTTATGCTTCAATAGGGGCCAGTCATCTCCATATACACTTCTCCATGCTTTAACAGGGGCCAGTCATCTCCATATACACTTCCCCATGCTTTAACAGGGGCCAGTCATCTCCATATACACTTCCCCATGCTTTAATAGGGGCCAGTCATCTCCATATACACTTCCCCATGCTTTAACAGGGGCCAGTCATCTCCATATACACTTCCCCATTCTTTAATAGGGGCCAGTCATCGCCATATACACTTCTCCATGCTTTAATAGGGGCCAGTCATCTCCATATACACTTCTCCATGCTTTAATAGGGGCCAGTCATCTCCATATACACTTCTCCATGCTCCTACTAGTCTAGCTGTGGTCACACTGTGCTCCTCCCTCTCTCTCCACCATCCCTCCATCCCTTCTCCTAGTCTAGCTGTGGTCACACTGTGCTCCTCCCTCTCTCTCCACCATCCCTCCATCCCTTCTCCTAGTCTAGCTGTGGTCACACTGTGCTCCTCCCTCTCTCTCTCCACCATCCCTCCATCCCTTCTCCTAGTCTAGCTGTGGTCACACTGTGCTCCTCCCTCTCTCTCTCCACCATCCCTCCATCCCTTCTCCTAGTCTAGCTGTGGTCACACTGTGCTCCTCCTCTCTCTCTCCACCATCCCTCCATCCCTTCTCCTAGTCTAGCTGTGGTCACACTGTGCTCCTCCTCTCTCTCTCCACCATCCCTCCATCCCTTCTCCTAGTCTAGCTGTGGTCACACTGTGCTCCTCCCTCTCTCTCCACCATCCCTCCATCCCTTCTCCTAGTCTAGCTGTGGTCACACTGTGCTCCTCCCTCTCTCTCCACCATCCCTCCATCCCTTCTCCTAGTCTAGCTCTGCTCAGCACATTCTTTCCCTTTGTCTGCAGAACCTTCACCTCTCCTTCTCCCTCTCCTGTCGTTTGCTCTATTACCATACAGGGATAGAGTGGACCACACCCACACACCCCCCCCCCCCCCCCCCCCCCACACACACACCCACACCCCCCCCCACACACCCACAGAGAGAGAGAGAGGGACAAACACACAGGAACAGCAGAGAGGGCAAACAGCAGAGATGTCTTTATTACACATACACACCGCCGTGGAAGGAACTAGTATTTGGGAACTAAAAACAAAACAAAGCAACTGATTAAAGAGAAAGACTTGATGAACAAAAGGCTGAGATCGCTAGATGAGGAGCACAGGACTTATTTAGCAACGTAGATTTATCATCAGAGACCTAAGACAGACATGATGTGAAAGGGACAGAGCCTGATTTATGTCTCCCCATATCAGATCCTAGAGGTTCTACATGGTGACAGGGGGCACAGAGAGACGTTTTTATTGGTTCCCAACTCCAGTACAGAAGCGGGCTATATGTGTGTGTGTGTGTGTGTGTGTGTGTGTGTGTGTGTGTGTGTGTGTGTGTGTGTGTGTGTAATCGTGTATGATATGAGGGAGTGTGTGTACGCATGCTCCTAGCATCGCGTGCCAAGAACCATCCAGGGAAATCTCTCCAGGGCCCACGTGACCGAGCCAGACCCAACCATACTCTCAAGACATCGGGCACTTACCTTCTCGCCGCCACCCTCCTCCACAGAAACCCCATCAACGCCAGCTCTACACCACAGACCCAGGGAAGCGTGAGAGAGGGCCCGGTGACAGACACGAAATGTGGCACGAAATGCAGGAGGGGCCCATCAGACATACACATTACACACACCCCGACACACACCCACAGCCCCCCCAATCCTGGCTACGGTTAATTCCTGGCATGCTGTACAGCCCTGAATACAGACACACACACACAGACACACACCGCCGTACTGTACCAAGTACAGCTGCTCTAGTAAAGAAAATGGTGGAGAAAGATTAGATGACTGAAACTTCCAGGGAAGTTAACTCAAGACAGAGTGACCTTGACAAAGAAACAACTAACCTCTAACTTTTTTCCCTCAATGTCTAGAGGCTAGTTCACATCATGTTGTATGATTAATAATTTCCAAAAATTACACATTGGTTTTTATTAAATAAAATGTTTGTTTTTTTTTAAAGTAATTCCCCCCCAAAAAATACATGATATGTCAGAGTTCATATTTTTGTATTAATATGTGTTACCATGTATACATAGCCTTTACCCTGTAAAACTAACGATAATACGTTAGATCCCTAGCACTAATAAGAGGAAGGCACATTTATAAAAAAAATAAAAATAAATAAAAAAAAGATATCTGATGATGGAATGTTTTTTACTCCTTCTTTAGGTCATGGATTGTGTTTAGATAATCTTTAAATCTCCAGTAAGCGGGGGATCTGCTGGACCCTGTGTTACGGGGCGAAACATGTCCCCCTGACCTAACAATTAGAGCTCACTGCCGAATGTAGGCAACACATTAAAACGTCCCCCGGCTGCAGGTTTGGACACTCGTATAAAACAGCCGGCTATAAAATCATTACTGGGTAGTAAAACACAGGAAAAATACACAATTAAGAGACTTGTCGAGAGATAGAAAAACACAGCCGGGAGGGTGAGAATTATCTTGGGCTCAGATATGGGAAAATAAAATATTTACACAACACAAAAGCAATAACTCCCAATGTCATCGTCTTACGGCGACATTTTCAGAGTTTATCTCTGTGTTGTATAACTGGAATCGTAAAATATAACCACCAAGAAAAAAAATAACTCAAAATCAAATGAAATGCATAATCAGCGCATGTATGTGCTGTCAGTACTGTATACATAGGTTTAATATAGAGACATTAACAGTGTACATCAATTAACAGCTTTATTCATAACTGTATCACTGTGATCTCCAACAGCTCTTCTCAGGGGGTGACACGTCATTAATTGACTGTTTGATAAACAGTAATACATCGCATCAGTAATATACACACTTGCGTATTAAAAAGACATTAGACTTCCAATAACAGCCATATAAGGAATTTCACCAAATGTCAGACATAGATGTGTGAGTTGACATTTACAGTACTGTTTAATAATAACCATACTAGCTAGCTCAGCTAAATTTGAAGGTGTTGCTTGATAAGGCATTTAGAGTGAGCAAGTAAATTACAACAATTTAACTGTAAATTCCATTGCTTGATTGCTAATTCAATGTAAATATGCAAAGCAAACCATTAGTGGAGTAATTAATGTAAAATAAGACCGTAACATATTTAACTAACTACTATACCATCTAATTAGTGATAGCATAATTAACCATTATATCTTGTTAATGACTTTACATTAACATCTCAGGGGGGAAAAGAAGGGAATACATGTTATATTATTATCTGAGACTCTCATCTGGTGTAGAGGGGAATACTGGAGTCAAATTAAAAGTGAAACTATGTACGGAGTTTTAAAATGGACGCCGCCGCTGCATGCAGATTGAGGGTGAACCCAGACCGCTGTGGGTAGACGATTCCCTCAATTAACTTCACAGCAAGGGAGAGGGGAACTAATCCATACCTGCTAATGTTGATAGCATTTTAGCCCCAGCATACTGAGCCAAGCTGGAAATAAGCAAGTATATGAGCACAACCAAGCGTGCTGTCCCTTTTTCACACGTCCTAATTTGTGTTTGCAGAGGACTAGATTATACAGGGTGACAACCAGAGAAACGTTGCTACAGGTCAGTGGTGTTAAAGATAACAATGGTTGACCTTGAATTTTCTGTTAATTAAAATGTTTCTATTTTGAGAAAACCAGGCATCTGCAATATTCTAGTCTTGTCTCGAAGTTAACATCCTTAGCCACAGTTATGTGGAAATGCAATATTCATAAATGTTTTTGGATCTCTCCATATGTGGCATACTGTGAGGTCACAAGACATCGATAAATAAATCTATGAATATTCAATTTTTACATACTGTAAATGTGGCTTTGTGTTATCCTTGACATCAAATAAAATAATTTTATACAATTGATTAAAATATGGAATAAAATAGATGTATGTATATAATCTAAGAGATATAATTACTATCATTTGCATAAGTATTTCATTTGGTATAGTTTAATGGGCAATTTAATTACCATGGTTGTGCACAAAGTATTCTGTTAATTTTCCATTATTTGAATTAAGTTTACAAAAAATATCATCATAAAAAAGAATTGTGATCATATAATCGTCTACCTAAAAATATAGATTAATGCTAATTTGAGCATTTATCGATCTTCCTCTACATTAGTTTTAAATGAGGGTCATTTGGGAGAGTTTGGTGCAATCTCAGTCTGCATCTTTCCAGAACGGCTCCAGTAGGTGCATTGCCCTTAAGTGCACTCGTAAATCGGCTTTATGAGTTTCCCAGACGTATCACTGCTAATGTTTCCATCGGATGTCTTTATGGGCACATTGTAGTGACTCCAGCAAAAGATACTAATTCATATATATTATAAAAGTGTTGTTGAAAAAAAATATATAGCTTGGACAGAGTGCTTCCTTTTAAACTATAATGGCGTGTACGGTACAGCTATCAAAGATAATTTATAGTTGGACTCCACTGGAGGTATATGGGTACTCATACAGTGCAGTAAATGTAAAATCTTTCAACTGAAACCCTTTATGATCTGGACAGCATCACTTTGACGCAATAACACTTATAAAACGTGATTTCATTTTGGCACTCAAAATATCTAAAATAGTAAATGAGTTGAAATTTTTTATTTTAAATTGAATGTATGTCTAGCCTGCATCAGTTTACAGGGGTGTCATGTGTCTACAAGGAAGATTGTCTCAGGGTGTATGCATGACTACACACGTCATATGTGTGTTTATGTACACTACATGGCCAAATGTATGTGGACACCCCTTCAAATTAGTGGATTCGACCATGTAATCTCCATAGACAAATATTGGCAGTAGAATGGCCCATACTGAAGAGCTCAGTGACTTTCATAGAATGCCACCTTATCAGGGCAGTTTATCACATTTCTGCCCTGCTAGAGCTGCCCCGGTCAACTGTAAGTGCTGTTATTGTAAAGTGGAAACATCTAGGAGCAACAACAGCTCAGCCACGAAGTGGTACCCCACACAAGGTCACAGAACGGGACCGGCGAGTGCTGAAGCAATAGCGCGTAAAGATCGTCTGTCCCCGGTTGCAACACTCACAACCGAGGAGTTCCAAACTGCCTCTGGAAGGAACATCAGCACAATAACTGTTAGTCGGGAGCTTCATGAAATGGGTTTCCATGGCCGAGCAGTCGCACACAAGCCTAAGATCACCATGCACAATGCCAAGCGTCGGCTGGAGTGATGTAAAACTTGCCGCCATTGGACTCTGGAGCAGTGGAAACGCGTTCTCTGGCATGATGAATCACGCTTCACCATCTGGCAGTCCGACAGACGAATCTGCGTTTGGCGGATGCCAGTCACTACCAACTGATCTCCCTATCAAAGAAGGCCACTTTACCAAGCATGATCCCTAAGTGTTGTGTGTTGGTAGGTTTCAAGCAGAGGATTAAACATTTCCCACCAACCTCTGATGTGAAAGCTATCTCAGGTTACCACTGCAGCTCACAGGTTGTGGGTTATTAACAGCTATCGAAGCACAAAGGGTGTGCTAGGCAGCAGTTAGTGCCGTCTTTGTTAAGGGTCAGCAAGGTGTAAAATAGGTTTCACCTGGTGCCATGTTTACAGCTTCCACCTGAGAAGTGTGGGCGTCCGTGGCCAGGATACCCATTCACACTGACTGGGAGAGAAGACAGAGGGAAATATAGAGGGGGAGTATTCTTCAGGGTTTCTTATAAAAAGAAAATCTTAAACCCAGTAGTCTTACAATTGACGCTGGTGAAATAGATCAATGACCTAAAGAGAGGAAGATAAGTGTGAGTCAGGTACAGTCAATTAAAAGGAATAATTTAACTGCCAGCTATTTTTCCTAGATGGGAATTGTTATCTTAAAACATTTTCAGGAGGTTATCTCAGTCAATTTCTCAATGGACAGCATCTGTTTGGTGTTGGAGCTCAGCCAGTAATACTCTTCTCCGGAGGTTTCAGTTTATCGATCACTGTATCGTATGGTTGTAATGTGATGTCAATGCCTCTCTCATCTACCTGCCTGTGGTGCAGTACAGTAGGAGTCAGAGGAAAGTGTGTTTGAGGGG
>CM042401.1:2924782-2954782 GCA_023634145.1 Thymallus thymallus | reverse complement strand
GAGTCTACTCTACTTGATAAAAATAACTACTTTTAAGAATATATCCCAGTGATGGCGGTATTGTAAGTGGAAATCACTCCACAGTCTCTCTCTCATGCACGGATGCGTGCACACACACACACACACGCACACACACACACACACACACACACACACACACAAAGGGAGACAAAACATGTGGCCTGAACCGGAGAAGGGTTAATCCTTTCTACATAGACCCATCCTACCCCACCATCACTGGGAGGGAGGGATGGAGGGAGGGAGGGGGGATAGGAGGGGAGGAGAGCTAGCTACCAGCCCTGTGTGGAAGTGAGGTAACCAGCTAGTTCTGTAGTGGAAATAAGGTAGCAATGTGAGAAAAAGTAGAGAGGGAAGTTAGTTAGCTTCCCTCTCTAGGGAGGGAGGGAGGGATGGATAGACCGAGGGAGGGAGGGAGGGATGGATAGACCGAGGGACAGAGGGAGGGAGGGAGGGAGGGAGGGAGGGAGGGAGGGAGGGAGGGAGGGAGGGAGGGAGGGAGGGAGGGAGGGATGATAGACTGAGGGACAGAGGGAGGGAGGGATGGATGGATAGACTGAGGGACAGAGGGAGGGAGGGATGGATGGATAGACTGAGGGACAGAGGGAGGCAGGGTGCTAACTCCTCCCCACTCTCCTCAGCCTCACTGTCGCCCTCGGTTACAAGACTCTGCCCTCCTCTTCCTTTCTCTCCTCCGTGAACATGCCCCCACCCCTCCCTCATCCACTCCTCCAACCGCTCCATATATCCCTCCCTCCTTTTCTCCCTCGGTTTTTAGTGCACTTCCAGCCCTGGCCGTGGAGAGAGAGGGGACAGAGAGAGGAGGAACAATGACTGCCTTTCAGCCTGTCAGAACCTGCCGTGTGTGTGTGTGTGTGTAGAGTGAGAGAGGGCTGTGCTGGTTGTATTTGAAGCTAGTTTGGAAGCGGCCTAACTATTTTGTGGTTCCTCCCCCTTTCAAGCTGCGGGGCTGAGCGAGGTAAAGGCTGAGCGAGATAAAGGCTAAACGAGGTTAAGGCTGAGCGAGGTAAAGGCTGAGCGAGGTAAAGGCTAAACGAGGTAAAGGCTGAGCGAGGTAAAGGCCTTGTTTCTTTGTATTTGTGTTTAGGGAAATGGAATTGAGTGGGAAATTAGTGTTGCACGGTATACCGGTACCAAGGTGGTATCACGGTACCAAGGTGGTATCACGGTACCAAGGTGGTATACCGGTACCAAGGTGGTATCACGGTACCAAGGTGGTATACCGGTACCAAGGTGGTATACCGGTACCAAGGTGGTATCACGGTACCAAGGTGGTATACCGGTACCAAGGTGGTATCACGGTACCAAGGTGGTATCACGGTACCAAGGTGGTATCACGGTACTAAGGTGGTATCACGGTACCAAGGTGGTATACCGGTACCAAAACATATGATACCAACATTTTAGAATACCTTTAATTATTTCATTTTTTAATTTAACCTTTATTTAACTAGTCAAGTCAGTTAAGAACTAATTCTTATTTAGAATGACGGCCTACCCCGGCCAAACCTGGGCCAAATGTGCGCCACCCTATGGGACTCCCAATCACGGCCGGATGTGATACAGCCTGGATTCGAACCAGGGACTGAGATGCAGTGCCTTAGACCCCTGCGCCACTCGGGAGCCCGAGACCTTAGTAGCGTTTCATATGATACTACCAACCTTTTCAGCCCTACCAATCTGGCGCCTGTTATAAAATGTTTATAAAGTCAGTTTTGTTTATTAATTCAGTTGAATTTAAGCAAAAGCGACTAGTCTCTTGTATGCTCAGCTCCAATAATATCCACTTCACTTTCATGCACATATCCCATGTGGCAGCTGTAATAAGCCAGCGGCATCCCCTACCAGCCCTCACTCACCTGCTTCTCTCCGTCCACTCTTCTTGCACGTCTATTCCTGCGTCGGTTTTTTTAAAATATAATTTAGAGGGGATGCAGAAAATGATGAATCTTCTGTTGTTAGATTTTGTCAATGTATTACATTGGAGCAGCGCGCAAAGCAAGCAATGTTGATACATTGTATAATGTCAACGCCTATTATAACTAAGAGCACAGAGCAGTCTGAGTAGACTTTGCAAGCCTCAATGACAGAGAGGGAAATGCTTGCAGCTTTAGCGAAATAAAAAGGCTTGTCTCTAGCCTAAACGGTTCAAAGAATATGACCCATGTTACCAGAGATGCCTTTTTATCTTTCTACTGGGATTCCCACGTATTTTATATAATTTCACAAGGCATGTCGTGGGCCATATTAAACTAATCCTGGGTCGCTAATTATTGTTTTGTTAATAAATCAACATTGTTCGGTGATGTTACCTAGCTAGCTAACATCCTGGTAAGGTTGACAGGTTTTTGTAGAACGTTTAGAAAACATGCACAAGCTTCCAGGGGACGGGCGCACAGAATGCTAGGCCACTGATTGTTTTCCACCATGGCAATACTACACGGCATCATGACACTTGGCCTGGTATCGTATCGTTTGTAAAATGTTGGTATTGTGACAAGACTAGGGGAAATACTATAAAGGGGTGTTGATGATATTCTAAACACTCAAATTATCTACGCTAGACTGATGCAGACAAACAGACCAACTGTCGTGCTTCCAAAACCCACATGCTGAGATGGGCTTTCAGTGGCTCTGGCTGGCTTTACACAGATGAGGAGTTGGATATACTATGTCTCTCTGGCGAAGGTACAATATGATCAATCCAGTATGTTCCCTTGACCTTGCGGAGCAACGACGGATCCAGCATTTTTATCCAAGCACCTGGAGTCATGGTACAATAAGGTGTGCTAACATGTCATTCGTGAATTTCATATTCTGGCCATCTAGAAGCAGCACTTAGTAATTCATGGGCTCTACTCATGGAACGGGACGTTAAGGAATAAACCCAGCAGACTGTGACAGTGTCAGACTTGGGAGAAGGGGAAATCATGACCAAGGCAGCGTTCTGTTCGAACGTTGGTGACTTTTCATGAATCTATTGCATCGGAGCAAGAGGGTACCGGTCGGCTACATACTTTTCTCTAGGAAAACGGACCACACAGCCCAACCATTCGACAATTTCTCTCCCTCTCTCTGTCACTTCTGAAAAATTACCTCATGAGTAAATTATGATGGGATACAACTGTCAATTAGTTCTTTATTCTAGAGCAGGAGATGTGTCGTCTTCTGGGATTCATTCTCCACACTAGTCCCCAGCTAGAACAACATCTACTCACTCCCCCGCACTGCCAAGCCAGCCAGCCCCCAAGTTAAATAAGGAAAAAAGTCTGTGAATGTCCAAAGTCAGTGTACCATGGAAGGAATTATCTGTGGAAAAGTCTGTGAATGTCCAAAGTCAGTGTACCATGAAAGGAATTATCTGTGGAAAATGGGTCTGGTAAAATCAAGGTTCTCAATCGGTTGGTCTCGGTCGCGTCACATTTTCCAGTTACACAGTAAATGGTGACGACAAAAAGAAAATCAATCATTCAATCAAGCCCTTCTGGTCTTTTCATGCAAATGTTATTGCGTCAAAATGTGATTGAACTTGGAGCGTAAATGAGTTTAACAGCGGAACACAGAAAACAAATCAAGCAAGACTAATTGAGCTGGTTGATATCAAATAAATGAATAAATAATTTTACTACACTTGATCACTTGATGACAAAAGTCATTTGTTTGTCTTGGCTTCAATTTAAAAAAATAAATTAACATATCTATGTGCATGTAGCTATACACTTGATTTCCCCAGTAATTGAATAAGTCCAAAAACAGACACGAAACATAAAATTCCAGTTAGGTTTTTGGACTCCTCTCTCTCTGTTGGTGCCATGGGTGGCAGTGTTGAGTTACTGCAAGTTCCATTCAACCCATCCATAGCCAAATCTAAACCTTTACATAGACCCATACAGTCACCCTACGCTAAAATGAACAAGACTAGCAGTGTGGACAAGGATGGGAAGGATTGGAGGACAAGCGTGTCTGATAAATGATTGACAGGTTGGGGTTTGGAGTTGTGGGGGAGGGGGAGGGGGTTGGGGGGTTAAGAGACCTGCACAATAGTACCCACATCTGGTCGGGGAAGGCAGAGCACCTCATGCCACTACCAGCTGCTTCCAGACCTCCTAATAAAAGGACAGAGGGTTGGTGGTGGTGGTGGTGGTGGTGGTGGTGGGCAGAGGGAGTGGCAAGGAGGGGAGGGGGGGGGGGGGGGTGTTTGAGGGCGGACCAAGGGTAGGGAAGGGAAGGGGGGGCTCAATAGTTTCAGACACAAAGGCATGAAGTCGATAGAGACAGAATACATAGAATATACATCATTCTAAAATTCTTATTCAGAACAAAAGACAGCGTGTTTATGGTACACACTGTATCTACCAACTACCAACGTGTTTATGGTACACTGTATCTACCAACTACCAACGTGTTTATGGTACACTGTATCTACCAACTACCAACGTGTTTATGGTACACTGTATCTACCAACTACCAACGTGTTTATGGTACACTGTATCTACCAACTACCAACGTGTTTATGGTACACTGCATCTACCAACTACCAACGTGTTTATGGTACACTGTATCTACCAACTACCAACTACCAACGTGTTTATGGTACACTGCATCTACCAACTACCAACTACCAACGTGTTTATGGTACACTGTATCTACCAACTACCAACGTGTTTATGGTACACTGCATCTACCAACTACCAACGTGTTTATGGTACACTGTATCTACCAACTACCAACGTGTTTATGGTACACTGCATCTACCAACTACCAACGTGTTTATGGTACACTGTAAAACTGTCCTCTTTCTCCTATACCTCAAAGAACCCTGACACACAGAAACTAAACTCAGACCAGAGGGATATAGAAATCACTAGGGCTTGACAAAACAGACCTGTGGAAATAGAGGAGAAACACAGGAACACCGGATAAAACAGACCTGTGGAAATAGAGGAGAAACACAGGAACACCGGATAAAACAGACCTGTGGAAATAGAGGAGAAACACAGGAACACCGGATAAAACAGACCTGTGGAAATAGAGGAGAAACACAGGAACACCGGATAAAACAGACCTGTGGAAATAGAGGAGAAACACAGGAACACCGGATAAAACAGACCTGTGGAAATAGAGGAGAAACACAGGAACACCGGATAAAACAGACCTGTGGAAATAGAGGAGAAACACAGAAACACCGGATAAAACAGACCTGTGGAAATAGAGTTGAAACACAGGAACACCGGATAAAACAGACCTGTGGAAATAGAGTTGAAACACAGGAACACCGGATAAAATGTCGTGACAGAATTTTATAAAAGTACAGTATACTGTCAGACACATGTAAGCTAGTTAATACTTTATTGTTTCTAAGTAAAGCTACAGCGTTCCTGTGAAAGCTGAGGGTTAGTGGGCAGCTGAATGGAGATGGGCCGGCCGATAGTGGAGTTTCAACACTCCACTTGACCTTGGAGTGATTAAGCTCAAAACAAAGCACAAAACGGGGCATTGAAATGGTTAACAGGTCTACAGAAAGTCATTGAAATGAGTTAAGGTCACAGTACAGTATGTGCCATCTAGAGCCTACCAGTGCTAAGCAAATAACCAAAGCCTCCAAGGGTGGATTTATTTTTTACATTAGTTTGGGGAAATATTTTCTGCTTTTAGATGTACCAAATTCATGTTCACGTTATGTATCTACATCACTGTTTGACATGGACAAAAATATATCAGAATTAACTTTCATGTAAAAACTCTAAAATCGCAAAACAACAATTCAAAATTCCCCAAAACAAATCCAATCAGCAAATTGCAATAATTTTTTTTAACCAAAAAATGACATGCAAGTTCGTATAATCTCCAAGGAGTGACAGACATCCACAGACCCCAGTGAAGCTGACTGTTCTGCCCGCCGCTCGACATCTCTAACGGGGTCAGAGCCGAGAGGCAGGACCAGTGCTGACTGAAGAACAGCTGAACATCCCACACACGTTTTACTGAGATGCGTTGTGTTGCGTTCTCTACCAGAAACCCCACCTCTAATGTGGTCTCTCCTCTCTTTCATTATAACAACCCACGAAGGATACACTTCAGAGGTAGGAAATCAAACTGTTGTTATGAAAAATACACAGAGGTTACTTGTTCAAACACTGCATTCAGTTTTCTCAAAAGGCTCTCTTGAAATGGAAAGATATCACTATTATCAAAAAGCAGTGAACGCCCTCAAAAGTCATTCACATTCATATTGCAAAGCATTCTCTTCTCAGTTCATGTTTTTTCGTAATCTTTTAGACAACTGTTTGATTTAATCATTTATCACACCTTGTACGTTGTATCTCTACCTCTATCCCCCTTCCTCACGGTCTCCCTCTAAAGCCCTCTTTCCGTCTTTGCTGAGTATAACCTACACTCGCAGTGAATGTGCTCTTGCGGACGCCGCAGGGTTAAAAGAGAGCGACAGAGCAAGAGGCCATTAACGAGAACTAATCAGCATTCAGTCAGAGAGAGAGAGAGAGAGAGAGAGAGAGAGAGAGAGAGAGAGAGAGAGAGAGAGAGAGAGAGAGCGAGAGAGCGAGAGAGAGAGAGAGAGAGAGAGAAAAGAAAAAAAACAACTGAGGGAAAATAAGTCAGAGGGTGTAGAAAAAGAGAAGGGACAGGAGGAGAGAATGTGTGTAGAGCATTGGGGTCAAATTCATTTAAACTCAAATCCACTATTTCATTGGATGTGGGATTTAATCAAAAATATTCCTTTCATGTAAATAAATATATCTTAATAAATAAGACATGGAATTTAAATTTAAAAAGGTCTAATGTAAATAAATAAGGTCTTATTGGGTTTTGTTCCCCCTGCACGGACTAGTCTCCTATCTCTCCATAGTTATGGCTACAGTAGACCAGGGGGTGTGGAGACTGGCTTTTTCCCTCTACAGTCTGAACATGTACCGTGCCTGTGTTAGTGCATTCAGCACACATGCACACACACACACAGACAAACACACATGAAGACAGTTTGTCACATCCCGTGGCTCAGTGACAGGTAATGAGAAGTCCAACCGGGAGAGATGTAAATATAAGATGTTTATGAGAGTCTGAAGGAGAGAGAACAAGCCCTCGGTGACCTCCCAACCCATTATTCACATAGCAATGATACATGCACAGAGTGGCCTAAGAGCTATAAGGGAGACCAGCCGATCGGGGTTGGGGTCAATTTAATGTTTGGTAAATATCACACACACACACACACCTCAAAGTTCTCCAGCAGATTCCGGCTAGCTTTGTGCTGTATGACCTCTGTGTGCCTGTGAGTCTCAGAGTGTGTGTGTGTGTGTGTGTGTGTGTGTGTGTGTGTGTGTGTGTGTGTGTGTGTGTGTGTGTGTGTGTGTGTGTGTGTGACCTCTGCGAGACTGTGTGCGTCTCTCCAACTAGCACTCCTAGTTAGGTCCATGGAGGGACTCCTGAAATATCTAATTGTATTCATTAATTTTCTGGGCCCAGTATGGGAGGGAGAGCGAGCGAGCGAGCGAGCGAGAGAGAGAGAGAGAGAGAGAGAGAGAGAGAGAGAGAGAGAGAGAGAGAGAACCACAGCAGAACCAGAGACAGAGCTGCATTTCCTGACAAAATGTCAAAAATATAAAACTATCAGAGAGTCACTTCCCCAAATTTGAACAAGTAGTCCGGGGCTTTGAGGACCTCTCTGAAATAGAAAGGCTGCCAATCCTTTTGGGGGAAGACATGGACAGCTGTGCGCTGGCAGCATGCTATGTTGCTGCCTGCCACAAGTTGAGGTACAGTGCCTGACATATTTAAAAAATATATATATATATATTTATTTGTTTGTTTTGTTTCCAATGTTGTTATTTTGTTCTTTGATGTAATTATAATAAATAAAAAAATTGATGTATGATACTTGGCAATATGTACATTGTTGCGTCATGCCAATAATGTGAATTGAATTGAAAATTGAGAGAGAGAGAGAGAGAGAGAGAGAGAGAGAGAGAGAGAGAGAGAATGCTTTTACAGGAGATTCACCAGAGTAATTAAGCAGTTAGCAGGTTCCCGGTCTCCTGCCGAAGGTGTGAAGCATATAAATGCTCACTTGACATTGAGCCAAAAGAGCTACGAAAGCCTACAGTCTGCTACCATGCACCACTGAACTGTACACTCAGTCATGAGAATAAACACCTACGCTAGCAGATAAGTAAGGGCTGTATGATTTCTCCACAATGACTTACAGAGAATATTTCATACAGAGAATACACTACATACAGAGTCATCTGTAAGAACGTCTTTGCTGCTCTACTCTCCACAGAGCCGCCAGTCAAAGTCTTTTGGAAAAATGTGCACCCTAATGAAACTGTGTCTATCAGCTTCAAGCATCAGATTGAGGCCAAATTTGCGTTACTTGTATTGAACAAAGCGGCAGACAAATAAACAACTGGAGTGCAGAGCTGGACCACAACAGTCATGGTGGAGTGTATCAGCGCTGGGGATCTCTAGTCTACAGCTAGAACAGATCCATCCTCTACTAGGCCCCTATGCTGAACCCTACACTTGTACCGCCACCACTAAATGCTCTAAGCAATTCATCTCTTTTCAGAAACTTCAAACTGAATATAAATAGTTATACAAGAACGCCCGTGTAGCTAAAATTAAGGACTTTGTACGTATTTGGAGAATTAACTTACGGGTTTAAAACAACAAATAGTGAACAGCTAAAACTGCATTGGAAATATTCAGACTAGAGTTAATAGTCATATGGAACGTCATAAACTCATTTACAGTTAAAATAACACATAAAATAAGCGAAATATGATAAGTAAACACATTTTTTGCTATGTAAAGTGCAATTGGCTGCTGTTATGTATTGCCCTCTGTGGAAAATGTAAATAGATAAGACATTCTATGCTATGGGTTCAAGGAAATCTAAAGGTCAACCTACGCTGACCTTATTCTCACTGTTATAACACTACATTAGTGCTCTATTGTACCACTCAGTATAAATAGATATTTCCATAAATATGATTAATACACATATTGGACACATATCTTAATCCTATAGATAACTATGTTTGTAAAACTGCAGTCTCTTTTCTATCTTCATCAATTTCATTGCTGTTTTAAATTATTCAATACGAATATGTTTTTTCCAATAAAATAGAACAATTATTTTGCCAATTCTTGGTGATATCGCCCATACTTTGTGGAAAAGTGTCAGATTGTAACGTATCCTAACGGCTACATGTACACTTGGATGTCCAACATCTTTACTCAATATTCAATAAAATAAAGTTAGTTAAATCATTTTATATCTATGAAATCCATTAACTGTGTTTATTTTGGACAAAATGTGTTTTGGACATTTGTTTGTTTATGAATGTATCCCTGAAATAGGCTAAGGTTTTGGAGCGGACATGTCACGGTTACGAACTACCTGGAAGTGGGTTAATACATTGGTGAATACATTCTACATTTTCTATTTTGATTATCAATTCATTTTAATGTTTGTTATTTTAGACTGTATGACAATACCTACCGAAACTCGCTAAAAGTACAATACTTTTAGTGCAGCAAAAGTGAGTGCTTTCAGAACTTTTTTTGACTTTTCAGTCAACCTCCAATTGAATTGTCACGTCCCGTGGAATTACAGTATTTACATAGGATATTATTTAAACATTTATGACTTAACCATTTAAACCTATAAACCAAAATAATATCATCATTATATAATAATTCAAAGTAGGTGAAAAGATTTTGGAAAACAATCTAGAGGAGTTTTACTTTTTTCATCGGATTAAAACATGTTTTCCGAATAAGGACAACAAGTGGATTGGATAAATCCTTGGTGAACAGCTCATATCATGATCAAAAGAAAAATACTAAATTAAGTGCAACCTATATCAGCCTGGCAAAGCTTTTTGTTCCTGATTGAGTAGGCAAGGCCTATTGATTTCTGATAATCTTCTAAATTGTAAAACGGATCCGCAAATGTGCCGATAGAGTACAACTGGTGCCGAAACATAAACTGTAGGCCTACAGACTTGAGTGGTTCCCTTCTCACCGCTTGTTGTTCTTAGAAATTAGAAATCTGGGTTAATCATGGTGCCATGTTTGACCAGCATTTGATAACTGGAGTGGAATTCCGTCCAAACGCAGTGATCCACGCGCTATCCCACATGCTCCAACAGTAGGCTAACTTTAATCAAATAACGTCCCATGATTTAACCCGGGGCCTATGCTGAAAACCGGCACTAGCGCACACTCTTAAGCGAGGGTTAGATTCAGTAACACGGAATGCGGGCACTGGAACACGCGCGAAATGACTCCAACAGTGCGCTTTTCGGGTAACACATTGTAGGCATATTATATGACAAATAACAGATTTGATAACTTGGCGAGTTGGATTACTGTTCATTGTATACAATTCAGTGTAGCCTGCATCCCCAATAGGCTACCCTAAATCCAACCCAGTGTGCACAGGTTGTGTTCTGTTGCACCAATAGCCTACCCACATTTCTGGGAAATATAACCCATCCGAGTGAAGTGTTCAATAGGCAGTAATCTATACTTTAAATAAAAGGCACCATGCCATATGTCTATATATTTGATCCACCGAAACGTACTGGTCCACAAGGGCGGCCCGTGTGGAGAACATCGAGTCGCTTTGGCCCCACTGGCCGCTCTGAGTGGCACCTACCTGGGGTTGGTTCGATTCCAGAAGACGGCATAGCGGTCGGCCACCACCTTGGAGCTTGGCTCCTGGCTGAATACACACATCCATAGCACCAGAAAGACGAATAGCACCATCTCCACTTGCAGCATCACTACAGCAAAGTTGGGCACGTATTCCTCTACGATGCGGGGTGACTGCGGGATCAGTCAGTTCTGGGTACACTTCAGCAGGAGAGATGCTCTCTCGTGTTTACATTTGTGTGCCTTTTCTGTCCTCTGGCGCAGTTTATGAATGACAGAAATAGGCAAGACAATTCAACAACAGAAAATCGCTGTCTCCTACCCCAAGGTGCGAGGGGCTTTGATAGCGCAACCTGCAACAGAGATGACGCCTCGCTGGTCACTTGGAATCGCACTTAATTTGACGACAGTAGTAGGTGAAGTTATCTAATGCGAGTGTCACTGTGGGTAGTGCATCTCGTTCAGGTTCAGTGTCTGGTTCAGTTGTATGATATGCCCATGACGGTTCCAGTATGTGTAAAAATGACTCCTTGGTCAGACAAAATATGTTCACACAAATATACATATAGGAATATCAATAAAAATGGTATAAAACAGTTGTTAGTATTCCCATCTAATAGACTACAGTAGTCTCTGAACGGTCATGCGCTGAGCTGGATCCGTGTCAAGACTGAGTAAAGAAAAGGGAGCAAAATGTGTCCGATGTCGCCCTGTAGCTCGCGTCCGTCAATGTCCACGTTTTCAGAGATGGAACTTTGGAAAGGCAACCCCCGGTTGTAGTGAATTGCTTTATTCGTAAAACTATCTCTGCTCCTTTCGCAGACTGGCCGAAAAAGGCTGCTATCCTTTCCCAGCGCTGTCTTGGAAGTGTCAAGGAGGTGGGGAGGAGTCCGTCCTCGTCCTTCTCTCATGCGCTACTGCTGGCTGACAGCAGATACGCTTGTTTACCCTGAACCCAAATGGCAGCATTCCACCGCATCCTCTTCATATATAAGCATTGGAGAGAAAAAAAATAAAACACGCTTTATTCATGTGCTTCTTTCCCCTGATGTTTAGATTCAACGGGACGAGACGAAAGGGACGGTGAGAGCAAAGGCAGCCCGGTGCTGCCAGAAAGTGGGTTCGGTTACAGCGGAACGGAGGATAGTCCCATTGGTTTGAATTTTGAATGGGCGTCACACTAACAAAGCAAAAGCCCTCCCCTCCCTCCCAACCGAACTAATTCAATTACTATGAGGTAGCTGAAAGTATCGTTTGCACTGGGAGAATGAGCTCAGGACAGGGACCGAGAAATAGCCTGTCAGATCACACTGATTAACGCACTGCGCAGGCTATTTCATTACCGAGCAACGGACAGAGACCAAGGTTCGAGTTACGATCTGGACCGACATGGTATGTGTGTGTGTGCGCGCACTCAGAATATAATCGAACTCAACACATGTTCTGTTCTTTTGACACACATTCGTAGCCCTGCGTCTATAGCCATCGAATGATTTTGAAGACACTGCAACAATACATTTTTCATACATAGTTTTTTTTCATGACGACATGACCCTCGGCAGCGGATGGATATCCAACTTGTTGCAGTGTGGTATAGATGCAGCGCCCAGACGCCCCGTAGTGGAGACGAGGAAAATCAGCCAAGGCTACTCCTTGAGTACAAATGGCACAACGAAGTCCGACTGGATCCAGAGGTTATGATAACATGTTATGCTAAATACTAGATATGTACTTCACAGAGTATTTAACAAAATAGGACCTTTAAGATGTATAAAACATCATTAAAATGTTAGCAAGTGAGACTTCAGAGTGAACTATGGGCATGGTGATAAGTCTACATAATTATAAGCTACTCTTCTGTTTATTCGTGTGGCTTGCGAAAGCAGACACACTTTAAATAGTTAAGTTGTTATTTCTATAAGCATCAGAAAGTATTGTTACCACAAAAGTTATAGTTGAAACTACACAGATATAAAGGTTTAGCCACGTTTAAACCATTGTGTGACTGAAGAACAGGTGCCTGTTGAGCCATAGCATTTTATTCAACCAGTGGAAGAATGGGTGGAGGGGAGCCAGAGAGAAGGAAAAGAGGAGGGATGGTGGTGGGGAGGAGGTTAGATGGGTCACAGCTCATACTTTAAAATAGTCCTCTTGGCCTCGTCCTGGTAGCTGGTGTAAACTGAACACGCACAGATTGGGACTCAGGCAACTGACAGCTACCAGGAGAGGAGGAGAACCTAGAGGTCAAAGGACAGTCGTTTTCACAGCGACCTTTACAGCCATAACTGCATTCCTTTCCTGCTGGGTCTCTCTCTCTCTCTTGCTCGCTCTCTCTCTCTCCACACACACACACACAAATATACACCCACAATGCACACACTCAAACACACACTAATGTCAGTCCGTAAAAGGAAGATTACGCTGCTGTGTATGAGAACCCCCTACTGCCTCCAATTCTCTGTATCAGGGAAACAGCCATTTTCTCTGTCCCCTCTTTAACCCACACAAACAAACAAAACACATACAGACACCAGCTATTCTCTCTGTCCCCTCTTTAACCTGCAGTCCCATTGGGTGGCTGTGATTACATCTGATTACATCAGATGAATGGTAAAGAGTACTTATGACATATCTCCTATCTGTGTTGTATGTAGGAAGAGGATCACCTATAAACATGTGTATAGACATAGCTGGTGTTCAGTCAGCGTGTAGCTCCCGGCCTCATTGGTATACAGCTCACACACACACACAGTAATATGATGCTCTCTCATTAGCTTCAACAATGGAGTCCATGTGAGTTAGTATTACACTTCACATACAGTACGCTCCTGTGCTCTACAGAGACGAGCTGGGAGGGACTACGAGGATAGGTAGGACAGTAGAATCACATCACTGAGAGGATCGAAAATCCTTTAAAGTTAAAAGTTATGTTGGTGACTTTTGGATTTCGGTTATTGCTAGTTCTACTTTATGCACCCTGTGTCCACACAGTTTGACACCACAGTGTCTCTCCACCTGTTTTTACTAGTCTAAGCTCTGGTCCTCCTCATTGAAATCACTTCAGAGGTCATATACTGTAGGTCATGACACTGGATTTTACCTTGTATGGGGGAATCCTAAAGTAGTGATTTTTATCTTCCCAATAATGAATACTCTTAAGTTTTAATCCATAGACGCTTGTTTCAGAGTGGTCAAACTACTCCTACACTCAACAACCTCCACCACGTGACGAACGTTCTTGTCGTTACCACTGATAGGTTGCATCCCCCTCGCTCTCCGAGTACTTTCTTTAGACCGCATATAAGACTAGGGCTTTTATTCTCCCACTCAATGCACTTAGAGATTTAGCAGAGCAGATCACTCAGGGTGTCTGTGTCATAGAGAAGACACCTTGGGTTGACAGAGTCATGAACAGCAAACAGGAATCAATAGGAAGGACTAATCAGATATATTTTCTGGGACGGGCTCAGCCCTGAATGTCAATGATGGAGCGTGGATGGAGACTGATGCTGTCATTACTACACACTCTGTAGAGCAGACAAGCGTAGGTGGGATACAACAGGATGAGCCCGTCTAGCCAATAAACGGTAATAAAGTGGGTTTCCCAGGTCTGCTGAGGGAGAGTTTTCCTGCAGGAGTAAAACAGGAATATTTAGTCATGCTGTGTGTGTTGAGAGAGAGAAAGAGTGGGTGTCTGTGTGTGAGTGTCACAAAGAGGGGCCTGTCTTATCTAGCCAAATAAACTTTATCTTTCCCTGACTGTTCTATCTCAATGTAAACATTATGAATACACACTTTTTTTGTCTCTTAGATGAGTGAGAATAACAGTGTAAAGCAGGTCTGGTCTACATGGGGCTGTTGGAAATACAGTAAAGCAGGTCTGGTCTACATGGGGCTGTTGGAAATACAGTAAACAGGTCTGGTCTACATGGGGCTGTTGGAAATACAGTAAACGGGTCTGGTCTACATGGGGCTGTTGGAAATACAGTAAACGGGTCTGGTCTACATGGGGCTGTTGGAAATACAGTAAACGGGTCTGGTCTACATGGGGCTGTTGGAAATACAGTAAACGGGTCTGGTCTACATGGGGCTGTTGGAAATAAAGTAAACGGGTCTGGTCTACATGGGGCTGTTGGAAATACAGTAAACGGGTCTGGTCTACATGGGGCTGTTGGAAATACAGTAAACGGGTCTGGTCTACATGGGGCTGTTGGAAATACAGTAAACGGGTCTGGTCTACATGGGGCTGTTGGAAATACAGTAAACGGGTCTGGTCTACATGGGGCTGTTGGAAATACAGTAAACAGGTTTGGTCTACATGGGGCTGTTGGAAATACAGTAAACAGGTCTGGTCTACATGGGGCTGTTGGAAATACAGTAAACAGGTCTGGTCTACATGGGGCTGTTGGAGATACAGTAAACAGGTCTGGTCTACATGGGGCTGTTGGAAATACAGTAAACAGGTCTGGTCTACATGGGGCTGTTGGAGATACAGTAAACAGGTCTGGTCTACATGGGGCTGTTGGAAATACAGTAAACAGGTCTGGTCTACATGGGGCTGTTGGAAATACAGTAAACAGGTCTGGTCTACATGGGGCTGTTGGAAATACAGTAAACAGGTCTGGTCTACATGGGGCTGTTGGAAATACAGTAAACAGGTCTGGTCTACATGGGGCTGTTGGAAATACAGTAAACAGGTCTGGTCTACATGGGGCTGTTGGAAATACAGTAAACAGGTCTGGTCTACATGGGGCTGTTGGAAATACAGTAAACAGCTAATTATATAGAATTAATGAGAGCGTTCTTTAGTAAGGTCAGTATCAGCTGTCCTGTAAAAGCAGCTGTCCTGTAAAAGCAGCTGTCCTGTAAAAGCAGCTGTCCTGTGTCAGCCATACACATCGCCTCTCAGCAGTACAGATAGCGTTCTTCTTTCCTTTCCTTTAGATAGATAGATAGATAGATAGATAGATAGATAGATAGATAGATAGATAGATAGATAGATAGATAGATAGATAGATAGATAGATAGATAGATAGATAGATAGATAGATAGGTACTTTATTGATCCCCGGGGGGGAAATTTCATTGTCAAGCAGCTACAACAAAACACAGGGCAGGTGCAAAATGCCACAACGAAAGTACACAAAAGACAGATACACGGTACATGATACATAGAGCGGCAGTATGAAAATGTATAGAAATACAAGATATCTGGAGTGCAAAAAAAAAAAAGCTATAAAAAGACATTGCATAGTATGGGTGGTTGGCTGAATATGTACACTATACATTGGTGGATGTTGGATGGTTAACTATACTATACAGGTCGATGGCAGAGAAATACTTCAGTAGCTAAAAATGCGTATGATATGAGCGAGGGTAATAATAGTTTACTTAATAGACAGACTGGCTAAATGAACAGGTAAGTGAAAATTTTGCATGGTTAAATTAGCTGTACAGGTAAGTATACAGTTATATTTACAGATAAGTGAATACTTGCATGGTTCCACAAACTGTACAGGTAAATGACAGGAAGAGATACTTTAATAGCTAATTGTGTGTATGATATCATTTGGGGTAATACTAGTAAATCCCTTAAAAACACAGTCCTTAGTACAGGGTATAATTACAGACAACTGCACGTATTGCACATTCGATATACTAAAAGCAATGAGAAAAGTTGCAACTGACAGGATACTAATATGCATTCCTGAGTGAATGCCTACGTAAGTTAGGTCGAAGAATTACTAGCAATATTGCATGTGATATGATATAACAACTGTACATGAGTATGTATATACAGACCTGCATGAATAAGTAGGTCCTGAGTGAATGAGTGCTGACGGACCAGAGTTACTCACAGAGTATATGTGTGCTTTCTCTCACAGCACCTTCACAGACAAATCCAGGATATACCCTTAAGACCCTGCAGCCCACCAAATCCAGGATAGACCCTTAAGACCCTGCAGCCCACCAAATCCAGGATAGACCCTGCAGCCCACCAAATCCAGGATAGACCCTTAAGACCCTGCAGCCCACCAAATCCAGGATAGACCCTGCAGCCCACCAAATCCAGGATAGACCCTTAAGACCCTGCAGCCCACCAAATCCAGGATAGACCCTGCAGCCCACCAAATCCAGGATAGACCCTGCAGCCCACCAAATCCAGGATAGACCCTGCAGCCCACCAAATCCAGGATAGACCCTGCAGCCCACCAAATCCAGGATAGACCCTTAAGACCCTGCAGCCCACCAAATCCAGGATAGACCCTGCAGCCCACCAAATCCAGGATAGACCCTGCAGCCCACCAAATCCAGGATAGACCCTGCAGCCCACCAAATCCAGCATAGACCCTGCAGCCCACCAAATCCAGCATAGACCCTGCAGCCCACCAAATCCAGGATAGACCCTGCAGCCCACCAAATCCAGCATAGACCCTGCAGCCCACCAAATCCAGGATAGACCCTGCAGCCCACCAAATCCAGGATAGACCCTGCAGCCCACCAAATCCAGGATAGACCCTGCAGCCCACCAAATCCAGCATAGACCCTGCAGCCCACCAAATCCAGCATAGACCCTGCAGCCCACCAAATCCAGGATAGACCCTGCAGCCCACCAAATCCAGCATAGACCCTGCAGCCCACCAAATCCAGCATAGACCCTGCAGCCCACCAAATCCAGCATAGACCCTGCAGCCCACCAAATCCAGGATAGACCCTGCAGCCCACCAAATCCCCCTGCTATATAAATGTTTATTTGGTGCTTTGTTTCTCTGTGTCGATGTCTGGTACATTATTCTCTAGGTTTTTATCACACAGCTTTACTGATGAGATCTAGTCCGGCTGGATGCTGCGTGTGTTCTCACATCTTAGACAGACTGTGTGTGTGTGTGTGTGTGTGTGTGTGTGTGTGTGTGTGTGTGTGTGTCACAGGAGGTTGGTGGCACCTTAATTGGGAAGAATGGGCTCGTGGTAGTGGCTGGAGGGGAATGGCATCAAATACATGGTTTCCTTGTGTTTGATGCCATTCCATTCTCGTCGTTCCAGGCATAATAATTACCGTGAGCCGTCCTCCCCTCAGCAGCCTCCACTGGTGTGTGTGTGTGTGTGTGTGTGTGTGTGTGTGTGTGTGTGTGTGTGTGTGTGTGTGTGTGTGTGTGTGTGTGTGTGTGTACCTCAACAGGCTTCATAGCAGCTTTATTTTGAAAACCCAAACCTACAAAATGTCTAATACATTCAAACAACTACATGAATGTAAGTATGACCACTATACAGAATAGTTAGGTAACTGACTGTTACGACCCAAAGGTGGGAGGAGAGAAGGTGCTCCGCTGTTGAACATCTTTGTATGTCAAACTCTTTCATTATAGAAATTAAACGCAAAAAGCGTTTGATATGACCTTTAATACAATCCACTAGTCATTCTGGTCCATGGGGCTCTGCCTTCTTTGAAGTCCCTGAATGAAATGGATGTTCCACATTCGTTTATTTTTATTCTGTAGAAATGACTTAACACATTCACATTCAAAAGGCAAGGACAGACTTAATGGGGAGCCTTACTCAAAGATAAATGGAAATAAAGGAATATTAGCCTTGTGTCAGTACTGTTCACAAGAATATTAATCATCTTTAATACCAGCTTATTCTTCTCCTTCATACTCTCTCATTCTCTGTCCAGTTGCTATGTGTGAAGGGGCACAATTGAGTTCAGCCATACGCCACTGATCGTAGTACAACAGCGTTAGTCTATGTTGTTTAGCATGCTAGTTAGCTTTAGCATTATGGATTGGCGTTTGAAATTCCACTCATCATAATGGGATGAGCTGAGATCCAAGTTAACCAGAAGGTTTGTAAAATGAAGACAATGATAGCCCAATAGGATCCCTGATAATAGGGAGATAATTGGAACATTGAATGTGACAGAGTGTTTGCAATGGTGGCTTAGAGAAGAAGCACATTAAAAGTGACCATAGAGGAACTAAGAAGAATCAACAGCTTTTTTCAGGATATTCACTTTATTCTACCCCCCTTGTGATCAGAATACTATGAATTGGAGTCCCCTCAGTTGTCTCCTTGCTTCAGGCATTGAGAGCCATAATCAAAGTCACCCCCAATACATTTTACAACTGAAACATACTTTCTTGCAACTGTAGGGAAAATCTTATTTTCCGTGGTTACCCACTGGGCAATTCTTTTTTTGAATCAACGTTGTTTCCACATAATTTAAACCCAGAAAACTGGTTGGATTTGAGAAAAAAAAGTAATCAACGTTAAGGATTTCTTTTTTTTTTCACCCAACTTTGGTAGATTTCACGTTGAATTCACGTTAGTTGACAACTCAAATGTAAATCAAAACTAGACATTGAACTGACATCTGTGCCCAGTGGGTACCCTCTAGTGAGAGCCAAGAGGAAGGAGAAAAAGCTGTCTAACATTCGTCTTTGTGGGCCGACCATGTGAGTTAATTGAGAAATGTGTTTTCTCGGTTAGCTGCTGCGTTGTTGACCTCGAACCTAGCCAAGTGCGAGTTTGGGAAGGATACTGTCACGTACCTTGGTAAACAGGTTGGGCGGGGACAGGTGCGACGTGGAGCAGAAGGTTGCGGCCATTGCAGTTTTCCTGCACCTACCACCAGACGGGAGTTACGTCCGTTTTTGGAAATGTCGGGCTACTACCGCTTTTTGCCGAAATAATGCATCAATTACCGCCCCGCTCACTAACCTGCTTAGCCCTGCTGTGTCCTTTATCTGGACAGAAGAATGTCAGATTGCTTTTAACACTGTTAAACAGCTCCTCTGTACAGTCGTGGCTAAAGGTTTTGAGAATAACACAAGTATTGGTCTCCACAAAGTTTACTGCCTCAGTGTTGATGATGGCAATTTGTATATACTCCAGAATGTCATGAAGAGTGATCAGATGAATTGCAATTAATTGCAAAGTCCCTCTTTGCCATGAAACTTAAACTTAATCCCCAAAAACATTTCCACTGCATTTCAGCCCTGCCACAAAAGGACCAGCTGCCATCATGTCAGTGATTGTCTCGTTAACACAGGTGAGAGTGTTGACGAGGACAAGGCTGGAGATCACTCTGTCATGCTGATTGAGTCAGAATAACAGACTGGAAGCTTTAAAAGGAGGGTGGTGCTTGAAATCATTGTTCTTCCTCCGTCATCATTGCTTTGCACAAAAAGGGCTTCACAGGCAAGGATATTGGTGCTGGTAAGATTGCACCTAAATCAACCATTTATCGGATCATCAAGAACTTCAAGGAGAGAGGTTCAATTGTTGTGAAGAAGGCGTCAGGGCGCCCACAAAAGGACCAGGACCGTCTCCTAAAGTTGATTCAGCTGCAGGATCGGGGCACCACCAGTGCAGAGCTTGCTCAGGAATGGCAGCAGGCAGGTGTGAGTGCATCTGCACACACAGTGAGGCGAAGACCTTTGGAGGATGGCCTGGTGTCAAGAAGGGCAGCAAAGAAGCCACTTCCCTCCAGGCACAGACTGATATTTTGCAAAAGGTACAGGGATTGGACTGCTGAGGACTGGGGTAGAGTCATTTTCTCTGATGAATCCCCTTTCCAATTGTTTGGGACATCCGGAAAACACCTTGTCCGGAGAAGACAAGGTGAGCGCTACCATCAGTCCTGTGTCATGCCAACAGTAAAGCATCCTCAGACCATTCATGTGTGGGGTTGCTTCTCAGCCAAGGGAGTGGGCTCACTCACAATGAATAAAGAATGGTACCAACACATCCTCCGAGAGCAACTTCTCCCAACCATCCTTTTCCAGCATGATGGAGCACCTTGCCATAAGGCAAAAGTGATAACTAAGTGGCTCGGGGAACAAAACATCTACATTTTTGGTCCATGGCCAGGAAACTCCAGACCTTAATCCCATTGTGAACTTGTGGTCGATCCTCAAGAGGCGGGTGGACAAACAAAAACCCACAACTTCTGACAAAATCCAAGCATTGATTATGCAAGAATGGCCTGCCATCAGTCAGGATGTGGCCCAGAAGTTAATTGACAGCATGCCAGGGCGGATTTCAGAGGTCTTGAAAAAGAAGGGTCAACACTGCAAATATTAACTCTTTGCATAAACTCTCTGTCATTGTCAATGAAAGCCTTTGACACTTATGGAATACTTGTCATTATACTTGAGTGCAATAGTAACTACTGACATAAAGATCTAAGAACACTGAGGCAGAAAACTTTGTGGAGACCAATAATAGTGTCCATTCTCAAAACTTTTGGCCACGACTGTAGTTCACCAGTTCTCTATGGACCAGATTTCTCCAAGCCTTTCAAATTAGAAGTGGATGCCAGTTTGGGTTGGTGCTGGGGCTGTGTTGCTGCAGGAGGATGAGGAAGGAGTTTGCCATCCTGTGTACTACTTCTCTCAGAATTTCAACCCGTGCCAAACCAGGTATTCCACTGTTGAACAGGAGACCTTGGCGTTGTTGCTAGCCTTGCAAGTCTTCGAGGTGTATGTGGGTTCTAGTGTGGTTCCGGTCATCATTTATACCGACCACAACCCACTAGTGTTCCTATCCAGGATGTATAACCACAACCAGCTGATTATGCAGGGTTATAATTGAATTATTCGCCATAAAAAAGGGTCTGAGAATGTTATAGCAGACGCTCTGTCCCGTGTTTAGTTTTACTGCCCAGTTCCCCTGCCTATTTTTTTGGTTGTGTTTTAGGTTTGTTGACTGGTGGGTTGTGGGTATGATTCTATTGTCGTCAAATTTTGGTTTGCTCTATTTGGGTGGCCGTGTTACGTTCCACGTTACTGTGTGGTGAGTGGCTGTTTGTTAGCAGGTGCCGGCAGTTGCAGAGACGAGATGGGCGTGGCTACCAGGCATCCGAAGCGGCGGCACCTGCCAGTGATTTGTGCACCCTATAAAAGGAGTCGTGTTGTGTGTGCTCGAGCGTAACAGCGTCCATGTGGTGGGTTGAAAACATTAGAAGGACGTGACCCGACTGAAGAGCCTAGTTTCATACATGTATTTATTTGTAAGGACCTCCATTGAGGGCTGCATTTCCTCTCTGGTTGTTTTTAATGTGAGAACATTCATATAGAGCCTGACGCCAGAGTAATCCTCCTCCTATAGACATCACTCAGTGTCCCTGATTGCCCATTTCCTTGCCTTAATTTTTTATTTGTCATTTTTTATGAGAGGAAAGAAGAGCAATTTGGAGCCTGCAGCCAACTGTATCTGTGCCAATCTGGTAAACACACACACAAGCGTTGCTTCTCTAAAAAATTTCTTATGATGTAGTCATTTTCACCAATGAGAGTCAAGAGTGAGGAAAAAGTGCAGATCTAGCATGAGCACACAGTCTGGAATACAGGGGATGTCATGAGAAAGTGTTGAATTTAGCTTAAGTAATGAATGATGATTCACACACACACACACACACACACACACAAGCACCAAAGTCATGCTGTCATACAGCGAGATTTATTGCCCATGCTAATGCAGTGTCCAGAAGAGCAACACCCAAAGCCTTTCCTGGTCCCCACTTGCATAGTGATGTCATCATTCTGTTCCCTGTCCTATGATGTCATCATACCTTTCCCTCTATGCTCCCTTGATATGAAGCAGGGGATGTGAGCTCACTGCATAGTTCCCGACAGTGGCATCAATCCCTTTGGCTATGGAGGAAACGGATGTGTTGGACTGTGGTCATAGCAGATCAGCTCCTCCTAACACACAGCTGGCAACATGGTCGAACCACTCCTCGGCCATCACTGACTTTTCCTCTCAGGAAATAGTTTGACGTATTGGTGTCACTACCTATTTACACAGTAACTAAACCATGGGGGACCACGAGAGATTAGCATCTTTCATCACATAAGTATTTATTATATATAATATAATTTATATTACTTGATAATACTCTGTAATACCTGAGAAACTCTTGGTAATTATAAGCTGGAACAACGGCCCTCGGTTCTCCTGGTCAGGTCATAAGGAAAAAGTCACCATTACAGTACAGCCCTACCAATGAAAGCTATACTTTATGGTGTCAGGAGATATATGTGGTGCCCCAGTAAACTGCAACAATATGCCCTTAATACCAACATGTCAACACCGTGCATCCAACCAGGAGACAGGATATGGGAGGAATTACTTCCAGACTCAGGACAGCAGCCTTCTAGGAGCAGGGGGTGTAGAGCTCCCTTTCCCATTCTCTGATATCTGTCTGTGTCAAACAGCGTAAAAAGAGGCTCGGAGGGTGTCATAATTAGCATTGTGTGTTTGTGCGTGTGTGTGTGTGTGTGTGTGTGTGTGTGTGTGTGTGAGAGAGTGCAAGTATGTGGGGTCAGGTTCCTCTGGGATGTTTGAGCAGAGATATACCTAATGGATAGTCCTGTTAGAGAGAGAGGTCTCTGGCTGTCTTAGATGGATGTTATTGCCTCAGGGACTCTGGTGCCAATCAACACTTTTCACCCAAATCATTTGTATCATGAACAGCTGCTCTTGATGTGTCTCGCATTAATTTCTCGTTTTGTAAAAACTCAACACTGTTTCAAGGGCTGTTAGTTACTGAACTGCTTTAGAATCAACGTTTATGTAATAACAGGGAAACGTTTTTTAGATAGCCTTACTGTGAAGTCATCTCTCGCCACAGAACACAAAGCCCTTCTCTTTTTTCAAAAGTTTCACTGAACAATAACTATTTTTGTTATTACTCAGAAACTTCACAACAAAACAGCCAAGACAAAAAAATGGGGTTTGAATTTGCCATCCTGACTGTTTTTAACAGTAGTTAAAGGAAACTATTCAAGTATCGCAGCAGCTGGCGACTCCAATGACACAGTTAGGAACAGTCGCGTGGAAAACAGCGCAAGCTAATTATCCGCCCTCGGGGGGACGCGGATCGCGGCGCAGCGCAGTTCCTCTCCGTTTCAAGTCTTTAACTATCTCCCCTGCCTCATCAAACGCAGCCAAAACCCAGAGTGAAGCGTTACAAATCAGATTTTAGCGCGCTGCCCCGTCTCTAATATCTGGTGACTGTGGTGAGCGGTGTGAGGTGTATTGTCCCGTTGGAACAGTGATTAGCACACTGATATGATTGGGCTTGTGTTACACTGCATGGGACCCATTGACTCAGCTACCAGGAGAGAAGGAATAATGGTGCTCAGAGAGAGAGAGAGAAGGAAGAAAGAGGGAGAAGAGGGAGGAAGAGGAAGGAGAAGGGAGAAGGAGGTGGTATGATTGGGATTGTGTTACGCAGTGTGGTGCCCATACAGTCTGCTACTTGGAGAGAGGAAATAATGGTGGGACACGGAGGGAGAATAGGATGTAGAGAGGAGAGGGAGGTATAGAGGAGAGGAGTTCGTATAATTGGGAGTTATTATAGAGAGAGGACATGGAGAGAGAGAGGGATCAGAAGGAGAAGGAACAAAGAGAGGAGAGAAAGAAGACAGAGAAGGCAACAAAAAGGCGAGGAGAGGAGAGGAGAATGATGAGAGGGTACATTATAATGGTCACCTGTTCCTTCCTGAACAGATCTGCTAAAACAAGAATTGGAACCCTTCCTGTAGAATAGCAAGCAGTATTGCCGACAGTAAGCATATGAATATGCACAAACAAAGCATAAATCTAAGCACATTAAGCATCAGACGAAAGCTTTGATTAGTAATGAAATGGCAGCAAGAGTAGCAGCAACAGAAATCATAAACCAAACGAAAAATGTTATGCAATAAGGCTTATGTGAGAGTAGTCCAGTAATAATGTTATGCAATACATATTTTTTCCTGGTAGATGAACCAAATTAACAAGTTTTGAAAGCAAATTTACTGAACTATTTTACTTTCAAAGTTTCAAACATACATTTCATGAATTGTTTCTCACACCTTGGTGGCCATTTTGATCTCCCATCCTACTCACATTACCCTATACTTAAAGTGACAGGTCCAATCAACAGAATGTTTACCAATCAACAGAATTTGAACCCCGGTGGTGTATAAATCAGCCACGAAAAACACAGGATATTCGTGATCGTATCTCGTCTAATTTATTGTCCAATGATTGCACGTTGGCTAGCAGTACTGATGGTAAGGGCAGATTTCCCACTCGCCGTCAGTGGATCCTTACGAGGCACCCTGCTCTGGGTCCCCTATACCTGCGTCTCCTCCTCCTGCCAATGACGGGGATCTGGGCCTTGTCGGGTCTCTGCAGTATATCCTGTGCGTCCTGTTTATTGAAAAATAAGTAATTGTCTAATATCCAGGAGCTCCTTTTTGCCGTAAGATACGATGGCAGAAACATTATGTTAAAAATAAGTTACAAATAACAAGAACAAACCCACATAATAGCGCAATTGGTTAGGCGCCCGTAAAATGTCTGCCCTGACTCCCGCCGTCATTGCACTATAACGGTAACAAACAATGCCCACAAACTGTTAGGTCCGACATAAAGCTGTCCCAACAGCAGTCCCAACATCATACCACTGCTACACCTGGCTATCAGCGGAGCCTTGTCTGGCAGAAAAACTGTTCATTCAGCTTCATTTACAGACAAAAAAAAAAAAAAAAGCTGATATGGCTGACTTGCTTAAACAAATATGGTTTCTAATGACAATTGAGATGTCCCCTTATGCCATAGTTTGTACAATAAGCAGATAAGAGGCAATAAGTAATTTCAATTAAGTAAATATCACTATTTGAAATGTACAGTGACAGAATGGGCCGTTCTTACAGTGTTCTCCCTGAACACCAAGTCAGAACTGCAGGATAAATAAAGAGGGCATATAAGCAGACAATGAAAGCTCTTGCAATATTCAATGATTATATTTCTCTTAAACAGGCTAAAGGCTACATGTGCACCACCAAGTCAGAACAGTAGGTGAAATTAAGAGGGGAAAATAGAACAAATTGATTAGGGTGAGGAACATGGGCTACTAACAGCTTACTACACAACGTACACTTAGTATTACTTTCTAAGCTACAGTATACATATCTCCCTGGCATATTACATAATATTACAGCATACAAGACAATTGGGAGCTCTGAAAAAGGTCAAATCATGATGTCAGTGATCTACAAAGGTCGTAGCTCTAGAAAAAGGTCTGGATTGACTGTATGACCGTTCAAAACATATTTTCCCAATCTGAGCTTGTTTTTTCCCGACTTCCCAGTTGTCTTGAACTCAATGAAGTCAAGTTTTCGCAGTTTGGAGTTAACAGTTGTTTTGAGCGCGGCACAAATCATGCTTCATTGTTGAATGTTTATCATTTTAAACTTGGAAAAGAGACCCTTAATCCCAAATTTGGGACCACACAGCCACTCCTCTGAATAGCAGGCTAGTGATTGCTTTGTAATGCTTGCAGTAAGCCACTGTCACTGATTTCTTCCAAACCACCTCAGTATTTTCCGCTTGCTGCCCCACCACCACAGAAAGCACTGAGCTTGGCTGAAACACCTGTATTTTGGAGCTGCCTTACTCCAAAAAGCAAAAAATATACTATTTTTGTATGCGGCTTTATTCAATGATATATATATATATATATACTTTATTTTTTTTATTGTTTGCAAAATTATATGTGACACGTATTAATGCCAAAATAACATGCAAAACAGCAAAGCTGTTATATATATATATGTTTGTATATATAAAATGTATATACAGTATACATATACTGCATATATATACACCCCCGGTCAAAACTTTGGAATATTACTCATTCAAGGGTTTTTCTTTATTTGCACTATTTTTTACATTGTAGAATAAAAGTGAAGACATCTAAACTATGACATAACACCAAAAAAGTGTTAAACAAATCAAAATATATTTTATCTTCAAATAGCCACACTTTGCCTTGACAGCATTTCACACTCTTGGCATTCTCTCAACCAGCTTCACCTGGAATGCTTTTCCATCAGTCTTGATGGAGTTCCCACATATGCTGAGCACTTGTTGGCTGCTTTTCCTTCACTCTGCGGTCCAACTCATCCCAAACATCTCAATTGGGTTGAGATCGGGTGATTGTGGAGGCCAGGTCATCTGATGCAGCACTCCAACATTCTCCTTCTTGGTCAAATAGCCCTTACACAGCCTGGAGGTGTGTTGGGTCAATGTCCTGTTGAAAAACAAATGATAGTCCCACTAAGCTCAAACCAGGTGGGATGGCGTATCGCTGCAGAATGCTGTGGTAGCCATGCTGGTTAAGTGTGCCTTGAATTCTAAATAAATCACTGACAGTGTCACCAGCAAAGCACCCCCACACAATCACACCTCTTCCTCCATGATTCACGGTGGGAACCACACATGTGGAGATCATCCATTCACCTATTCTGCATTTCACAAAGACACAGCGGTTGGAACCAAAAATCTCAAATTTGGACTCATTAGACCAAAGGACAGATTTCCACTGGTCTAATGTCCATTGCTTGTGTTTCTTGGCTCAAGCAAGTCTCTTCTTCTTATTGGTGTCCTTTAGTAGTGGTTTCTTTGCAGCAATTCAACCATGAAGGCCTGATTCACGCAGTCTACTCTGAACAGTTGATGTTGATTGAAATTATTTGACAATTTGTCAAATACAACATAAGCGCGCTCCAGCCGGTGACGCCTCCACCTACAATTTAAGAAAACCATCAAGGAAAACACAATGAAGCTTAACAGCATTTCCATTGTGGTCCTTTTGAAGGGGGAAAGTGTTTGTTACTTTCTGAGGTGTGAGATGTGTCTGGTAATTTCTGAGGCTGGTAACTAATGAACTTATCCTCTGCAGCAGAGGTAACTCTGGGTCTTCCTTTCCTGTGGCGGTCCTCATGAGAGACAGTTTCATCATAGCTCTTGATGGTTTTTGCGACTACACCTGAAGAAACTTTCAAAGTTCTTTAAATTTTCCGTATTGACTGACCTTCATGTCTTAAAGTAATGATGGACTGTCGTTTCTCTTTGCTTATTTGAGCTGTTCTTGTCATAATATGGACTTTGTCTTTTACCAAATAGGGCTATCTTCTGTATACCACCCCTACCTTGTCACAACACAACTGATTGGCTCAAACGCATTTAGAAGGAAATCAATTCCACAAATTAACTTATAACAAGGCACACCTGTTAATTGAAATGCATTCCAGGTGACTACCTCATGAAGCTGATTGAGAGAATGCCAAAAGTGTGTAAAGCTGTCATCAAGGCAAAGGTTGGATACTGAAGAACACTTTTTTGGTTACTACATGATTCCATATGTGTTAGTTCATTGTTTATGTCTTCACTATTATTCTACAATGTAGAAAATAGTAAAAATAAAGAAAAACCCTTGAATGAGTGGGTGTGTCCAAAAGTTTGACTGGTACTGTATACTTATTTAATTTAACAATTTTTAGCAAAAAATGTGGGTCTCTGCCCCACCTGCCCTGAATGACGGGTCGCCACTGACTGTATGTGGAAGTGCATCATTCATGTTTTGGTAAATAAACAATATATTCCCCATACAGAACAGGATATTTACATACAGTATATTCCCCAATCTACATACAGGCATGATTCACATCTTAGCAGGTATGATATGATTCACGTCTTAGCAGCTGAAAGCCAAGACACATCATTCTCACCACACATCACAATTACATCCACAGGGAACAGGCTGAAACAGGGGGCGTGAAAACATTAGCCCTACTTGCTCATTGACACAGTTGTGTGAGGTATGTAAAAGCTCTCTCTCTCTCTCTCTCTCTCTCTCTCTCTCTCTCTCTCTCTCTCTCTCTCTCGTCTCTCATCTCTCTCTCTCTCTCTCTCTCTCTCTCTCTCTCTCTCTCTCTCTCTCTCTCTCTCTCTCTCTCTCTCTCTCTCTCTCTCTCTCTCTCTCTCTCTCTCTCTCTCTCTCTCTCTCTCTCTCTCTCTCTCTCTCTCTCTCTCTCTCTCTCTCTCTCTCTCTCTCTCTGGAACACAGGCAGTGATGACAGCCCTCTGATGGGTTCAAAACGCTAGTACAGGACCCTCTGGGTGTTGGGGGAGGGAGGGATATGGGGAGCAAGAGAGAGAATTTCCATTTAAACAATCAAAATATTGCTGTTGGACAATGTTATGACTTTATACGCAAATATGAAAACTATATAGCTGTATTATTCTCTTAACTGTGATTTGTAAGTCCAATATTGCTGTCATCCATTGCTGTCAGCTAGCTATGTTCCATGCGTAGGCTGACTTTTCTCTCCCTCCTCACAGGCCTAAGCCACATAGACTGTTCACGGTCCGACAAACCTAAGAGAGATTTAATTAATGGCATGTGAAACAATGGCATGTCACCAAGGCATGTATAATGTTGTTTTGCTAGAATGAACTGGAATCAGCTAGAACTTTCCCCATGGTGATCCAAAGGCCCGTGTGTGTGTGCTCCTTTATATCTGTGTGTGTGTGTGCATGGGTATTTCCATTTGAGTAATTTAGCAGGCACTCTTCTTCAGAGCAACTTACAGGAGCCTTGCTTAAGTGCCTTGCTTAAGACACATGGACCGATGTTTATATAGTCTGCTCAGGGATTCGAACCAGCAACCTTTCCGTTAATGGCCCAACACTCTTAAATCAGGGATCTCTTGTGTTGTAGGCAGGACGGGAAGGTGTGAATGAAAGATGGAATTGATATATATATATATATAGGAATGACAGTCTTCCTTCTGACGCAGTGGTTCACTGGCTACCCTTTTAAACACATACACATCTTAATAACTCGGGAAAAAACCTGTGTGTGTGTTATTATTAATATAATTTCTATAGTCTAGTGAATCAGACCGTGGGGATTACAGGGGCAGAATGCATGAAACCCACCAAAACCCTTTCCGCATAATTTGCCTTTGGTTGTATAGCTGACGACAGATTGAAAAGCGTTTGTTGAAAAGTTAGACAGTAACAGGGAAGCATTGGCTAAAAAAGGTCACCATTGTGGCAGACTAACAAAGAATGCTGAAAGGTTAGACATTAACGGGTGATTAATTAATAGCTCAGGAATGCTAGAGGGATTGAGGGGGGGCGGGGTGAGGATATGGTCTCGTCTTAAAAAATGAACAGAATCCTAGCATTGATCATTGGGGATTTGATATGCTGTGTTACTATGTGGCTACAGCATTTGGACTGGCTAGTTACATGGTCATCTCTCAGAGAGGCCTTTCGCCCCTGCTGTTAGCCAGAGAGGTTACAGGTAAGCATTGTGTGTGTACATGCTGCACATTGCTTGCATGTACAGTATAGTGTGTGTGTGTGTATAATCTCTCTCACACACAGTTTATAGGTGGGGGAGCCACAAGGATAGACAGTGAAAATATACTCCAGACAG
>CM042401.1:2912282-2922282 GCA_023634145.1 Thymallus thymallus | reverse complement strand
CGTTAACCCCTGTTCAGAATGACTTGGCAGTCAGTTTGGCTGAGGTGTCTTCAGAATGTTCTTAACAATGGTGTGACGTGACCGAGTAACGGGGGTGCAACCCATGAATAGTTGACTTCATCCACCTCCTCTCTGTCCAGAGGATGGGCACTGGGCTCAGTGATGTAATAACCATTACCCATAAGCCCCAGTAGCAGCCCTGGGCCGCCCATCAATGGAGGGGCAGAAATTAAACCATCTGCTATGGCCATCTGCACTCGTTTTGTTAATTATTCTTGAGCCAACACTGCTCCCATCTTCCTATTCTCCCTCCCTCCCTCTCTTTCTCTCTCTCTCTCCCTCAATTCAATTCAATTCAATTTAAGGGCTTTATTGGCATGGGAAACATACTGTATGTTAACATTGCCAAAGCAAGTGAAGTAGATAGTTAACAAAAGTGAAATAAACAATCAAAATTAACAGTAAACATTACACTCAGAACTTCCAAAAGAATAAAGACATTTCAATAAAGACATTTCTCTCTCGCTCTCTCCTTCTCCCCCTCCCCCTTTGTGTGGTCAGTCAGTCAGTCCAGTGTGTGTGGCTGTGCATCTCTTAGCTTTCAACATTTTAATAAAGATGGAGATTGCATCACGACTGGGCTTATTAATCAGCTGTCCCTAAAGGATCACTCACCACCTTTAAGCGCGCGTGTGTGTGTGTGTGTGTGTGTGTGTGTGTGTGTGTGTGTAACCGTGTGTGTGCGTGCGCCCATTTTAAACTTCATAAAGCAGGGTTCTCTTATCTTATTAAATGATTAACATCTGATTAAAAATGTTGGCTTACATTAGGAAAATTAACTACAGAGACTTTAAGTCCCAACATTCATATCGAGTTCTGTTCAGATCAACAGATCCTTTCCCTCCCTCCCTCCCTCCCTCCCTCTCTCTCCCTCAGCTGATTGATGGTGTGTGGGTTGTGAACATTGTGGCTCATGTGAACTCCAGTGTCCCCTGGCTTGATTAGCCGTAGTTTTCAGATGTTTCTAAAGCAGAATTAATATACAGCTGTAGCGTTTGTTGTGGGGACTAATTTAGATTTACTACTTCACCGTCATGACATGCAGAAGATTAATCACTGCAGTCTTGTTAAATCAACGGGCAAATATCTTTATTTAAATATGGTGTCATTTACCAGAGAGGTGGGATTCTATGTAGAAGATGTCTTGTTTTTTTGTACAGGAGATACACTCAACTTTCCGAACATGTGTGCATGTCTGTCAGAAGTTATGAAATACATTGATATTAATAAATTGTGATGTAACATTATGCAAAAGAGAGGATTGACCAGAGAGTAATAGGATGCTCTCATCGTTAAAGCTACAGTACGGCCATTTCTAAATTACAACATGTCATGTTCTATGTAAACAGGCTTTTTAGATGCAGATGGATGAGTTTTGCCAAACCCCATTAAAACATTACATTAACATTCAAATTCATTAAAGGATTTACCAGACACGTCAAAACACACTTTGCCAATTAAAACCAGGTAATTACAATGGTTGTTAAATAAATAAAATACTGCGACTGAAACCTTCCTCCTTTCAATGTCACAAAACACTTGCATCGACGTTAGGAGGATATTGGAGGAGTATGTGGTTGTGAGTGAGAGAGAAAGCGAGAGAGAGAGAGAAAGAAAGGGAGAAAGAGAGAGAGAAAGCGAGCGAGAGAGAGAGAGATAGAGGAGGTTTACAGGAAGGGACATTGATTGTCGGAGTGTTTTAGAAAGTTAAACGAGATGAGGTCCTGCCCTCTCACTCCCCATACCCAAGCTTAAGTGCCTGTTACCCCGCTACTCTACACATGTGTAAATCTCACACACACATTGCTGGGGAAATGAAGTCTAATAAAAAGCCCCTTTGCTCTGAGTGGAGTGTTCTGAGGGCGCAGTGGTGCGTTTCACAGTCTCTTATGTTCAGAACATTCTACCCTTTGACAATATATGTCCTGCTTTAAATACCTACTACTTCAATCAGAAATATTATACCAAAACACACACACACACACAGAGCCATCATAACATACCTCTTTAACCTCCTGGTCTAACAAGGCATGTTAAACCAGTCGCCAATTTGAGACTGAGTGAAGACATAAAGAAACCGTGTAAAAGGGCAAAGATTTCATAAGCTGGTTGTAAAATGAGCCTGTATATGTCAGAGAAAGGGCTCTTAGTTCCTGGGTCTAATTTTACGACCTGTTTCCCACTGTGGGGTATCTTCCCCTGAGAGAGAGGAGACAGGAGAGAGAAACTGAAAGAGAAAGCGAGAGAGAGAGAGAGAGAGAGAGAGAGAGAGAGAGAGAGAGGTGGGGTGGTGGAGAGAGCAGTAGCAGCATGGATGAATGATTCTCTCTCTCTGGTTATATTTTACACAGGGATTCCATCCAAATTAACCAATATCAACCACATGAAGTTCATGCCAAGAACAATGCATTCACATTTCTATTTCCTGCTTAGTGTAGAGGATGGGATCACTGGCCCGTCTGAGTAGCCTTTAGTTAAACCCCCGTACGACATACAGATGCTACCCAGCTGTGCATGTTCTCTGTGTTTCCGAAGAGGTGTTCCAAGCTCTACAGTGTGTGTGTGTGTGTGTGTGTGTGTGTGTGTGTGTGTGTGTGTGTGTGTGTGTGTTGAGGTTATAGAAAAGCCCTTTGCACTGCTAATGAGAGAAAGAAAGAGAGAAAGAAAGAAAGACTAAAAGAAAAGGCAGAAGGAGAGGTGGATGAGGTCAGAAGGAGAGAGCAGTCTGCAGCTCATCTCATGTTTGAAACAGACCAGGGGAGGGACTGTTTTTCCTCTTCTCTCTCCTCTCCCAGCACAGGGAGGAGTAAGGAAAGAGGGAGGGGGCGGAGAGATGGAGAGAGAACGCAGGAGAGGTCACGAAAAGGTGAGAGACGTAAAGAAAGTGAGAAAAGAGGGAGCGAAAGAGGAGGAGGAGGAACAGAGGCAGGGGGTAAATGGAGTGAGCAGGAGATAGGAGGGAGAAACGAGGGGACAAGAAGAGATGACAGCGGGGTAGACAGGAGAAGATGGAGAGCAAGGTAAACCAGTGGATGTTTGCAGGGATCATAAAGATGTCCTGTTTGTTCTCTGGTCCTCGTCTCGCGTGAAAGAGGCTTATTACTGAGCTTTGCATCGCAGACCGTGTGTGTGTGTGTTTGTGCATGGTCATTAATAATAAAGGGTTCCTATGAGGCCCGTCGTCTAAACTCTGGCCTGTACAGACAGAATGCTACTGACCTCACGCTAGTGTCCAGTACTTTTATTGTACTTATGAAAATCAATGACAAAACAGCATAAGAGTCAGTTACCCACTAGACCAGAAGGACACTATTTCATATTAATGGTTTGAGAGACTGACTGCCTATGGGCCTAAAATGGCTGGATGAATGATTCCCCTCCAGAACACACACATTTCCACACCACTCACGTTTATTTAGATGGTATTGATTTTACGCCACACGCAGCATAAATACCATAAGCAAGCATTCTGATGGCCGTTAAGCTACAATAAATAATGCTTAAAACGTTGAGTTGATGTATCCAGATTCAATTCAAATAAAAGCATGTCGTTACATGAAGTTGGGTAGGATGCAAATACATTAAAAAGTGATGCACTTTACCTGAAAAAAAGCAGCCGTGAATAATATTGATTTCAATGGTGACGTGTTAAAGCCTTTGAGAATATAAAGCAGAGGGCTGGAGGGCTTTTATTTTGATTGGTATCGGATTCAACTAGCTCTCACAGTCTCACGTCAAAATTTCGAAGTGTTTAAAGGTTAAGCTTAGGCCTTAACACCATTTTTAAGGTTATGGTTAAGTTTAGGCATTAACTTCAAATGGTTAAGGTAAGTGTTAAGGCTTGGGATAGGCTTAAAACAAAAATCAGATTAACAACTTTCTATTGCTGTATTTGAACTTGCAACACCCGTCAGCCAGACGCATCCATAACACCCTTAGCAAAACTACAGCACTCACTGTTGCCCCTAGTGGCCGGTTTCAACAACAGATCTATAGGGATGCGTGGCCATGCTTTTTGTAGTTACGGGGCTTTTATAGTTTGATGTTAATGGTCCTATAGGCCATGAAGAGACATGAATCAATGACCCAGTACCCAGGTCCCATACGACTACCAGACTGAGACGCTCTAGTCTAAGGCACACTATCAATACCATCAATAACATCAGCAACTAATCAAACAGAGTGCATGGACACGACTGTTTCCGCTCGTCAATAAAGATATTATTGATTGGAATGGGTGTTGTTACTGCCCTGTCTGCACGTTTTCTCTCAGACAGTAGAGGGTGTGTGGACATATAGACCTCAACAATGCTAATTATCAAAGAAAGAAAGAAAGAGAGAGAGAGAGAGAGAGAGAGAGAGAGAGAGAGAGAGAATGCTTTTACATACATCACACAACTGTGTCAATGAGCAAGTAGGGGCTAATGTTTTCATACCCCCTGTTTCATCCTGTTCCCTGTGGATGTAATTGTGATTGACACAAGTGTGGAGATGTGGTGAGAATTATGTGTCTTGGCTTTCAGCTGCTAAGACGTGAATCATATCATACCTGCTAAGATGTGAATCATGCCTGTACGTAGGGGGAGGGAGAGAGGGAGAGAGGAAGAGAGAGAGTTAGCTGGCTGTCCATGCTCCATTGAAGAGCTGCCTAGGAGCCCATAAACATGCCAGTGCTAATTGGAGGCTGTGCTGAGCCTCAAGGTGTTCATGGTGTTTTATTTACCATCCACTTCTATACTTCTATGGGCCGGACAGATTAAGCCTAGTCTTGGACTAAAAGTATTGCTCAATATGGTGAATCTCCAACGAAAAATTCTCTCCTCTGTAGGTGACAAATCAATTTAGGTGTGACATTTTATTTTGTGAATGTCTCTCCACTCCAAGAGATACAGTTGAAGTCGGAGGTTTACATACACTTAGGTTGAAGTCATTAAAACTCATTTTTCAACCACTCCACAGATTTCATGTTAACAAACTATAGTTTTGGCAAGTCGGTTAGGACATCTACTTTGTGCATGAAAAGTAATTCTTCCAACAATTGTTAACAGACATATAATTCACTATATCACAATTCCAGTGGGTCAGAAGTTTACATACATATATTTAAACTCAGTGACTCTTTGCTCGACATCATGGGAAAATCTAAAGAAATCAGCCAAGACCTCAGAAAAGAAATGGTAGACCTCCACAAGTCTGGTTCATCCTTGGAAGCAATTTCCAAACGCCTGAAGGTACCACGTTCATTTGTACAAACAATAGTACGCAAGTATAAACACCATGGGACCACGCAGCCATCATAACACTCAGGAAGGAGACGCGTTCTGTCTCCTAGAGATTAACGTACTTTGGTGCGAAAAGTGCAAATCAATCCCAGAACAACAGCAAAGGACCTTGTGAAGATGCTGGAGGAAACAGGTACAAAAGTATCTATATGCACAGTAAAACGAGTCCTATATCAACATAATCTGAAAGGCCGCTCAGCAAGGAAGAAGCCACTGCTTCAAAACCCCCATAAAAAATCAAGACTACAGTTTGCAACTGGACATGGGGACAAAGATCATACTTTTTTGAGAAATGTCCTCTGGTCTGATGAAACAAA
The DNA here is from genome assembly GCA_023634145.1 of Thymallus thymallus. NCBI lineage: Eukaryota > Metazoa > Chordata > Actinopteri > Salmoniformes > Salmonidae > Thymallus > Thymallus thymallus. The sequence goes on along the minus strand of CM042401.1, from coordinate 2,916,623 downwards.
AATAGAACTGTTTGGCCATAATGGCCATCGTTATGTTTGGAGGAAAAAGGGGGAGCCTTGCAAGACGAAGAACACCATCCCAACCGTGAAGCACGGGGGTGGCAGCATCATGTTGTGGGGGTGCTTTGCTGCAGGAGGGACTGGTGCACTTCACAAAATAGATGGCATCATGAGGAAGGAAAATTATGTGGACATCAGTCAGGAAGTTAAAGCTTGGTCGCAAATGGGTCTTCCAAATGGACAATGACCCCAAGCATACTTCCAAAGTTGTGGCAAAATGGCTTAAGGACAACAAAGTCAAGGTATTGGAGTGGCCATCACAAAGCCCTGACCTCAATCCTATAGAACATTTGTGGGCAGAACTGAAAAAGCATGTGCGAGCAAGGAGGTCTACAAACCTGACTCAGTTACACCAGTTCTGTCAGGGGGAATGGGCCAAAATTCAACCAACTTATTGTGGGAAGCTTGTGGAAGGCTACCTGAAACGGTTTACCCAAGTTAAACAATTTAAAAGCAATGCTACCAAATACTAATTGAGTGTATGTAAACTTCTGACCCACTGGGAATGTGATGAAAGAAATAAAAGCTGAAATAAATCATTCTCTCTACTATTATTCTGACATTTCACATTCTTAAAATAAAGTGGTGATCCTAACTGACCTAAGACAGGGAATTTTTACTAGGATTAAATATCAGGAATTGTGAAAAACAGAGTTTAAATGTATTTAGCTAAGGTGTATGCAAACGTCCGACTTCAACTGTATGTGTTATCTCATCTCTTTGACATTGAGTGTTGTTTTGTAGGACTAACCTAAACTCAAATCACATTTTATTTGTCACATGCTATACAACAAGTATAGACAAAAAAATACACAGTGAATAACAATACAAGTAAAAATGCATGCTATTTAAAGGGACTACCAGTACTGAGGGAGCTATGTACATATACAGTAGGTATGGGTAAAGTGACTAGGCAACCGAATAGATAATAGACTGAAGCAACAGCGTATGTGGTGAGTGTGAAAGTGTGTGTGTGGCATCATAATGCATGTTTGCACGTGTTATGTGTGTGGGCGTATGTAGTGTGTATGTGTGAATGCGTGTGTTGTTGTGTCAGTCTAAGTATGTGTGAGTGTGTGGGTCGAGTCAGTGCAAGAGAAATAGTGTCAATGCAGGAAGTCCGGGTAGACATTTGATTAGCTATTTAGCAGTCTTGTTTAGCAATTTTATGGCTTGGGGGTAGAAGCTGTTCAGGGTCCTGTTGGTTCCAGAATTGGTGCACTGGTACCGGTACAGAGTGAACAGTCTATGACTTGGGTGGCTGGAGTCTGACATTTTTGGGGGGCCTTGCTTTGACACCGCCTGATATAGAGGTCCTGGATGGAAGGGAGCTTGACCCCAGTGATGTACTGGGCCGTAAGCACCACCCACTGTAGCGCCTTGCCGTCGGGTGCCTTGCAGTTGCTGTATCAAGCGTTGATGCAGCCAGTCAAGATGTCTCGATGGGGCAGCTGTAGAACCTTTTGAGAATCTGAGAGCCCATGACAAATCTTTGTAACGGAAAGGTCGCTGGTTCGAATACCCGAGCCGACAAGGCGATAACCCTATCGATGTGTCCTTGAGCAAGGCACTTAACCCTAATTTGCTCCAGGGGCGCCGTACTACAATGGCTGACCCTGTAGGTAGGCCGTCATTGTAAATAAGAACTTGTTCTTAATTGACTTGCCTAGTTAAATTAAGGTTAAATCAAAATAAAAATCTAATATATATATTCAATGGAAAAAACATCTAAAAGCACCATTCATACCATAAGAAGTATTTCAGATCAACCAGCTGCTGACAGCTAAGGGTCTTGTGAGAGATCTGCCCTGTTTGCAGTTGGAGTCGAGATATGATGAAACAGGAGATAGACTGACTCTTTATCTCCTCTGAATGTTGTGTGAGTGTGTGTGTGTGTGCGTGTGCGTGCGAGCGTGCGTCTGTGTGTGTGTGTGTGCAGTGAAGCCAGTGATTGCTGGGCTGATGAGACCCAGCCTTAAAGCTGAGGGTCACAAGGGACCACAGTGACTAGCAACAGAGTCCACTGTAAGACTCTGTGGTGAAAGAGTACATACCGGCCTAGAATGAGGAAAGATACGTTCCTGTGCCTTTAAATCAGGGCTCTCCAACCCTGTTCTCGGAGAACTAACGTCCTGTCAGTCTTCACTCCAACCCTGATCTAGTGCACCTGATTCTAATATTTGATAAGAGGTATCAGGTTAGTTACAACTGGGGTTAGAGTGAACCTACAGGAGGGTATTATTCAAACCCCATCACTTTTCCACATTTTGATACATTACAGCCTTATTCTAAAATTGATTCAATTGTTTTTTACCATAATTAATCTACACACAATACCCAATAATGACATTTTTTGCCATTTTCTCCACTCCAAAAGATATGTGTTCTCTCATCTCTTTGGCATTGAGTGTTGTATTATAGATGTATTGTAGTACTAACCTAACCTCAAATCAAATGTATTTGTCACAGGCTTCGTAAACAACAAGTATAGACAAAAAATAAGTGTTGGAAGGTGAACTTTCGCCCCAATTTGAGGTCCTGAGCGATCTGGAGCAGGTTTTCATCAGGATCTCTCTGCACTTTGCTCCGTTCATCTTTCTCTCGATCCTGACTAGTCTCCCAGTCCCTGCCGCTGAAAAACATGCTTCACCATAGTGATGGTATTGACCAGGTGATGAGCGGTGCCTGGTTTCCTCCAGACGTGATGCTTGGCATTCAGGCCAAAGAGTTCAATCTTGGTTTCTCATGGTCTGAGAGTCCTTTAGGTGCCTTTTGGCAAACTCCAAGCGGGCTGTCATGTGCCTTTTACTGAGGAGTGGCTTCCGTCTGGCCACTCTAGCATAAAGGCTTCTGGAAGGTTCTCCCATCTCCACAGAGGAACTCTGGAGCTCTGTCAGAGTGACCATCGGGTTCTTGGTCACCTCCCTGACCAAGGCCCTTCTCCACTGATTGCTCAGTTTGGCCGGGTGGCCAGCTCTAGAAAAAGTCTTGGTGGTTCCAAACTTCTTCCATTTAAGAATGATGGAGGCCAATGTGTTCTTGGGGACCTTCAATGCTGCAGACATTTTTTTTGGTACCCTTCCCCAGATCTGTGCCTCGACCCAATCCGGTCTCTGAGCTTTACGGACAATTCCTTCGACCTCATGGCTTGGTTTTTGCTCTGACATCCACTGTCAACTGTGGGACCTCATATAGACAGGTGTGTGCCTTTCCAAATCATGTCCAATCAATTACATTTACCACAGGTGGACTCCAATCAAGTTGAAGAAACATTTGCCAAAATTTCTAAAAACTTGTTTTCACTTTGTCATTATGGGGTATTGTGTGTAGATTGATGAGGAAAAAAATACATTTAATACATTTTAGAATAAGGCTGTAACATAACAACATTTGGAAAAAGTCAATGGGTTTGAATACTTTCCAAATGCACTGTATATTATTGTATAAAGTATGTATGAAACTGTGCATAACATAAATACATCTAAATCAGGTCTCATGTTTCCCGGATTGCTGGTTTTATTTTGTGTAAGCCTAGGTCTGCCTATTAGTCTTCAGTGTATAATTCCCTTGGTATAATAGAGGTCACTGTTGAAGGTTTATTACAGCATCTTTTCAGCCTGGAGCATGGCGCACACCTACACACACACGTACACGCACACCTACACACACATCTACACACCTACACACCCAAGGCCGTTTCACCCTGGAGCCTGTGAAGTACACAAACGGCAAGCACTCTGTCTCTCAGTCTCTGTTCGTATTATTCAAAGGAATAAAGCTTTTCCATCAAATTGAATTTCTAAACAAAATGCCTATTAAGAACTAATAGTCCTCCCTAGAGCAAAGGGCTGGCGTTTAACATTAAAACCCTGTGTTTTATTTCCACCCTTTCAAAAAGCACTCTAACCTAACCCAATTTCCCAGAGAAAGAACAACAAATGTCTTGTGGATGATTTTCACTGGAGGCACAGACATATAAAGTGAAGTTAAAACCTTCATGTTTTATTAAATCCAAGCTGGGATTGTGTGTGTGTGTGTGTGTGTGTGTGTGTGTGTGTGTGTGGAGGAATAAGGATAACGTTTATATTTTCCATCTTTTATCATGTTTCAATTAACTTAAAGGTCCAATGCAGCCGTTTTTATCTGAATATCAAATCATTTCTGGGTAACAAAATAAGTTCCTTACTGTTATTGTTGTAATTAAATTGGTCAAAAAGAAACAGAAATAGTTTCTTAGCAAAGAGACATTTCTCAAGCAATAATTTTTTCTAGGACTGTCTG